>CP045895.1:24790226-24811978 GCA_013387185.1 Caligus rogercresseyi
ATTTGATTTTTTTTTCTTGGCCCAGTGGGCATATATTTCGATAGATCAACCAACGATATACAAAAAGGTTGTGCACATATTTAGTGAAAAACGATCAATAAATAACAATCATTTAAACGAAAACATAAGAAAACATTACAATAATTTGAAAACAAACATATCAATAAAAAATTATATCTCTAATAAAATTTTTGAATATAAAGAGGCGATTGGGATGACACAAGAAAGGTCGTCGTTTTTAACAGTTCGCATTTATATAATATGTAGTGAACTTTAGTTATGACGGCGTCACATTTGGCATTCTTTGTGAATGTCAGAAAGTCTTCCTCAGAAGTTTTGGTCTCGAAGAGGTTTTCTAGTGAGATTTGGAGGGCTTTGTAAGTCTCTGCTAATGCAGGGCAGTTCCAAAGGAGATGATCCGTGGTCTCGGGGTGTGTTTTGCAAAAGAAACAGTTCTTTCGATCGTCTTTGAAAAACTTGTCTGCAACCTCCAGCGAACCGGTCAAAAGTCGGTATTTGAACCATTTCTCTGAGGACGTAAGAAATCTATTATTCACAGCGGCGACACAATCGCTTATACTTCTTTGTATCCCACGTCTCTTTAAGTAGGCTTTAAAAGGTACTATTGTTGAGACTGTGGAAGCATTGCGTAAAATCTTTGTGGATAAAATGGAGATCTTGATCCTGAAGGGTAAAAATGGACGATTCACTCTAGAAAGCTTCCCGAAAACACTAGTAAAATACTTATGTGCAAGTCTGTTTAAAAATTTCGATGAATGTATAACATCGCATGCTATGTGAGCATTCAAGGTTTTTGGGATCGATACATTTAGGCAATTTAAAAGAGGCATTTCCCAAGCTAAGGACGTTTCATATGTTTTGATGCACTCTGTTGAGCTATGACAGAATTCTCTTATTCTTTCAGACAACATAGAGATAGTGGGTAAAACTTTTGATAGCCCGTGATAGGGGGATTCATTATAGTCGATTCCATTATTTTTTAAATATTGCTTGATATAACAAGACCAATAGTGGCTGTTGTCCCATAGCTTTCGAATCCAAAAGCAATTTAAAGATTTCCATAAATTTTGGACGTCCAAGACTCCCAATCCTCCAAGTCTGAGTGGATTGTGAATACGTTTTTGGGATATATTTCTTCTTTTGTGGAAGCCCAAGAGAGAAGTCTCCATAGTTAGAATCTCTTCGGATGTTCCTTGGTGAAAAGGTGTAACACGAAGTAAATGAATTACACCTGGGACAATATAGGTATTCCAGGCTCTGATTTTATCCCACACGTTTAAGTTGAGGGAGTGGAAAAAAGAACACGATTTCTTCAGTGTTGACATCATGAGATCACGATTTAACCTAGAACTGTTAGATCCAATCCAAGATCCAAGTATCTTCATATGATCAGACGAATTTAGTATTGGCCAGGCTTTTTCTACAATACCTCCAAAGGGGCTGAGAAATTCGGTCTTTTCAACGTTTATTTTTAAGCCGGAAATAATAGAGAATTGATTTAAAATTTTAAATGTTCTGCCGATTGATCTTATGGTTTGAAGTGGATTACCAGAATATGTCATGGTCATGTCATCTGCGTAGCACAAACATTTTAACACCTTTCCTGATGAATTAAATCCACGAATGTTCGGATCAGAGTGAATTCTTTGGAGCAGACCGTCAATGCATAAGACAAAAAGGATTCCAGCCATGGGGTCTCCTTGGCGAACACCTCTATAATTATAAAAGTGTGCTCTGTGGCTTCCATATTCTATTAGGGTTCTTGTTTTGGCAAGGGAAGTACAAACCATTCTTATAATAAAATCGCCGAAACCTTTCTTGTAAAGTGTTTGGACAATAAAATTGTGTGATAAAGAATCAAACGCTTTGGCAAAATCAATAGCCATTAAAGACGTGTGATTTTCACATTCGGTAAGTGTTTGAAGAGTAAAAGGAATTATATCCATAAGCTTGTCTTTTAAAAAACCATACTGAGAATCGTGTAAAACTTTATTTAAAACTCCTTTTATTCGATTAGCTAAAATATATGAAAATATCTTGTAAATCGAATTTTGCATAGTAAGAGGACGTAGATTTTTTAAAAATTTCGGATCTTTATTTTTCTTAGGTATTAAGACTATTCTCCCATCTGAGGCAAATTCTGGGAAGTGTCCAACGGCTAAAACTTTTTCGTAAAACATGAGTAAGAGAGGAGATAGATTGTGCAGGTATCTTTTATAAAATTCAAAGGTTAAGCCGGAAGGACCAGGTGACTTATTGACCTTTGCGTTATTTACTATTGCATATTCAATTTCTTTAATAGTTAGGTGGACTTCCATTTCGTTTTTGTCTTCGTCTAAAATATGTAGACTGTCGTCCACGGAACATCTTATGCTTTCGCAAAAGTCGGCGTTCGCCAACTTACAACGGGCGCATAATATAGAATCTCTGCAATCGTAGCAGCTGTACAATTTCGAGTAGTAGGAGCTAATTTCCCTACATATAAAATCAGGGTGACTAGAAGTTTCTCCAACGGAGTTAACGATACACATGTTTTTAGATGATTCTCTTTTTCTCTCTATCTTAACGCACTGTAATCTCGAATGGGTTAGGTCTGAGATACTTTCAATTTTATTTTTAGTCCTGTGCATGAGATCCGCCTTTCGGTAAAGTTGATCCAATTTAAAATTTCTTTCTTGTTGGGAAATCTTTTCTTTATCAAAGTTTTCGATTTCGTTGATTGCCCTTCGTTTCTGCATTGCTTTTACTGCTCCGGCATTTCTAAAGATCCTTTTCATTTTTTTAAACAAGCCTTCCATTTCAGTGAAAACTTCACTGCCGTTTTTAACATGAGATTTGGTAGTTTCAATTAAAGAAATGATTCTTTCATTTATTTCTGGGTTGTTTAATAATTCAAAGTTCAGTTTCCAGCTTGTTTTATGCTTCAAGGTCCTAGATTTGATCTCAATGTTGGCTATCAAACCATGATGATCTGATAAACTAGTATCAACGACCCTGTAGGACTTCAATGAGCTATCGCGGAAACCTTTGAACAGTATCAAATCAATTCTAGAGGAAACAGGTCTCGAAAATTTATCAACAGAAAAGAAAGTATCTTATAGTTTTTGGCATATGTCCCGGAGTCACGAAAATCAAAGGAGGAGATGAGGGATATCAAAGCTTAGTAGCTCGAGGATTTGAGCATATGGTCTCGATTAGAGTCCCTTCCGGCTTTAGTTAACGTTAAAATCACCTGCCATAATAGTGGGTCGATGTGTTATTATTGAGCTAAGTTTCTCATTGAAGAAATCAGCATCGTCGTTATTAGGGCCATAGATCCCTATTATATCAAAATGCCCATCTTTTGACTTACAATTGATTTTTAATAGATTTCCATTAGAGCATCGAAATTCAATGCTGGGCTGGAAGGTTTTCTTAACTAATAATGTAACTCCACGTTTCGATTTGTTAGACTGGCGTCAAATGACGAAAAAGACTTATATACTTGAGGAAGAGAAAAAATGGTTTTAAAATTGCACCGTGTGTCACATAAAATTACGATGCCAGGTAGCTCTAAATATATGAGAAACCTTGACAGCTTATATTTCTTTTTGTACTTTGAAGGGAGTTTACGTTCAAGGATAGAGAGTCGTCATGATGGTTTCAAAAACTTTTGATGTTTTGACGGACTATTTTTTGAACCGTGGGATTCAGGCCGCTAGTTTTTTTTGTGATCGAGGATGATCTTGAGCGAGAAGATAAATGTTAACTTTAGAGATGCCGGTGGATTTTTCTAGATTTTCTTAATTGAGGATTGTTATTGATTAATAATTCCTCCTCGTTCATATTTTTGTTGCAGCTAAATTCATCTGAACTATCTTTACCATTAGACTCTGAATCGTTACTTGACTTTCTTCATTGCCTAAGTCTGACAACCCTCTGAACATTCCTTGTCGTCGCTGTTTCCAATATCTAAAGAAGATGGGACTTTGTAACTGTACTGTCAGATTCTGTATTTATGGTTCCTCCCTACTGGTCTAGTAGAGAGTTCCGAAAGGGTAACCTCCAAGTCAGCAATTCTTACGTCATTATTGACATTATTGATTGTTTCTTTTTCTTTTTGAGCATCAGTAGAATTTATAACACTTTCTGTGTCATCATAGTTCTTCTGTCAGACTTAGAGTTTGCGTTGTTTTTCATATTCGATAGTCTTATATTGAAGTACGGTCTTGTACTCAATAATTTGTAGTCTTTTTTCTGAACAATTGATTCTCGAGTGACCAATCTAAAACATTTTGGCACTGTTGACGCACGCCAACGAATCTCAAGTTCACGAGGGAATCGTCAACAGGGATTATCTGTGGATATTTGATGGATCCCCTTCAACCTCAAATATGAAATTTGACGTTCTCCATACAGATTTATAATTTAAAGAAAATATGTGATTTAAATTATGGCTTATGAATTGAAATAAAAATCCTTTTGTCGTCTTTATATGTATGAAAATCATATTATAAGAAGTGGTATTCTATATAAAATATGAAAAACAATTTTGTGGTATTTGAGTTATCAAAATTTAAGAATCATAAATCATATTTCGAGGGATAATAACAACATCATCTTAAACAAATTATAAAATGCAATCAGTTAAGAATATCAACCAAACCATATGCAAAAAAAATTATCAACGAAAGGAATTTAATCTTTCTATGAAATTCTGACGTATTTAACGAATACGATTTTTTATACTTGATTTTTTATAGGGACTACGAAACAGATGGGATACTTTCCAATGTCTCAGATATTTAAGTACAAAAAGTATATAATTAGTTTTCCAAAAAAAAACTAGGGACTGAAGAGTTTTTTTCAAGAACTTTTCTTCTCCGTCTCTTATTAATATATCTCCTCTGTGTATACACATGTTGTTTCTCTCTTTAGATATTCCCTTCCTTTGTCTTAATAAAATAAAGGAAGGATTTAATTAAAACATGACAGAGTTTTATTATGACTCCATATTTCTATAAGGCAAATAATGTTTTTTTATTTCTGTCTTTTTTAATCTTACGTTGTCCTGTGTCTTTCAAAGTCAGAAGACAAGAAGTTTTAACTTATGAAAAATCTTACACAATTGTAAAGTTTTTGCTTCCCATATAATCAGTATCATATTGGTCGAGTCCAAGATTATTTAGACGAACACTATTGACAACTGAAATATGTTATGTATCATCTACATTGCAATAAACATTATCAATAATATAAAAACACAAGAAATATAACTATCCCTGTATTAAAAATAATAAAAACCATTACAAATTCAGAAGCGTACAAGAAAAAAATCTACATAATTTAAAAAAATACAATATAATATAACCTTAAAGAAGTGGTCGCAATTAATTGTTTATATGTTTTTTAAGAACAAAAGATGCATTTCAAGTTTAAAATTTGCAAATCGCTTCAAAGCAGTTCTGAAGACTTTGCATTTGTATATTTCTCTTCCCTCGTTGACTTTCCTCATACACGCTTCTTAAAGATCTTGTTCATTATTTTTCAAAGACTGCAATAGCTTTGTAGGCTTTGTAGACGTAGGCAAAATATTCTACATCTAAAATTTGTTGTTCTGTTCTAGAATTTTTTAGTTAAAAAAATACATTTAGACACAATTATCCCAAGACAAGGAAAATAGTACATTTTTCTAAATTGTTTAAAAGTAAAGACATTTTTTATAAGTTCTCCAAGTACGAGGTATATTTATAAGAAAAAATTATACTATATCATCGTCATCTTCTTCAAGAGCGCATATACCTTATAAAATATTACATTCATACACTACATAGATATTTTATACCGCATGCTATTAATGAATCTAGAGATAAGATACATAGTTAAGTTATGTGCGGCAATTAGTATTTCCCTTTCGAATAGTTATAAGAATTAAAAGAACGATTACGTGAGTAATAAATCATTACTCTCATGAATTTAAAAGGACTTAATGACTGTTCATGTATGAAAATAGTTATTATGACCAGGATTTGAAAGAGATTCTATTTAAGAATTTTTATTACGTTATTTTTTATTTGAAAAGATGAATGAAATATAATTAGGAGGCACTTCTTGTAGCTGTGGCAACTCCATATTAATAAATTAAATCCAAATAAGTATCAAAGTAAAGCTTTGTTTTGTTTCACTATAACAACTATACCAATCTAGACTTTGTGATTGCTAATTGTACGGATGGCACGCTATTTAACAAAACGGGATATATGGTTTGCTTCCTGAAAACTTCGTCTTCTTCACAGCGACTGCTATAGTTACTCTGTTTGTAGAAATTAAAAAAATGGTGTGAATCTCGAAAGTACTTAATAAAGAACAGTTGTTCAATACTTCAGACAAAAAATCATTTATGCTATTGAAGACTGCACGCCATTCGAAGGTAGATTTGATTTTATACTAGTGTCCTCTAGAATTGCTACCAGTCTTTCTGATTTCAGTACATAAGTTGCCTCCACTCAAATCTGATCACTATCTCAGTATAGCGAGATTTCATATCACAAAAAATCAAGACTCATCTTTTGGAAGCTAACTTTAGGCCACCTTAAATGCCCATAACTCGTAAGAAGATAATTTGTAGAATCACAATCCTCACATATAAAATGTACCTCATAAAAGACAGAAACTTCATCTAGGGGGATCTTCCAAAAGTGGGGTCTGTTATGAGTAAGGAACGGAGGAAAAAATGAAAAAGTTAAAATCAATAGTGATTCCTTGAAAAATCCTCATATAAGTGATCAAATGTATAAAATGATTGAATATCAAAATAGAGGTATTCTTATCAATTAAATTTAGCCTTAGTGGAGAAAAATATCACAGGAAAATCTTCTTATAGGCATATAAAGGAATACATAGGCTATTTTGAAAAATTAAAAGTTCTATGAAACAAAGAAGGCACAATATAGAGGACCTAGAATGGAGTGCAATAGCGTGTGCGTAAGGCTTGTTCAAATCTCAATATTGGCCTCTAACATTGAGAGTTCGAATTCCGAGAGGAAAAGGTGATTTTGGTCAACCTCATTGATTATATCCATATATTTATTACTTATATCCGATCAAATACAATTCTGTCGAACCATATATGAGCAAAAAAAAAGATATGAAACTTCCATCTTTTTTGTAAAATCGACACCTCTGGTCAAAATAAAGTTTTAACATTGGGAAAGAATTCAGGCATTTTGCACCAACCATATTCTTCATACCATCAAAGTGAAGACATTTTTTCAAATAAAAGTACCATTGAACTACTACGGAAAACAGCGATCTTAAATTCAACTATATACATGTTACCTGACTGTATTCTTAACCGAGAACACTAATGTACTGACACATCCATTCATGTGCTCTTTCAGGTTCATTAAGTCTTTCGAAGTCGTGTTTTTCTTAAATATAAATAAATTTGTGTCACCCCTACCGATTTTTGTCGGAATGACATTCCAGAAGTTAGCTAGTCTTCCTGTTATATACGTTTCCATAAGGTAAATGAAAGCTTTCTGGAAAATTAAGAAGCATCATAAATTGTCTAGAAATAGGAGCCTCTTATTAATAAAACTTCGATCTTAATCTTCTTGAACAAATCAACGGATGACACAAAAAGATTATCCAGCGAGGAGTACATTATCTCAGATATGTCCCTTACTTGGCTACAATCAAATCTTCAGTTAATTACATCCGAAAGGTTTCTTGTGAAACTCAAAGCGGTCATATATATCGGTTATTAGACTTCACACTCGAATTTGTAATTAGGGTCTGGGACTCGTTGATTTTGAGTCCTTTGGGAAGTCCTTGAACTTTTCTCAGTTGAGGACACTTAGGACAAGTGGTTATTTCTGGGTTAAAATATTAAGAGGGAATTGACAGAAAAATGTCAGTTCGAACAAAGAATCTTTATAGATAATCTATCTAAATTGGTGAAGAGTAGAGATGTGATATGGGTCTAAATGGCATAGCATTATAGTGGGAGTTTTATTAAGGGACCATGAACCTCAGTACTTTAATAAAATGGTAGAAAATGCTGAGGATTTTTGAAATATGATAGTCTCACATCCAGCCCACAAACTTTCTACTGACATCGAAAAAATTCCCAAGGATTCGCATTCTGTCCCTTGTATGGCCTTGTTTATCTCAAAAAACAATATTAGGAGTCTTGGCAATGGGATGTTTGACTCTAAAAGAACAGAGTCTACTGGATTTTGAATGGAAGACAGAGAAGAAAAATTCATTTACCAACTCAAGTCAAAAATGGATTAGGCTTGCAACGTCCAGCTTCTTCACCAAAAAGGTTTTTAAACCTCAGAGCATCTCTTATACGAGTGCAGCACAATGTCGTCCATAGTAGTCGAACCTTCATGCTGAGGGAGTTTGGGGTTTCCCTGACGAGAAAGAATGCAGTTCATATGAGGAGTCAAAGACCATCTAAGCGAAGATTTGTTTTAGTTTGATTCTGCAGTATTGCATGTTAAAATAACAGTAAAAAGTACAGCCGATGTCTTCGCAGATTTCACCCTGAGGACTATCTTCGAGACATATCCCTGCGATAAATGAGACTTCACAGCTCATCATAGAAAAGCCAATTAAATGTGATCTCAAGTCATAGCCAAGGACGCCGTCCATGGCCTCGATCATAAGCAATTAAATACATTAAAAAAACACATATCTGTTCATGTTTACTAACTATTTTTCTGCCAATTAGAGGGGACATGTAAAATTATGATGACAAATGCCAGAGGAGTCAGCCATGAAAGTGTTATTTGTTGCCTTTAGACGTCAAAGCTTATTAGGAAGGCATGTGGTCGTGCCATAAATTATCCCCCTGAAATTTATGAGTTTATGTGCCTGAAGAATAAGGAACCTCATTTGTGTTTTTCCTGCGCTTGTTATCAAGAGCAGGAGCCTTGGTAGAAAGGGGGAACATATTAGCAAACATGAGTAGAGGTTAATCATTATTATCCATGGTAATATATATGCATGCAAACCTTGGCATAGAGAGCCACATTTGCCTTCATATAATAAGCATTTAAAGCTAATTATTCGTTTGCTTGGGACTCATCAACTATGTAGCTATTAAAATTATGTCCAATTCGAATTCCATATATATATATAAATAAACAAAAGTTTAGTTTTAGTTTTTTTCACATTTCAGAAAATATATATACATAAGACTATTTATAAAAATCGATGATAATACATAGTAAAACTATATATATACGCATTAGTTTACTTTGGGATTTGATAAATATATTTGATTTTTCCATAAGAAGTATACTACACAATATTATTTTAAGCCTATACATGACATTAGAGAATTAAAATGTTTTTTAGATATCTATAGCTAAAATTGTTCATATTGCTACAATTTAATTAGAATCCTTCTTTGTTTTGTGGTCAAGTATATTATAACTAACTATGTAATTCAAACATTGGCATCTTTTTACAAGCAATAATTCATTAGTATGTCTATAAACGATATGAAGTATTAATGAAAAATATTTATGACTTTTCGACGAAGAGACTACTTCAGCAAAACGTTTATAAAATCTGAAAGGACTTACAAACGATAAACTTTTATTCCTAGAGTATCGACCTTTAAATTCTTTTTGTTTGGACTAGGAGTATAATAAAAAGTAATAATTTCAGTTTTTTAGACGCAATCCAGGTTCCTCATACAAGCAAACCTATTATAATAGATTCAACGGAGAAATGTCATTGTCTCAGATCCTCCGTTAATGAAAGTTAGAGGCAGATTATTTCAAATTTGATTTGTTTTAATTTATAATTTGTATTATTACGAAAACCTGTAACAAATATAAATTCTTTAAATGCTTTAAAAAATAAAAGTATTAATCACATCAAAAATGGCATATGTATATTTTAGATTTGCGAAGATTATATAAATATCAAATTTTCTCACATTGAAAAACACATAACGATTTTTTTTCTAGCCTACGAAACAGATATGCCTAAATACACAAGGATAGAAAAATATATTTTACAACCTTCGAATAAATTCCTTATAAGCGTAACCCTGTATTATTGATATAAAGTAGTCCACTTAGGGCAACCAAAAGTGCACAACAGGGTTTCTAAGAGAACAAAAAAAAACTAATTACATAAATGTATGAACAATACATAGACTTTTCTTGTATGCATTTTACCTTCCGTTTATATGTACATATTTATACAAACACTCGGAGGACAATGTGCCGTGATAGAACAAGTCAAGTCGATAAAAATAAGTAAGTAACGTCGTGGATAGGTACTTATAAATAATATTCTTCAAATTGTGAGTCAAATAGTTTAAATATGTTCAGTAAATATTTTTATCCTGTTTTTTTACTTTATTTATTTATAGTAGTAGTATATAACAGTATATATAAAAAACCATTATAGATTAAATCAATACACTAAACATAATTTAACGGAGTTCCTTACATTATATCAGATAAATATAACATAAACAGACTCAAATTACACAAACTACAAAATCATATAAATAAACTACATTTTAGTTAGTTAAAAAGTTTATTACTGTAAGTATTACAATAAATGTACACATAAGTATATAAATACAAACTAAAGTAAAGAACACGACCACGCAATGGGGTATCTGTGTTACTACAGTAATGTGGAGCTCCTTCCAATATTCAAGCAACTGAAATAAATATAAAATATATAGATAAAATGAACTTATAAGCTGATGAATTATTATAACTTTTGTTTTTCTTCTTTAGGTCATCAGCAACCCTGTTGAAAAACATATCTATTGTAGATTGTTTCCTTGGCTTGGATTTTTTCTTATGGTGTTTAGTTTTTAAATAATCGTCTGTAAATTGATTTGAAGGATATTCTCCGGAGCCAACAGGCACTTGAGTAGCTCCTTGGAAATTTCATGTTGTTTGCCCAATTCATCTGTGGCGCAGTCCTCAGTAGTATCTCCACTAAGCTTGGTCACTTGCTGGGTCTTCGGTTGAATGACGTTGACAATCTCGACGTTTTTAGTTGAGGGTTTTTGTAGTTTATTTTACCCACTGTTTCCTCGTGGTTGGGGTCTTTTACGGACATGTCTTCCTCATGTTCTTCTTCCGCTTTCTGGATAGTCGGTGCTTTCCGAGGGTCTTGAAAGCGAACTTTACCAGCAGAAGCAATATTTATTGTAAAGTTTATTGATTTTAGGCTTTCAAATGCCTCTTTGTTAACTTTAATATATAGCACTTTTCCGAGCTGTGTGATGTCAGATTTGATGACATCAACTTTGCCTCGGATCTTATTAACATTACATTGATATGCAATGACCTTGGCGAGTATTTCATCAACCATGTCCCCTGTGACTCCTCTTATGAAGCCAGTAAGGGTCTTACAATTTTTTCCCTCTCTAATTTTCTCCAGTTCTTCCCATGAGACTGGCAAGAGAGGTGTCTTTTCAAAAATAACTTTTCGGACGTGCTGGCTTGAGGTTTTGTCACTTAAATAAATCACTGCTTGTTGATTTGTATAGCGACGGCTTCGTAGCAGGGCACAAATTGCCCAGCTGTCCCGCTCAATCGACCAACATAGTCGGTGTCAAGTACTTTTATTGTTCTGTTCCAGTAAATCATGGAAATATGGTCACCATTTTTCCTGACGATGACAATCTCTGTGGCTTCTTTAGCAATTTCTGCATAAAGAAACCTTTTTTCGGTTTTGTATTAGGAGCTTCTGATTGCAAAGCCTCCTGCTTTTGTTGTCTTTTAGTAGGAGGGGTTCATTCGAATTGCCTTCCCTATGTCTTTTCATATTATTGTGTTTACTAGTGATATGGGGTTGAACACTAGTTTTATTTTGTCTTCAGGTCCTTTTGATGTATTATTTTTAACTGTAGGATGGGCTCGTAACCTCTTGTAATTCACCGTGTCCATTTCAGGTCACCGGCATTTTCTTTATTTCCAGGCAAGAGCAAAGCTTGCTTGTTTAACCCTAACCAGGGCGGGGGGGGGGGGGGTGGATACCCCCCCCCCCTCCGGTTTTTCTGGGATATTTTCGTGAAAAAAAATAATTACGCGCTAAAATTTTATGACTTTTAAGATTGAAGTATTGCGCATCTTTGATACCATTTTCGAAAAAATCGGACCTACCCCTACGGCGCGGCAGGTCATTATCATTTCAGATTATCATTTCATTGATTGCATTAATTGGAAATATGCATAAATACCGACTAATTTGCATAATTAATTACTGTATGCAAATTAATTTTACCAGTTCTGTGACATGTATGATATATCAGTATGATACTATGATGTAATAATGCTAAAGATTGATGCTAGTGGCATTAATTTCTGTTATGTGTATGAAAGATCACATTTTGATGCAAAATTTGCATATTTGAATAAATTAACATGCATAATTAAAAAACCCTTTGTTCTATGGTGATGAAATTTCGTGTGTTTGTACATTAGTGGGGGGACCTAGTTGTGTGCCAAATTTCACAAATTTTCGTCGCTCCGTTGCCGAGATCTGAGGGGGGGGGGGTGGAAATCCCACCCCCCCCCCCGGCTATAGAGGAGCCAAAATAACCGGCCTGGTTAGGGTTAAGGTCCCTGAATTTCTTCCTCAATCATCTTGACGTAAAGGAAGACTTCAATTAATGAAATAAATTGAGGTTGGGCAAATATAAATAATGTAATGTTCCGCTGATTTTATGATGAAATGTTCATCTCAAGGAGGATAATTACAAGATGACGTATCCTTAACTGGAGGCCAAAGAGAGCTTTCATCGACGGAAGTCCAGGATTGGAGCAGCTGAAGACAAGCTTTGATCTTAGGAAGGACGTTGGCAACATTCACAACACTTTTTAATGCCATAAAAGACCAGAAATCCCTATAACGTATAGATAACTTATTAAATTGACATGATTTAGTATACCAAATATTAAAGCTGGTTAACCAAGCTTTTATTTGATATGTTTGGTGTTCTAAAAATCGCTATACTTTAAGAGATATAAGCAATACATTTTTGCACGTACTCTCCCCAAAAAATGATCTTTGATATGAGAATATACAATTACCACTTGGTAACTGCTGTTAGTGTTACCTGGATAGAAAGAGAAGGGAGAGAGTATTTGCCTCACTTCTCTCCCTTCTTTTTAGAACACCAAACATATCAAATGAAAGCTTGGTTAACCAGCTTTAATATTTTGGTATACTAATCATGTCAATTTAATAAGTAGAGAGTTATATGTACATTAAAAAAAGCCTATCTCACGTACAAAAGACGCATATAATGGATTATAAATGCGTCAAGACAAAGTAAATTGTAGACAAGGATGTCTGTTTCTCCCTTATTGTTTGTTTGTGCAATGGAACAACTTAATGTAATGTGAAGAAGAAGTATGGTGGATTCGGTGTTTATTAGGCAACCAAAAACATCTCATAGACCTTTATGCAGATGACATAACTTTGATGGTAGAAGCTAGCTCAGAGAAACAACTTACAAAACGTATAGAAGTTGTGCTTGCCTTTTCAAAAAGTTTTCTATCAAATCAGGTCTAAACACCAACATCAAGAAGTCGGCTATTCTTCCATTGGACATTGGCACCCGTCTTCTGATTTGTTTATCGGTGGATGTAGAGTGGTAAAGTCTATTAAGATCCTTGGGATCGAGTGGGATAGCAATCAACCATCCTTGTCAAATTTCGAAAGACTTAACGCACAAGCTCTTAGATGGACTCAAGCATGGCGAGGTTTTAACTTGCAAAGCGTATAGACTTATATAATTTTAAACTGATTCCACTAATTTTATATACGGCCACTGCTTTACCTACTATAGGAGAACGTCTCATACTAGAAGAGGAAAAATGGCTAACAAAACTTTTTACCACAATTATGTTCCAACTCTGAAGAGAAGGAGGCCCGAATGGGAGGAGGACTTGTTTTACTACAAATATTTTACCCAAAGTTTTTAAACGAGTTTTTATTGATATTAATTCTAAGCCACAAATTGAGTGGAGGAATGAAATATCAAATTCCAGCATCTTCATGAAACTTATGTTCGGGACTGATTTATCAAATGACTCAATTGCTAGATACTCAAAGGAATGGGCAGCGCTACAGAGAGTGTTATGGATCAGACCACCGTTGTTTGACTCTAGCACCACAATTGACATTGTTCGTCAAAAATACGATCGTATACCTTTTTTTAAGAATTTGTTTATGGACCCAACCAGCTGGAAAGTATTGCACTACAAGAAAATACCCTACGCTTCTGCGACATACAAGAGGAGTCTGTCTTCAAAACAGGGAGATTCTACTTTCCTTACGTAGAGCTTCTAATGCGCATATTCCATTGACTCCCTGGTATTTAAAATTTTCTGATAGATCTCCAAAATCCAAAGATGCTAGGTTGATTGCTAGAAAACATATGGAGGTTCTTGATTTGTCATGTGAATGGGAAAATAAAATTTGCGTTCATGATGAGTGTTAAGGATGGGCATAAGTTTACCGCTCAACTTCAAATATCGACGATGTTAATTAAGTTCAACCAGCATTGTAAGGATTGTGGCAAACTTTTCAATGACATTATCATGCTTTTTGTGACTGCCCCTCACTAAAAATTATCAAGGAATTCATCGAGCTCAATGAAGCTTACATAACCGGCTTTAAGCACGAAGACTTAAAGGGACACATCTTTTCGGCACTCCTTCCAGAGGAAAACAAGATCAGGATGAAACTAAGGCCATTGGTGCAGCTCTTCAGAACTGCAAGGCACTTGTTGCCCAACTCCTAACTCAAGGGAATTTGTCGATGCAAAAGACCTTAGAGCAATTATGATATCTGCAGCAGCAAGGTACTCTGCTCTGTCACTGAAAATTCCTAATACCAATGGTCCTACTTGGAACTATGGATCCGATGTAGTGAGATATTTCCCCTCATCTTCACCTCGTCTTGCTGGAGTCCTCGCCAGAATCATCTCAAAGTTCAAAAAGCTTAAGAACTCCAAAAACCAGTGATTGTCTTCTGTTTTAATCTTCTTTTAATATTTTTCTCTGTTTTGCTATAATATTACGTCTTGTTCGTTTATTGTGATTTTATGCTTATTTTGTTTTAGTATTGCTTTTTATACTTCCTATGTAATTTAATGTTTTTAAGGTCTTAAAGAGGAAAATAATTTTAAACTACAATGTTTATTTATGTTTGTTTCAACACTGCACAATTTTCCTTTTTAAATTTTATAATATATATAATATATATATATGTGTATATTGTGTACTTCGTATATAGTAAACAATGAAATAAAGACCTTGCTGAGGAGGAAAAAAAAAAAAAAAAAAAAGTAAATTTTGAGAGGATACCTTGACGCAAATCTAAGAAAACACATTATTATTATTTTTTCATAATCGATTCTTATAGGTCAATACAGGCCTGAATCATATGATGTAAACTCAGATTGTACTGAATTCTGAATTGATAGAATGTAACCAAGGTCATTTTTGGATTTATCATCCAAAAGTTTACTAAACTTAAAAGTACTATTTTACTCTGAAGCGAACAAGTCATCTTCTACAGGCGAGTGAAGTTAATTGATACAAAAAAGCTATGAAATATGCTAACAATACACACTCCTTTTTTTTTTCTTTGTTTTTACTGAAAACTTTGTTTTATTAAAAACATCAAACAATCGTCTGGTAGTAAATTAGATTTCCTTTAAATTAATAATTATTATTGAAGTCTGTAACGTCCACCCTTTTGAAGAAATTGCGGAAAACTATATTTTTAGTAAATTTTTAAAACTTGACCTCGTTGCGCGACCTCGTAATGTTGACCGATTTGGACAAACTTTGTATGTCGTCTTCTTTTATCACCAAGAAACAGAAAATTCAAAATGTGCTAACATTTCAAACATTCGAAAAATAAGAACAACCCTAATATATATATATATATATAAAATATTATATATAACAATAAATTAAATTTTATAACAACAAAAACATTTACGCTCACCAATCTACTCCAGAATATTTTTTATTAAAAACTTTATGCGAAATCCCAGCGTTGAAACTTCTTGTATTGTTATGAGGGATAGTATTTCCTGCACATTCCTACAAAAAGTGATGACGTTTTTTACATAAGAATCTCCAAGTGATCACTTTCTGAAGTGATGATTTTTTAATTTTTTAATGACAAACGAAATATTGATGTCCTGGCCCAGTGTATAAAAAACGGGACACCGGGTCAGGTCACTCAAAAAACAGCCGGGACCTGGGCTGGGTACCCGGTCGTTTCCTTATATATATATATATATATATATATATATATATATATATATATATATATATATATATATATGTTCGTAAAAAACATATAAAATAGTTGTGACCACTTCTTTAAGGTTATATAATATTGTATTTTTTTAGATTAATGTAGATTTTTTTTTTGTATGCTTCTGAATTTGTAATTGTTTTTATTTGATTTTTAATACAGGGATAGTTATATTTCTTGTGTTTTTATATTATTGATAATGTTTATTGCAATGTAGATGATACATAACATATTTCAGTTGTCAATAGTGTTCGTCTAATAATTTCTTGGACTCGACCAATATGATACTGATTATATGGGAAGCAAAAACTTTACAATTGTGTAAGATTTTTCATAAGTTAAAACTTCTTGTCTTCTTGAATTTGAAAGACACAGGACAACGTAAGATTAAAAAGACAGAAAGAAAAAAATTATTTGCCTTATACAAATATGGAGTCATAATAAAACTCTGGTCATGTTTAATTAAATCCTTCCTTTTATTTTATTAAGACAAAGGAAGGGAATATCTAAAGAGAGAAACAACATGCTGTAACACAGAGGAGATATATTAATAAGAGACGGAGAAGAAAAGTTCTTGAGAAAACACTTCAGTCACAAGTTTTTTTTTGGAAAAACTAATTATATACTTTTTGTACTTAAATATCTGAGACATTGGAAAGTATCCATCTGTTTCGTAGTCCCTATAAAAAATCAAATATAAAAATCGTATTCGTTAAATTACGTCAGAATTTCATAGGAAAGATTAAATTCCTTTCGTTGATAATTTTTTTTGCATATGGTCTTGGTTGTATTCTTAACTGATTGCATTTATAATTTGTTTAAGATGATGTTGTTATTATCCCTCGAAATATGATTTATGATTCTTAAATTTTGATAACTCAAATACCAACAAAATTGTTTTTCATATTTTTATATAGAATACCACTTCTTATAATATGATTTTCATACATATAAAGACGACAAAAGGATTTTTATTTCAATCATAAGCCATATATTAATTCACATATTTTCTTTATTGTTTCCGTAGCTTAAATAGAACATAAGTATGTGATCAAATCAAATTTGTAAATAAGTTTACAAGATTAACCTGGTGTATTCTTGTTTATTGTTAGAAATTTTTTATTTTGATAAAGCAAAAAGGACAAGGGAAAGCTCAATGAAGCCTTGGATGTTTTAAAGAAACATACAATCAAATATATGGTAGTGATTGAAATATCTTTAACTAATATTTTAAGGGCCAAAACAGCATTCCTGATTTGTTAGTCCATTAGTTTTAGTGGATAACTTGTAGCAAAGGTCAAAGTCATTATTTGCATGACCTTTTCAATTCTATGTTGTTTAAAATAGCTAACATCAACACACATTAACGATTTAAATATGATTAAATTACACAGGGGAACAGTGAGAAGGTTTCTAGGGGTATATCAATGATTTGAATACTTAATGGGTCCGTGATAAATAAATATAAAGCCGTTTGCTTAATCAGGTCATACATTTTGGAATCTTGATTTTTTTGTTTTCAATTTTTGGGTTATGGTTAAATCACAACTTTTTTATTTATTGAGCACAAAAATGTAATGGTTGTTTTAGAAATGGCATATTAGTAGGAGCAGAGACTAGGTTTGAGTTGAAAAAAATGATCAGAGAGGCCCAAAAAAATATTTTGGCCGATTTGGGCGATTTTTGAAATTTTTGTTTATAGAGCTATAAATAGTATTCATGTTTTTAGAAATGGCATACTCATGTTACTGGGAGCGGAGATAGGTTTTGAGAGGATAAATTAAAGATAAATCAACATAAATATTTAAAAAACCGTTTTTCAAAATTACGTCTAATCTTTTAATCTGTGTCTCCTAAAGAATGATAAAATATTGGGCCCCTCACATTATGTGTGTTAGTTGCATTACATAATTTAGAGAATGGTCTAAAGGCAAGAATAATAACTTAAGTTTTGGTGTACCTAAGGAGTGGAGAGAAACAAAAAACCCACTCAGATGATTACTATTTTTGCGCTATAAACCTTATAGGTATAAATAGAAAAAACAGAAAGAGTTTAAAGTATCCAAACTTGGATTTTGCTATCAGACCAGTGCCCAATAGTGAAGATGTTTCAGTTCCAGTGTTTGAGTCACTTCCAGATGTTACAGACGATGAAAATGCGACTGAGCAGTTGCAATGTGATAGTTCACACAGTCATGATGATATAACTTTGAAGGCAAAACATCACAGCCAAAGCAGTTCAATCAGTGTGAATTAATGACCTCGTGAGACCTTAAACTTGCCAAAAACTGCAGAATTTTTGGCCTCTAGATTATGTGAGAAGAATCTGCTTAAAGTCGAACAACAATATCCTTCTACAGAACAAGAGATGCAGAGTTTGTTTATTTCTTCTCTTAGAAAGATGGACTTGTTTACTGTAATGACATTCCTGGTCTCCTGGATAAGTTAGGTATAAGTAACTACAATCCTCAAGAGTGGAGAGTTTTCTTTGATAGCTATAAATACAGTCTCAAAGTTGTATTATTCTTTAATGGAAATAAATATGGATCCATTCCAGTTGCCCATTCCACAAACTAAAAGAACATATGAAGCGGTCAAACTTGTTCTTCTCAAAATTAACTATCACAATCATGCCTGGCACATTTGCGTGGATTTAAAATAGTCCACCTTTCTTCTTGGACAACAGGGTGGTTTTATCAAATTCCCTTGCTTTCTCTGTCACTGGGATAGTAGGACAAGGAGAAACACTGGGTAAGGAAGGAGTGGCCAGAGAGGACTCATAGACTATGGAGAGAAAAATGTTATTGCTGACCCACTGGTGGAGAGATCAAATTATTTTCCCCCTCTTCACATTAAGCTTGATTTAATGAAACAATTTGTCAAAATCCTGGACAAAGATGTAGACTGTTCTAAATTTATTCTTGATGCTTTCCCTGGACTGAGTATTGAAAAAAAGACTGGAATTTTTATGGTCCTCAGATCAGAAACTTAATGAAGGATGATCTGTTTCTTTCTTGGTTGTGGTGAATTTTATTGGAAACAACAAGTTAAGCAATTATGTGGAGCTTGTAAACAATAAGCTTGTGAGCTATAAGCAGCTAAATGCATATATGAGCATCAAACTTCAATTCCTTTTCACTCACCTGGAGAAATTTCCTGAAAATCTTGGCAGTGTTTGTGATGAGCAGGGTGAGAGCTTTCACTAAGACATTAGGGGCATGGAGAAGAGATTCCAAGGAAGATGGGATAGCCAAATGATGGCTAACTACTGCTGGAGCATAGCTCGTGACTATCCTAATTTTCATCACAGCTCTTCAGAGAGAAGTTTTATACCTACCAATGATCAGTATTCCATGAATTTTCAATTAGAATATGTTTTTTAGTAAAATCAGAAATAAAATAGCGTAAAAACTATTTTTGTTTTACTTTAGTAGTTGTAATATACTAATATGTATACTGAAAAATATGCAGAGTTTGGTCATTTTTCTAAAACCAAAATTTTTGGCAGCTCTAATTTTTTTCTCATCAATAAGGTCTTTATTAAAACAAATTATATAAACAAATAGAAAAAAAAGTACTCTATATGTAATATATAAAAGGAAAAATATAAAAGGAAAAATTGTGTTTCATAAAAACATAAATAAACATTATAGTTTAAAATTAATTTCCTTTTTAAGACCTAAAACTTCAAAATCATATTATTCATCTAAAAAAAGATAATCATAAAAAACACTATAATCAATCCTACAGAAATAAACAAAAAACATATATCAGATAAATCTAAATTGTCTTTGAAGTCTTGAATTTCTTATATTTTTTACAATAAACTGGAGAGATTTGGCGTAGATAGGCGAGAGGCGTGGAACATATTTAATTACTGCAGCTGCAGGGGTCCATTCTTGGCTGTTGACATTGGGGATCCTCAAAGATAATGCCAAATATCTGGCAGCCGCTCCAATAAAGATAGCTCTCAGCTTATGTTCTTCAGTTAACGAGTTATCTGAAAGGTTTTGAGCTGTATAGGCCTTGCAGTTCCTCAATGCGGCGCTTATTGCACGTTCTTCCACTTGACATTTATTTTCATGCGTTGTAATGCCAAAGAGAATGTATCCTCTTAGGTATTCGGCTTTAAAATTAGTGATATATGTACAATTCATTTCTAAAAAAATCTTTATAATAATCAAAGCTGGGCAGTCACTAAATGCATGGCTAATGTTGTTGTACGTACGTCCGCAATCCTTGCAATGTGATGAGAATGTTATTAAACTCGCCGATATTTGTAATTGGGCTGTAAATTTTTTTCCGTCGTTGATGCCCATCATGGACAGCAGAATTCTTGTTTCCATTCTTGCGGTAACTTCAAGCTCTTGAGATGTTCATCCGCTTCAAATTTGCAGAGTGTGAATTAAAATCTTGATCACGGAATTTTAAAAACCATGGTAAAAGAGGCATATGTCTTTTAGCATCTCTTTGGAGAGGGAATAAAAAGCGGCCAGTTTTAAAAACAGAGTCATCGCTCAAATCATGCAAAGTATAAATATTCTCTCGAAGAGCTATACTCTCTAATTCTTCAGGCGGACATAGGTTTAAAAAAAAGGTTCCTTGCCCCTGTTTTGGTGAATAATATCCAAAGTGCTGTTATTATTGTATATTGGAGACTGTTTCCATAATATTCTTTGTGCAGCGGCCCAATCTCTCGAAAATTGAGAAACACATACATTATTCGAGATGTCGTTCCGAATAAAAGCGTCATATACACCCCGAAGATGCCACGTGTTCTCTCCATTCACCTTTATAAACTGATACTAACTCTGCAAATATTTTTTTATAAATTTTGGGTACTATATTATTTATAAGCACCAGTCCACCTCCCAGTTGAGATCGGCGTCGTTTCAAGGCAGGAATGTACCGGCGGGAGAGATAAAGCCTCCAACCAATTTTCCTCTTCCTTCATGAGTAGTTCCCCAATTGTAGGAGAAGCCGTTGCCATATAAACCATATGAGAAATAAGGTTTGTGGGTTAAAAGTCTATTCTTTTTTGTAGGTTTAGACCTCTCCATCCTTGGCACCATCTAATTGCTTGTTTATTAAATTTTGAAAATTGGCCAGCGCGGGTCCGTTGTTATTCCACTCCACCCCAAGTATCTTCACTGTTTTTACAGTTCTGCATCTTCCGATGTTTATTGTTCTGCAGGAGTCCAGCAGCCTATGGGGAGTATAGCAGTTTTTTCGTAATTAATTTCCATTCCAGACATCTTATGAATTTTTTTTTTAAAGCTAAAAGAATTTCCACTCGTTTTATAATTGTTTTTCGGAATTTCCTTCGACCATTAAGGTTATATCATCCGCGTATAGATCTACGAGATGTTTTTTGGAACCTAATTGCACTCCAAAGCCCCGAAACTTGCGGTTAA
>CP045895.1:24812078-24828139 GCA_013387185.1 Caligus rogercresseyi
CTTTATGTCAGTGGTTCCCAAGCTTTTTCTGCTGGCCCCCCCTTTGGTACATAAGAAATTTTTGCACCCAACCCCCCCCCCCCCAAAAAAAAAACATACACACGTTTTGTTCTCAGAGTCCATTGCAGTTTATTTCACACATTGTAATTAATACAAACCTCAACATTTTTGTTTTTTGTCCATTTTATAGCAGTGTTATTTAGTCTACTGCATTTTATTTTCATTCATTCGTTTTTTCCGCGCCCCCCACTTTGGGAGCCACTGCTTTATGTTAGGTATGTTTAAACGTTATTAATTTGTGTATACATATGTAAAATACCATATAAGTTTCTTATTTGTAAATTTAAATATGATACAGCAAAGTTAATTGAAATTTTATTTCACTTAAGAGGATTACATTTATAAATTAAAGTAATTACAAAACGTTAATCTAACTAAAAAGCATTCATTTTTAACTTTGTGTTTAAAAAAACTAAACTAACTAAAGTACAAAATCATAAACATAATAGTTTTAAACTTATTTCCTTTCATCACAAAAATAAATATAATTCTACACATTATTTACTTCACACAATTTTTAATATAATATAAATGAATCCATATTTATTCAGACCAAATATAAAACTTAATATATCATTAGTATATAAAAATCAAGTCTAATAACTTATGCTTATTGAAATACTTGGAGAAAAGAAAGGGAGAACATAGAAGAACTCATTATGAACGACCAAAAAGTTACAGCGTCGGAAAGAATTGCAACTATGGTAAAAATTATTACCAGGACATTTACCTATCGAAAGAGCCTATACTCATTTACGACAAAGCAGACAATTGCTTGACGAAAGAAGAAAAAGCATGTCTAGTAAAAGTGTTTACCAAAGAAGAGGTATGGGGTTATATAAAAACCAAGTTAAAAATAATAAAGCTCCCGGACCTTCAGGAATAACAGCTGAGCTATATAAAGCATTTCCAAAAAATGGCTGAGCCTCTTGCAAATTTATTCAACGAGTATTTCTATGGAAATGGACCTGATAAGGAATCAAAAAAAGACTTGATTACGCTCTTTCCAAAGAAGAATAAATACCTTAAGGAAATAAAAAATTGGAGGCCAATAACCTTATTGGAAACTGAGTACAAATATATAGTGGATGCCTAACTGAAAGACTAAAACCAATCTTGGAGAATATTCTTCCTGATACCCAGTTTGGATTCATAAAAGGCATGCAGTGCAATGATGTGGTTATGTCCTTCAGTCAATAATTGAGGATGCTAAACATAAACAAAAAGAGTTTTGTCTACTTTTATTGGATTTAAAAAAAGCTTTTGATTGCATAAAGCATAGTTTTCTTTTAAAACAAATGAGATGTATGGGGTTCCCAAAGGTTTGAATCAGTTATTTATTAACACCAAATAATAAAACTTAATTCTTCAATTTCTTTAATTGCATAATGAGTATGTACTTCAAGATACTTTCATAGCAGCAGATGATAAATATTTGATAACCTATGCAGCATGATTGTGGAAGGAGTTGGGTATTATTATGATCCTCTAGAAAATTCCACATAATGTAAATAATTATTAACTTATACAGTGGGTTTAATATATTTGATCTTAATGAGAAGATTATATTAGAAATTATTATCTTTACATATAGGAAAAGTACCTTTTATTTGAATATTTTTAGGTTTTTATTAAATTACATAAGGTTACGCTACTAATAAGAAAGGACATTACTTTTATACGGACCGTACCCTAAGATAGATTAATTTTATTACCACTAAAACTCAATATTTTATGTATAAATGAGATCTATTCGAGTTCCTTTACCTAAAAAATTTACTTTTCTGATTGATTATATATTGTTAATAACACGACGTTTTAATGTATTTATTCTCCTTTATTGTGAAGATTAATGATATAAAATTATATAATATATAAGTAAAATAACCATTTTAGTTTATAATAAAAGATATAAACAAGAGGTATATATATAAAACGTATCATAAGAGTAACTATTTAAAATATTCACAATTTTTTCATACTTTTTAAACATTCTTCTGATTTTGAAGGAACAAATTTGATGATGTTCCCCGCAAGAACCTATTAATCCTCGGAAACGGAGGGGATCTTGAGAGTGAGGGCAGCGTATCGGCCGGCAGCAGATATCATCAAGGACCGAAGAATAGACAGTTTTATAGTTTCTTTTTGTCAAACAACTCGCTATGTAGGCTTTGGAGTTTGATTGAGCAAACTCCATAGAAAATTATTAATGTATTTTTGTGAATATTATAAGATATAATATCATATGAATAATGTTTTACCTTGGTAAAAAAGGACATTAATAAAATAAAACATAGTTAATGTACTATATTTTATTTATTAATTTTTTTTTAAACTAAAGCCTGAAGCATCATCACTCGTTATGTTTACCCAATATTGGATGTATAGGGTATAGCATGATAATCTTCCTTATTGATCCTTTAAAAAATGTTCCCAATATTTAGCATTAAATGAGACAAACTGTAATTTACCAGTCTTACTCATGCGTAATGCTTATCATATAAGAAATACGAACATCTGGGATATAAATAGCTCTTATATGACAATATAATATAACTCCGCAAGCAAGAAAAATATATATTGTTCATAGGAATTTTTGAAATAAACATTTTATATGCCGAGAAATACCAAAATATCGATAACAGTAGCGGCAAACATGTTTCTGAGTAACTGTAATTCAAAGTATTGGAAAAAAAATAATTTTCGCTTTTGTTATAATAACGGGAAATGGAGTCTAACATTATTGAGCCTGAAATGGTTTTAATTGAACACATAAATGATAAATAATAATGTAATTTAATTAAATGAATCATGGGCTGTTAAATGAAAAAACTAATTTTTTTATTGATGATAAAAGGGAGCTAAAGTAATTATAAGCGAAAATTTCAAACTAGTCTTGAATATCGGCAGTCATTACTTATGCTTTATAAGCTGTATTTTCAGGACAGCTCCAATGTGCTTAGATTAATATCCTTATAAAAAATATAATTCTCTGATATTTTAACAATTATTGTTGAATTTAAACAAACAAAAAAGGCTACTCTTTTCGATATAGCTCTGCCAAATATTCCAGATGATTTTTTAATACCATTGTTTATAAAAATGTTTTGATTTTACAGCTGTTTTCCCACCTTAACGTAACGAATTGAAGATTAGTGGATTCTGTTTTTATTTTCCCAACTGATATCATATAAAAAACTGAGAACTACGTAAATAACTTTTTGCCCACTGAAAATCTCTTATCCATTTATTTGTATAAATATATTTATATATTTTTTGCCTATATGGTTCTATAGAACTGCAGTATCCGAAATACCAAAACTTTTGAGGAATACTTTCTGACATTCACAAAGAACGCCAAATGTGACGCCGTCATAATTAAAGTTCACAACATATTATATAAAATGCGAACAGTTAAAATGACGACCTTTATTGTATCATCCCAATCGCCTCTATATATTCAAATTTTTTATTAGAGATATAATTTTTATTGATATATTTGTTTTCAAATTATTTTAATGTTTTCTTATATTTTCGTTTAAATAGTTGTTATTTATTGATCGTTTTTCACTAAGTATCTGCACAAACCTTTTTGTATTTCCTCCGTTGATCTGTCGAAATATATGCCCACTGGGCCAAGAAAAAAAAATTATTTATGTATTTTTTGCCTATATGTTTCTATATAATTGCAGTATCCGACAGGATATAAATAAGCATTATAGCATTAAAATTAGTCATTCGAACCAAGGATCTTATCAATGAGGTAGGCCAAAAATGACCATCCCCTCACGGGATTCGAACCTGTACCCCCAACATTGAGAGTTTAACACGCCTTAACGCACTGAACTATCGCACTCCCCTACAATTTAATATTTTATCTAAGCAGAAAACATATTAAAGCGTGATAATCAATTTTGATGATTGTGGAAGTATTTTTATACGATCAAAACAACGATTGGTAATGGTATTAATAAAAAATATTTTTTTGTTGTTGAAAGGAAAAAATATATAGTTAGTATATAATGAAGTGATAGTCACTGATTTATTTTTGTATGTGATAAAGAAGTTTGGTATTTTTATAATTAAAATAAATTAGTCTTTAACATTATAATGATAGCAAATCTAAATCATATGAATGTTTTGGCATATTCATGGACTATTTATTGCCTCTATTTTTGCAATATTTTATAAATGAAGTCGATTGGCGTATCACTTTCAAGCATACCATCTTGAAAATCTTATATAAACTCGTCTGTAAATTAATTAATTTCTGCAGCATATTATGTAAACATTATTTAATGGTCAATATTTAACACAATTGAATAAATTTCATTAGTCAGAGGTTTAATCACTCTTGATTTGTGAAGGACCTTCCATCAATTATCAAATTTAAGTCTTTAATGGTTTCAGTCGAATCATCAATGTTTCATTAATGTCTGAGTTATAATGATGTGTTACAATTAAGCTCAGATATAATTGAATCTACTACAAAATTGTGAGTCCCTAAGATTCATGTTTTTGACTCTCTTACGGATAAGAAGAGAAGTTTTCCGTTCTACAAAAACATATAAGTTAAAATGATAAGTCAATCTAAAACTGTTTTGATTCAGCTCTAGTAAGCATTAAGTAATCCTTGCTTCAAAACTTTTTATTGTAATCTTAGGGATAATCAACTTTATATACAGAGGACCAACACAAACGCAGAACAAATATTTTTTGTATAAGCGATTCATGTCCAAAGTTTGATATTTTTACTTGGGCTTAATTCGAATCCTCTCCTGTCACAAAAGGATTTGATATTAAATTATTCAATAAAGGCCATCTCTCATTATATGGATATTATTCTATTTCTAATTAATTTTTGGAATGTCTTGACATATCTCATATATTAGTTTAGTTTTATATTACGCAACAAAAAACTATGATACTTAACCTGGTATATTCTTTTTTTTTTTGAACTCATTAATATTAATCTTTTTGAATGTTTATTTCTTCTATACTAAACCCTTTGCGTTCAATTAATAAATAAAGCTATTAAAAACTTGACCCTGTACGAATCCCAAGAGGTAAACGTAGTTTTCATCATCTGAATAAAAACAGTAAATATTATAAACAGAAGCAATTAAAAATGTTGACTTTTATTATGCATTAATACTACATAAAAGAAAATATTATTTTATTTAAATACACTGTAAAGCCGTATCGTATAAAATGATATATTACGTTTTTTAGTTAAAGTTCAACAAGTTTAAGTATGATGAATTATAAATATTTAAAACAGTTTAATAAACAAGGAGTTCATATTTCAATCTATAGTGTGTGGATGCTTCGTAAAGTTTAAATATAATTTAGTGTTCTGCCACAGCTCGATATGCCGAACTGGAATTAAAGATCTCCGGAGTTAGGCCGGATTCATGCAAATATGCAATCGACTTGGTTTCATACATGCCTCACCTTGCTGAAGAAGATATTCCTACCGTTTTAATGCCCCTTGTGATTTGTTTTTATAGTTTTGTTTCTATATTGCTTATTATTTATGCTTAGGTTGAGTTTAGTTCTTTTTAGGTAGATTAATTTTAAACTATAATGTTTATTTATGTTTTTTTCACGCAATTCTACCTACTTTTTTAAATTGTATTTTATTTATTGTATGTGATAAAATTTTAAATAAAACCAATAAAAAAAATATAATTTAGTATTATTTTGCACAACTATATAGTTTAGGTTAAAACCTTTATTTACGTATATTTTGTTTATTAACGGATGTGCTTTGGTCGTATAGGAAAAAAAGGAAATGGACATGGCTGGAGATTTGATAAGGTTATTTCCTTCAAATCCTCTCGAATACCTCAAACTCATCAAATCGACAATAAGACGACATTGACGTTTTTTATTGAATAAGAAATAATTTTTAAAAAGTCATTTTATATTATGGTTTTTTTCTTTAGACAGTATTTTTTTATATTATAATGTTCATTTATGTTTTGTTTTTAACGTAACTGTCTTAAGATTGTGTTTTTGATCTCCTACTTTCTTTTGTATTCTTATATTTTTACACTGTATGGATTTTAGCTAATAAATAAACATCCTAACCGAAAAAAGGAACTAAAATAAAGAGAACATCATTGATGATTTGTAAAAATATAACAATTATCTATTAGTGTTATTAATTGATGAATACATGTAAATAAAAGTCTTTTTAGGATTTAACTAAACAAAAAAAAAATAATATTTTTTAGGCCTTAAGAAAACATAATAGTGTTAAATACAAGGATGTTAACTGGCCCTTTCGATCCGATAGGATGATCTTTTTGGTTATAACAATGAATATACAAGAAGGGACTGCGAATATGTACCCCTTAAAGTGTGGTCTCTATTTATATCCCTATAAAAGTTCTAAGAAATACTAAAAAATACTTTTGTCCGAGGCATATTCTTGTTGTTTAATGAAGTGCATTTTATAGTTGTTTCAATTGTACGTACTTATTGATATTACAGTTATTATTATTATTATGCAATGTCACAAAGAGTTGCAGTCCTCAAGGCCATACATGTTTTGTTTTTAACTTCAAAGTTTTATATACAAAATACGAAATGGGAAACTGTCCTTTATTAGGGGCCTGTGAGCGTCTTGGTCCATGCACATAATAAAGGCTGTATGTATACGGTGTGGGGAATTAAAATAATGTTACTATGATTACTGTGTTGCTCATCATAGTAATCGGTGAAGATCACAAGTAATTGGATAAAATAGTTTAACGCTATAATACTTATTCATGCCCACACAGATACTACAATCCTATCAAACCAAATAGACAGAAAATGTTACATTAATTGTACTTATAGTTTAAAAAATTTGGCTTCGTTTTAAAGAGATTAAAAAACTATTTGCTTAATGCTTTAATAATTTTTGTGATGAAATGTTTCTTACAATTCTTTGTTTGTATTTGTTTTGCATTTACTTATCCCCAAAATCTAAATCAGTGCGCATTCTTAGGTCAGTGTGTTAAGGCGTGTTCAGCCCTTAATGAGAGGAGAGGGTCAATTTTTGTCGACCTCATTGACAAGATCCTTGTTGCAATATACTAATTTATGCGCTAAAATGCTCGTTTGTATCAATACTGATGTAATCCTATTGAACAAAATAGGCAAAAAATAATTCAAAGACCTTATACTCAAAACAAAATAAAAAAGACTTGAATATAAAAAGCCAAATGTTTCCTCAATTTGATTAAAAAAATAAAGATATTATTTGCTAAGTAAATATGATCCTCTTAATTTATTTTTGCCGTGTATTGATATTTTTGGTTGATTTTAGATAACTTTATATATATATAGATAGATAGATATATTCTCCGTAATTTGATATTTGATGGTACTTATTTAGTATTAAAAACTGTTAATTACCAAAAATGTATTGCATTAAACTATTACATCTCAACAACGTTTTCAAAATAATTACGAAGAAACTAATTTTTGAAGATAGTAAGTGTGATTTAAGAATTTTATGAAAATAAATATGGGGATTATATTACTTATTCAAAATATTCCTTTAATGCTTTAAAATAGGATAGTTACACTACTAAATTTCCTTATTTATTAGCATACAGCTTATTAACAAGTCTATTGGAGACAATTCCTATACAGCGTTTTTATCATTTTTTTCTAATCAAAAAATTTCCTTATGGTACAAATATATGTAAAGCAGACATCGATTACTTATATATATATATCGTTCGTTTCTCGTTCAACAAAAGTTATCGTTATTTTTAAATTGAATCGTTCGTTGTTCGTTGTCGTTCGTTCATTTTGAAAAAAATTGACAACATTTTTTTAAGAAGGAAACTTTTCTCGCCATTCTAAAAAAAGTGATGACATTTCTTTTCAGAAAGGAAATTTTGAAAAATAATAATCTTCTTTTTGTCGCCAAAAACGAACGACAAACGAGAATAAATTTTCCTTCTCGTTCATTGTTCGTCATTGCGAACGACAATAAATGAACGATAAATCAACAAGTCTGATATACATATAACTCCCTTGACCTGAATCCTTTGTACTACTCCATGTATTGGAGAGGCATGCCTGTTCCACCTTCTATACCATTGTCGCCTCCCTCAAGGTCTCCATCGATAGGCAGGGCGGACATATTGAATAAATTGTATCTTTGTACCTATATGTATAAATAAATAGTCGTAAAACTTGTTTAGGTTGTCCCCTTTATTGATCTTTATACAGTTGAAAGTGTTCCAGATTTAGCTGAACGAATCCAAAGTATTATAGTTAAGTTGTTTTATGTCCCTTTTAACTTAAGAACAGGGACAAATGGAAATGGTGATGTACGTGCATGTTTAATCACACTAAATAAAAAATACTTTCTTATATGAATAAAACGTGACTTGAGTTAGAAATGGTCGTTATTCTCTTGTATAAACATTTATGTATTTTGATTACATGTCATTGCGTTATTCTCATGACTATTACATGTTTTATGTGTTCCTTTTTTACATATCTATGCATAAATGTTATGAGTATGAGGTGCGTTAAAAATTATTTAAATATGCTAAATACAACATTCAAGAGTGAAATGAAGATATAAAAATAACAAAAGCATGCCAGTTTTTTTATATGCTTTTAGATTTTGGTTGGTTATTTTTTTCATATTGAGGCTCAAAACATTTTACATCACATAATTACACTTTAAAAAAAATTATTGCTACTTCGTATTTACAATCAATAAATAACAGAACGGGCACATGTAAAATGAAATTGAACTTATGGTGCCCTCGCAATAGTGACCAATCCGGTCATCTATGTCGATCCGTCCTGACCATTATTCAAAGATGGCGTGGTAGTGAGCCAATCTCCAATTCTTGAAACCAACAATGAAATTATACTGATTGGAGATTGGTTGGTCTCCAGAATCCTCGTTCCTCTTGAGAAAAGTTCTTCTTTCCAACTCAAAACATGGGCAGTCACGAGCCAAATGGATTGGATCTTCATCAGCTTCACCACAAGCTCTGCACAGTGGACTTTGCGATGGATGCATTACATACAAGTGCCTTCGGAGGAGACAATGGCCCGTCATAAATTGAACCAGGGCGTTTAGTTTTCTTTTAGAAAAATTTAGGAGCCGCTGCCATCTATTCATCTGAACATTGGGCATCATAGTTCGGCTCTGACGACAGTACGTCAAACCAGACCAAAGTTTTTGCCATTCTTTTTCGTAGAAGGTAGATACCAACCTTTTATAATAAACTAAGGGGGCACCAACTGCACATGTTGGAGCTCTTTTGACTGCTCCCGATTTGGCTAGCATGTCAGCTACCTCATTTCCAGTAATATTACTATGGCCTTTTACCTAGGAGAGAGAGAGAGGTACCTCCTTTGCAATAGACCTCAATGAGTATTTGGTGTCTCTGACAAGGGCACTATTTGTTTCGACTGACCGTAGAGCTTCAATGGCCGCTCGAGAGTCCGTTCAAATACAAAATCCACGAGGTTCACAGTTCTTGGGGTTATTCCTAATCCAAGAAAGAGCTTCCTTGATGGCTAGGATTTCAGCCTGGAACACAGTGTTGTAGGGCGATAGGCTTATAGACTCTTCCTTAACTACAAATTCTCCCTTGGTGACGATGTAACCAGAACCAACTCCTTCTTTATTTTTCGACCCATTAGTAAAAATATTGACTCGGTGAGCAAATCCAGTCTCAAGAACATCTGAGTCCCACACTTTCTTGCGGACGATATTGTCCTTGTCCATGACCGGAAACAATCTTGATAGCACTTTGCTATAAGCAAAACCTGAAGGAATACTTTTGGTTTTAAGATGGTTCCATTCTGAAGTATTATGAAAAGTATCAGAGACTCGAAGGTGCGCCATGGTTCCTACTCTTTTTGCCTCAAGAAATAATGGAATTATTCCAAAGAAAACCTCCAATCCCCTTGTTGGTGTGGATCTCATGGGATGACAGAGATTAAGAAGGGCTAATCTTTGAACCTTGTCAAGGAGAGTTTGCTGGCCTACTGTAAGGTTATGAGCCCACACATGAGCTCCATACGTGATTGCCGGTCTAAACACACTAAAATATACCCAAAGAGCTTGTCTTGGACCCAGACCCCACGTTTGACCAATCATCCTCTTGGTAGCATGAGGTAGTCTCTTGGATTTTGAAACCTTTATTCTAATATGTTCCTGAAACCTCAGCTAAGAGTCTAATATGACTCCAAGATACTTAATTTTATTGGAGTACGGAATCACTAGATGGGTCATATGAAGGTCATGCCAGGATGAGATCGGATGCTTCGTCTTACGTGTAAAACCCGTTGCGACAGTTTTTGTTGGGTTGAATTTTAATCCATTTGACCCACCCCATTGTTCAACAACAGAAAAGGCTCGGTTCATGCTCTGAACCATAGTCTTTGGGTCAAGTCCAGATATAACCAGTAGAATATCATCAGCATATCCAACCACTTTGACCTCAGTATCCTTGAATTTGACCAATAAGTCATTTATGGTTATATTCCATATTACTGGGGAGAGAACTCCTCCCTGTGGGCTGCCTCTTGTGGGACGTACTGTCTTGGTAGTTAATTTAAAATGATTAATCACCGGATATCCTTTCAGTACAATTAATAATCAATAAAAACAGGTAGAGAGCATCTAAAAGAAAAGCGCATGAGAGTTATCATGACATTGAAAAAGTATATAATGTAAAAGTTCTATCAAAAAGTAATTACTGTTTAAAAGCTTCATACGATTTATAATTCTTTTTAACATTGATAAATATTTAGCAGAAACTTGGGGGTAGAATTTGATCAAACACCCACAATACTGTCATCCAGATCCAATTCATTTGAAAAAATGTATCTCAAGTCATGCGGGGGGGGAATCTTCTCAACCCTCCACAAGCGTCTCCTGGAAGGAACTAAGCCCATCTAATGAGGTGCTCAACACTTAGTGGATAACATTGGAATCATGTGGTCCAATCGAAGGAAATCCGCTGATCAAAATCAATTACCCGGTTTACGTGGGTTGAGGCCAGAGGGCCCAAAGGAGGTCCGCGTAGGTTCCAGCCGTAGGCTGAGACCTAGCGGCTGCCTGGGCCAGCGTTTTATTTAGGTGAGGAAACAAGGTGTGCTATGTGCGGGGAAGAAGAGAAAAAACCAATACTTATGCCATCAGAGACTGTAAAGAGATCAACAGGCTTTGGGAAGGAATGGGCAATACCTTTGAAGAGCGTGTGGGGAGACAATCAACACGGGATGATATGCTCTACGGTTTTCATCTCCAGTCCAAGATATTAAGAATCGCCTCCAAAGCAATTGCTAAATTCCAACCTTTGATAGCATATGCATATTTAAAAGAATACCAATAAATAATTCAACTGTCACAACGGCCATTTATGAATTTAGTGTTTTGAGTGTCCTTGATCTTATTTTAAAAATGACCCGTTAGTACTTCTTGTGTGTTTTCTTTTTCTGTTATTTATTTTATATGAGCCTTTGAAAATTGTGTTTTATCTCTTTTGTATGTTCGTTTATGTTCTATTGCAGTAAATTTTTGAAAAGGTAATAAAAAATATATATTTGTCAAAAAAATAAAATATATATATATATATAATCTTATTATAATCATCCATAAAGTGCAAAAGCCTTAGAAATGCAATAAAAAGGTGTAATGTTTCGCTACAAGAGGGTGAAGGAGTGTCATAAATTTAACGAGCCTCTCTATTTATTTCTTCTTCAAGTTACTTCCCTATTGAAAGAGACCATTGAGATGGATGAATGGGTTCAATCTACGCCCAACAGAGCACGACTCTATAAATATTTTACTATATTCTTAGAACGTATAGGTACAATATATATTCTGATTTTTGGGCTGTGGAAAATGATTTACAAAGGAATGAGCATTTATACATATATATTGATTTATAATTCTTTATTTTCAAATTTATATGCAATTATGTTAAATGAACACAAATAAAACCAACTACCAATCATGATGAAGACATGAATCCTGAATCCATGTAAGGTTTCTTTAAAGAAAAAGGGAAATAGTTCCGTTTGGAGCTTAGCATTCACATCAGCGCTGGTAGGCAGATAGTAATGGTTAGAGAACACTTGGATTTTTATAGAAGATAATTGGTTAAACAAAAAATAGAGTAATAAAAAACCATTTGGCATTATGGGTCCCTGATACCTATGTCTTAGACATGGTTGATTGAAAGGAAAGAAGCATTAATAATGAACAAGGTATTATAAACAGGTGAGGTGCTTTGCGATTCACTCTGAAATAGGAATACCGTCGAATATAAGTGTATTTTTACGTGGATCTTTATTAATGCCATTTACCAAACAACCCTTTGATTATAGTTTCAAAGTAGGTCAAACGTCGGTAAATGAGTAAATGAAATATCTGTAAAGGGATAGATGGATAGAAGGAGCGATGAAAGAAATCTCGCACGCACGCACACAGACACGCACGTTCATTATATAGAGATGTAGTGGCATTAACCCACAGAGTACCTCCATTGTTACCGTTGGTGTAGACCTAATTGCCCCAGTAATACTCATGAGACCGAGTCGCTGTAGTTTGCTGAGCTCCCTTTTTAGATATCCATTTGATTGAAGTTTTGGTGCAAAAACAATAGCACCGTAGCTAACAATAGACCTTACGTACGCTACGTAGATCCATTTAGACTTAATTGGGCTAAGTCCCCAATCAGATCCAACAAAAGCTCTGAGAGCAAAAGGTTCCTTTTGACCTAGGAATGACATATTCTAAATGCTTTTCCGATGCAAATTATCGTCAATAATTAAACTGATATCTGAAAGTACGAACTCTTCCGATTTGAGTTCCAGACAGGTGCAGGGAAACGTCAGGGTTTTTTCTTCGTTTGGAAAAAGCATATATTTAGTCTTGCTAATGCTGAGGGTGGTATCTCTCTTGCTTGTCTAATCCGTCAGTTTATTCAGAGCACCTTGCATTAAACTGGCAAGAGTTTGCCGATCAGAGCCTCTTATACATTGAGCCACATCATATGCATAAGCAACCATATTAATTGGTTTTTTGAGTTGGTCCATACACTCTTGGAAGGCTAGGTTCCATGCCAGAGTAGATAAAATCCCCCCTTTGGACAACCTTTGGTGGGAGTTACGGATACACTCTCCCCTCCAAGCACAACTACAACAATTCTACCCTCAAGTAGATTTTGTACCAAAGAATGGTTTTCTCATGGATGTGGTATTTATTCATGGCGTCAAGGATATGGGTAAAGCCAATTCTGTCGAAAGCGCCCTCAATATCCAAGAAAACATCGAGGGCTTCTTCGCGTCTATGGTAGCTACTTTCGCATGAATCAACCAATCTACTGATAGCCGTATCAGTAGACATGCTTTTCGTTCATGCAAACTGATTTGGTAAAACCTAATTGCATTCACTATAGGTCTTCCACTGTATCATTCGTTCTAGTATTTTCAGAGCTACATGGTTAGCGTTTAAGGGTCTGAAGGCTCGTGGCTCTAAATAATTACTTTTCTCCGGCTCGGTATAAATATTACCTTTGATGTTCTCAACACTTCGGAGTATAACTAGACGAGAAAACTAAATTGAAGAGATGGTCAGGCGAACAATAAAACATTATTTTTACATAAACAAATCAGTAAGGGAGCTTGATAGTTCAGTGAAAACGTGATTGACTCAATGTTGATGTATATGTACATATACAACAATATAAAAGCCATAATTATCAGCCTTTCCAAAAATAAAATTCTTCTGTTTTACTGTCGACATAAACACCTTTTTCTCTCAAAAAGTGGATTTTGATCCCTCATAAAAATCCTCGTACATATATATATATAGATATTTTTTTGATTTTTTAAATAATTTTATTTATTTCATTCTCCTAGAGTATCTTACATTCTGTACGTAGTAAACGTACATTATATAAATTTTGTACTCTCAAACATATAATAAAAGCAAAAAAGGATCATGTCCCTACGCGGAAAATAAGAGTAATAATAAAAATAAAAGGGAACTTAAAAGATCTGGTTGATAAAAAGTGGCAGCTTGATCTTCTTAGTCCACACGATGTTTTTACATTTGTACTCCCCATTTGACGCACTGGAGACCGACCGAAGAGTTTCTATATGTCTTCCGACGAGGCGATGGAGATCCACAGGGAGTCCAGTCCAGTTCCGTCCATTCTTGATGCATAGAGAGAACCTTTGAACCGTGGATACCAGAGCTCTATCTCATAGGCTTCCTGATAGGTAGGCGAGATCGACACAAGCCAATTATTAAAATAATTTTATTTTATAACATATTACAATGATTCCTAAGACGTCCACGACCTCAATATGAGTGGAACGTTGTTAGTTAAATATAATTTAGGCCAAATTGTCAATTTTAAGCATACTCTTGACTGATAAACCTAAAAAGAGTTTCCAGTTATTTTTTTTTTTTTTTTGTACGGACTTAACTTTATATTTTTGTATTAACTTTATTAATCATATGAGTGTATTAATCAACATGTGTAAAAATAAGAAAACAAATCATCTTTTAAAATCGCTAAAATATAACATAAACGTAAGAAACTTCATCATGATAATTATAATTTAAAAATATATAAAAAAAATCAATCATCAAGGGGGGCTTCTAAATTTTATCCACAAATTTATCAAATTATCAGGTAGTGGCGTTTTAGTGCATCTAAATTATATAGGGCGTTTGTTATTTTTGTTACTATAAAATTAATTTCAGTTTGATGGGGGCCAATATATAAAAAGAAAATTATTGCTTTGTAAAATAATATCACTTTTTAGAAATATTGCTAAAGCTATCTTTTCCCGAATTGGTCTAGTAGCAATACATTTAACAAGAAAGTGGTCTGTGGTCTCTCTATTTTCCTTACAGAAGAAGCAAAGTCTTCATCTTTTGTTTTCCCATATAAGCTTCCCGTGGTCAAAGTATTGGTGATTATTTTATATTTATCCAATATAGTGAAAAGTCAAATCTAAGGTTGGATAAGCCCTCAATAATTTTATTCATTTTAGCATTCACGTTCTCTCTGTCTTTGTGACGATCGATCTGCTTTAAATATTTATTTTTAGTTATCTCATTAAGTTGTAAGTTACGTAGATTTTTATTGTTAAAAAAAAATAGAAAACCAAAGAAACAATTTCTTGGGCCAATCGGTCTACATTTAAAACTATATTTTTTAAAACTCTTCGTATCTCCAGTGTTCGTTAAAACATGTGTATTTGGTAAATTCATATATCTCACAGATAAAGTTATTTTTTTCTTTATAGAGGTCTCTCAAAGGAAGTCTAGTCTGTTATTATTTTTGTTGGCTCTTGCCACACCATAAGAGGAAGAATCTTAGAAGCCAATTCCTCACTAACATTTGCCACACTCTCCCAAAATGGGCTTACTGTCTTTAATTATTCAATGAGCCTCGAGGGGCCCTTTCCCTAACTGAGTTGAAATCAAGACTTCTCTCCTCTTCCAGTTTACTTACCAATATTTTGGTCCACGAAGTGTCTGTATGAACAAATCTCTTAAACCAGGAAAATAATATGGTCTTCCATATGATTCGTATAGAAAGGAGTCCAAGCCCCCCATATTTCCTTGGACATTGTATTCTCTCCCAGGTGATCCTGGGAGAACTTTCTTTCTTTAAAGTGAATGAACGGGCTATTTCATCGACTTTCTTACAGAGTCTCTCATCAAACCGCGCTATTCGTAATAAATGAGTTACTCTCGGGAGTATTAATACATTCCACACGTGTATCCTGGTGGGCACATTCCAGCTGACTAGGTAATTATATTTTGCCGTGATACTATTTATCTTTTCTTCTATACACCTAACATTTTTGTCAATGTAAGAACCTCCAATGGAAATGTGAACTCTAGAATTTTTTGCTTCTCCTACTATCTGTATATTTCGGGGGACTGATAAATCCAACGAACTTGCCAATATGTTGGTTTCATAGATTAATTT
>CP045895.1:24828239-24860095 GCA_013387185.1 Caligus rogercresseyi
GGAGACAATTCCGATACAGCGTTTTTATCATTTTTTCTAATCAAAAAATTCCCTTATGGTAAAAATATATGTAAAGCAGACATGATTACTTATATATATATATCGTTCGTTCTCGTTCACAAAAGTTATCGTTATTTTTAAATTGAATCGTTCGTTGTTCGTTGTCGTTCGTCATTTGAAAAAATTGACAACATTTTTTTAAGAAGGAAACTTTTCTCGCCATTCTAAAAAAAGTGATGACATTTCTTTTCAGAAGGAAATTTTGAAAAATAATATCTTTCTTTTTGTCGCCAAAAACGAACGACAAACGAGAATAAATTTTCCTTCTCGTTCATTGTTCGTCATTGCGAACGACAATAAAAACGATAAATCAACAAGTCTGATATACATAAAACCCTTGACCTGAATCCTTTGTACTACTCCATGTATTGGAGAGGCATGCCTGTTCACCTTCTATACCATTGTCGCCTCCTCAAGGTCTCCATCGATAGGCAGGGCGGACATATTGAATAAATTGTATCTTTGTACCTATATAAATAAATAGTCGTAAAACTTGTTTAGGTTGTCCCCTTATTGATCTTTATACAGTTGAAAGTGTTCCAGATTTAGCTGAACGAATCCAAAGTATTATAGTTAAGTTGTTTTATGTCCCTTTTAACTTAAGAACAGGGACAAATGGAAATGGTGATGGTACGTGCATGTTTAATCACACTAAATAAAAAATACTTTCTTATATGAATAAAACGTGACTTGAGTTAGAAATGGTCGTTATTCTCTTGTAAACATTTATGTATTTTGATTACATGTCATTGCGTTATTCTCAATGACTATTACATGTTTATGTGTTCCTTTTTTACATATCTATGCATAATGAGGGTGCGTTAAAAATTATTTAAATATGCTAAATACAACATTCAAGAGTGAAATGAAGATATATAAAATACCAAAAAGCATGCCAGTTTTTTATATATTTTAGATTTTTGGTTGGTTATTTTTTTCATATTGAGGCTCAAACATTTTACATTACATAATTACACTTAAAAAAAAATATTGCTACTTCGTATTTACAATCAATAAATAACAGAACGGGCACATGTAAAATGAAATTGAACTTATGGTGCCCTCGCAATAGTGACCAATCCGGTCATCTATGTCGATCCGTCCTGACCATTATTCAAAGATGGCGTGGTAGTGAGCCAATCTCCAATTCTTGTACCAACAATGAAATTATACTGATTGGAGATTGGTTGGTCTCCAGAATCCTCGTTCCTCTTGAGAAAAATTCTTCTTTCCAACTCAAAACATGGGCAGTCACGAGCCAAATGGATTGGATCTTCATCCGCTTCACCACAAGCTCTGCACAGTGGACTTTGCGATGGATGCATTACATGCAAGTGCCTTCGGAGGAGACAATGGCCCGTCATAAATTGAACCAGGGCGTTTAGTTTTCTTTTAGAAAAATTTAGGAGCCGCTGCCATCTATTCATCTGAACATGGGCATCATAGTTCGGCTCTGACGACAGTACGTCAAACCAGACCAAAGTTTTTGCCATTCTTTTTCGTAGAAGGTAGATACCACCCTTTATAATAAACTAAGGGGGCACCAACTGCACATGTTGGAGCTCTTTTGACTGCTCCCGATTTGGCTAGCATGTCAGCTACCTCATTTCCAGTAATATTGCTATGGCCTTTTACCTAGGAGAGAGAGAGAGGTACCTCCTTTGCAATAGACCTCAATGAGTATTTGGTGTCTCTGACAAGGGCACTATTTGTTTCGACTGACCGTAGAGCTTCAATGGCCGCTCGAGAGTCCGTTCAAATACAAAATCCACAAGGTTCCCAGTTCTTGGGGTTATTCCTAATCCAAGAAAGAGCTTCCTTGATGGCTAGGATTTCAGCCTGGAACACAGTGTTGTAGGGCGATAGGCTTATAGACTCTCCTTAACTACAAATTCTCCCTTGGTGACGATGTAACCAGAACCAACTCCTTCTTTATTTTCGACCCGTTAGTAAAAATATTGACTCGGTGAGCAAATCCAGTCTCAAGAACATCTGAGTCCCACACTTTATTGCGGACGATATTGTCCTTGTCCATGACCGGAAACAGTCTTGATAGCACTTGCTATAAGCAAAACCTGAAGGAATACTTTTGGTTTTAAGATGGTTCCATTCTGAAGTATTATGAAAAGTATCAGAGACTCGAAGGTGCGCCATGGTTCCTACTCTTTTTGCCTCAAGAAATAATGGAATTATTCCAAAGAAAACCTCCAATCCCCTTGTTGGTGTGGATCTCATGGGATGACAGAGATTAAGAAGGGATAATCTTTGAACCTTGTCAAGGAGAGTTTGCTGGCCTACTGTAAGGTTATGAGCCCACACATGAGCTCCATACGTGATTGCCGGTCTAACCACAAAGAGCTTGTCTTGGACCCAGACCCCACGTTTGACCAATCATCCTCTTGGTAGCATGAGGTAGTCTCTTGGATTTTGAAACCTTTATTCTAATATGTTCCTGAAACCTCAGCTAAGAGTCTAATATGACTCCAAGATACTTAATTTTTATTGGAGTACGGAATCACTAGATGGGTCATATGAAGGTCATGCCAGGATGAGATCGGATGCTTCGTCTTACGTGTAAAACCCGTTGCGACAGTTTTGTTGGGTTGAATTTTAATCCATTTGACCCACCCCATTGTTCAACAACAGAAAAGGCTCGGTTCATGCTCTGAACCATAGTCTTTGGGTCAAGTCCAGATATAACCAGTAGAATATCATCAGCATATCCAACCACTTTGACCTCAGTATCCTTGAATTTGACCAATAAGTCATTTATGGTTATATTCCATATTACTGGGGAGAGAACTCCTCCCTGTGGGCTGCCTCTTGTGGGACGTACTGTCTTGGTAGTTAATTTAAAATGATTAATCACCGGATATCCTTTCAGTACAAATTAATAATCAATAAAAACAGGTAGAGAGCATCTAAAAGAAAAGCGCATGAGAGTTATCATGACATTGAAAAAGTATATAAATGTAAAGTTCTATCAAAAAGTAATTACTGTTTAAAAGCTTCATAACGATTTATAATTCTTTTTAACATTGATAAATATTTAGCAGAAACTTTGGGGGTAGAATTTGATCAAATACCCACAATACTGTCATCCAGATCGAATTCATTTGAAAAAATGTATCTCAAGTCATGCGGGGGGGGAATCTTCTCAACCCTCCACAAGCGTCTCCTTGGAGGAACTAAGCCCATCTAATGAGGTGCTCAACACTTAGTGGATAACATTGGAATCATGTGGTCCAATCGAAGGAAATCCGCTGATCAAAATCAATTACCCGGTTTACGTGGGTTGAGGCCAGAGGGCCCAAAGGAGGTCCGCGTAGGTTCCAGCCGTAGGCTGAGACCTAGCGGCTGCCTGGGCCAGCGTTTATTTAGGTGAGGAAACAAGGTGTGCTATGTGCGGGGAAGAAGAAGAAAAAACCAATACTTATGCCATCAGAGACTGTAAAGAGATCAACAGGCTTTGGGAAGGAATGGGCAATACCTTTGAAGAGCGTGTGGGGAGACAATCAACACGGGATGATATGCTCTACGGTTTTCATCTCCAGTCCAAGATATTAAGAATCGCCTCCAAAGCAATTGCTAAATTCCAACCTTTGATAGCATATGCATATTTAAAAGAATACCAATAAATAATTCAACTGTCACAACGGCCATTTATGAATTTAGTGTTTTTGAGTGTCCTTGATCTTATTTTAAAAAATGACCCGTTTAGTACTTCTTGTGTGTTTTCTTTTTCTGTTATTTCTTTTATATGAGCCTTTGAAAATTGTGTTTTATCTCTTTTGTATGTTCGTTTTAGTTTTCTCTGTTTTATATTTACTTAATGTTCTATAGCAGTAAATTTTTGAAAAGGTAATAAAAAATATATATTTGTCAAAAAAAAAAAATATATTATATATATATAATCTTATTATAATCATCCATAAAGTGCAAAAGCCTTAGAAATGCAATAAAAAGGTGTAATGTTTCGCTACAAGAGGGTGAAGGAGTGTCATAAAATTTAACGAGCCTCTCTATTTATTTCTTCTTCAAGTTACTTCCCTATTGAAAGAGACCATTGAGATGGATGAATGGGTTCAATCTACGCCCAACAGAGCACGACTCTATAAATATTTTACTATATTCTTAGAACGTATAGGTACAATATATATTCTGATTTTTGGTCTGTGGAAAATTGATTTACAAAGGAATGAGCATTTATACATATATATTTGATTTATAATTCTTTATTTTCAAATTTATATGCATTTATGTTAAATGAACACAAATAAAACCAACTACCAATCATGATGAAGACATGAATCCTGAATCCATGTAAGGTTTCTTTAAAGAAAAAGGGAAATAGTTCCGTTTGGAGCTTAGCATTCACATCAGCGCTGGTAGGCAGATAGTAATGGTTAGAGAACACTTGGATTTTTATAGAAGATAATTGGTTAAACAAAAAATAGAGTAATTAAAAACCATTTGGCATTAATGGGTCCCTGATACCTATGTCTTAGACATGGTTGATTGAAAGGAAAGAAGCATTAATAATGAACAAGGTATTATAAACAGGTGAGGTGCTTTGCGATTCACTCTGAAATAGGAATACCGTCGAATATAAGTGTATTTTTACGTGGATCTTTATTAATGCCATTTACCAACAACCCTTTGATTATAGTTTCAAAGTAGGTCAAACGTCGGTAAATGAGTAAATGAAATATCTGTAAAGGGATAGATGGATAGAAGGAGCGATGAAAGAAATCTCGCACGCACGCACACAGACACGCACGTTCAATTATATAGAGATGTAGTGGCATTAACCCACAGAGTACCTCCATTGTTACCGTTGGTGTAGACCTAATTGCCCCAGTAATACTCATGAGACCGAGTCGCTGTAGTTTGCTGAGCTCCCTTTTTAGATATCCATTTGATTGAAGTTTTGGTGCAAAAACAATAGCACCGTAGCTAACAATAGACCTTACGTACGCTACGTAGATCCATTTAGACTTAATTGGGCTAAGTCCCCAATCAGATCCAACAAAAGCTCTGAGAGCAAAAAGGTTCCTTTTGACCTAGGAAATGACATATTCTAAATGCTTTTCCGATGCAAATTATCGTCAATAATTAAACTGAGATATCTGAAAGTACGAACTCTTCCGATTTGAGTTCCAGACAGGTGCAGGGAAACGTCAGGGTTTTTTCTTCGTTTGGAAAAAACATATATTTAGTCTTGCTAATGCTGAGGGTGGTATCTCTCTTGCTTGTCTAATCCGTCAGTTTATTCAGAGCACCTTGCATTAAACTGGCAAGAGTTTGCCGATCAGAGCCTCTTATACATTGAGCCACATCATATGCATAAGCAACCATATTAATTGGTTTTTTGAGTTGGTCCATACACTCTTGGAAGGCTAGTTCCATGCCAGAGTAGATAAAATCCCCCTTTGGACAACCTCTGGTGGGAGTTACGGATACACTCTCCCCTCCAAGCACAACTACAACAATTCTACCCTCAAGTAGATTTTGTACCAAAGAATGGTTTTTCTCATGGATGTGGTATTTATTCATGGCGTCAAGGATATGGTTAAAGCCAATTCTGTCGAAAGCGCCCTCAATATCCAAGAAAACATCGAGGGCTTCTTCGCGTCTATGGTAGCTACTTTCTCATGAATCAACCATCTACTGATAGCCGTATCAGTAGACATGCTTTTCGTTCATGCAAACTGATTTGGTAAAACCTAATTGCATTCACTATAGGTCTTCCACTGTATCATTCGTTCTAGTATTTTCAGAGCTACATTGGTTAGCGTTTAAGGGTCTGAAGGCTCGTGGCTCTAAATAATTACTTTTCTCCGGCTTCGGTATAAATATTACCTTTGATGTTCTTCAACACTTCGGAGTATAACTAGACGAGAAAACTAAATTGAAGAGATTGGTCAGGCGAACAATAAAACATTATTTTTACATAAACAAATCAGTAAGGGAGCTTGATAGTTCAGTGAAAACGTGATTGACTCTCAATGTTGATGTATATGTACATATTACAACAATATAAAAGCCATAATTATCAGCCTTTCCAAAAATAAAATTCTTCTGTTTTACTGTCGACATTAAACACCTTTTTCTCTCAAAAGTGGATTTTTGATCCCTCATAAAAATCCTCGTACATATATATATATAGATATTTTTTTGATTTTTTAAATAATTTTATTTATTTCATTCTCCTAGAGTATCTTACATTCTGTACGTAGTAAACGTACATTATATAAATTTTGTACTCTCAAACATATAATAAAAGCAAAAAAGGATCATGTCCATACGCGAGAAAATAAGAGTAATAATAAAAATAAAAGGGAACTTAAAAGATCTGGTTGATAAAATAGTGGCAGCTTGATCTTCTTAGTCCACACGATGTTTGTTTACATTTGTACTCCCCATTTGACGCACTGGAGACCGACCGAAGAGTTTCTATATGTCTTCCGACGAGGCGATGGAGATCCACAGGGAGTCCAGTTCCGTCCATTCTTGATGCATAGAGAACCCTTTGAACCGTGGATACCAGATGCTCTATCTCATAGGCTTCCTGATAGGTAGGCGAGATCGACACAAGCCAATTATTATAAATAATTTATTTTTATAACATATTTACAATGATTCCTAAGACGTCCACGACCCCAATATGAGTGGAACGTTGTGTTAAGTTAAATTATAATTTAGGCCAAATTGTCAATTTTAAGCATACTCTTGACTGATAAACCTAAAAAGAGTTTCCAGTTATTTTTTTTTTTTTTTTTTGTACGGACTTAACTTTATATTTTTGTATAACTTTATTAATCATATGAGTGTATTAATCAACATGTGTAAAAATAAGAAAACAAATCATCTTTAAAATCGCTAAAATATAACATAAACGTAAGAAACTTCATCATGATAATTATAATTAAAAAAATAAAAAAAACAATCAATCATCAAGGGGGGCTTCTAAAATTTTATCCACAAATTTATCAAAATTATCAGGTAGTGGCGTTTTAGTGCATCTAAATTTATATAGGGCGTTTGTTATTTTTGTTACTATAAAATTAATTTCAGTTTGATGGGGGCCAATATATAAAAAAGAAAAATTATTGCTTTGTAAAATAATATCATATTTTAGAAATATTGCTAAAGCTATCTTTTCCCGAATTGGTCTAGTAGCAATACATTTAACAAGAAAGTGGTCTGTGGTCTCTCTATTTTCCTTACAGAAGAAGCAAAGTCTTTCATCTTTTGTTTTCCCATATAAGCTTCCCGTGGTCAAAGTATTGGTGATTATTTTATATTTTATCCAATATAGTGAAAAGTCAAATCTAAGGTTGGATAAGCCCTCAATAATTTTATTCATTTTAGCATTCACGTTCTCTCTGTCTTTGTGACGCTCGATCTGCTTTAAATATTTATTTTTAGTTATCTCATTAAGTTGTAAATTACGTAGATTTTTATTGTTAAAAAAAATAGAAAACCAAAGAAACAATTTCTTGGGCCAATCGGTCTACATTTAAAACTAATATTTTTTAAAACTCTTCGTATCTCCAGTGTTTCGTTAAAACATGTGTATTTGGTAAATTCATATATCTCACCGATAAAGTTTATTTTTTTCTTTATAGAGGTCTCTCGAAGGAAGTCTAGTCTGTTATTATTTTTTGTTGGCTCTTGCCACCCCATAAGAGGAAGAATCTTAGAAGCCAATTCCTCACTAACATTTGCCACACTCTCCCAAAATGGGCTTACTGTCTTTAAGTATTCAATGAGCCTCGAGGGGCCCTTTCCCCTAACTGAGTTGAAATCAAGACTTCTCTCCTCTTCCAGTTTACTTACCAATATTTTGGTCCACGAAGTGTCTGTATGAACAAATCTCTTAAACCAGGAAAATAATATGGTCTTCCATATGGTTCGTATAGAAAGGAGTCCAAGCCCCCCATATTTCCTTGGACATTGTATTCTCTCCCAGGTGATCCTGGGAGAACTTTCTTTCTTTAAAATGAATGAACGGGCTATTTCATCGACTTTCTTACAGAGTCTCTCATCAAACCGCGCTATTCGTAATAAATGAGTTACTCTCGGGAGTATTAATACATTCCACACGTGTATCCTGGTGGGCACATTCCAGCTGACTAGGTAATTATATTTTGCCGTGATACTATTTATCTTTTCTTCTATACACCTAACATTTTTGTCAATGTAAGAACCTCCAATGGATATGTGAACTCCTAGAATTTTTGCTTCTCCTACTATCTGTATATTTCGGGGGACTGATAAATCCAACGAACTTGTCAATATGTTGGTTTTCATAAGATTAATTTGTAATCCTGATAGTTTCCCCCTAAGATTGATAATTTTTATAGTTTCCTCTACTGACCGTGTAATTTCATTACTTGAGCCTGAATAAAGTGCTGTTATGTCGTCAGCGAAAGCCTGGGTTTTGATTTCAGTATCATGAAATTTGACCCCTCTAATTTTTCCCGATTCATTAATTTCTCGTAAAAGTTTGTCAATTGCCAATACAAATACACAGGGAGACAGTGGGTCTCCTTGCCTACAGCCCCTTCTTACCCCAAACGTCTCGCAACTTTTCCCATATTCGGTATGAATCCTACGGAGACATATAGCTATCATACATATGAAATCAGGCCCAAAACCATAGAGGCCCAAACACTTTAAAATGTGATTGTGCGATACACTATCGAAGGCTTTTTGGAAATCTATTGCCATAAGGGCCTTTTTACTGTTTTTTTCTTCATCTACCGAATCCATAATGCCCCTAATGGCGTCATGTATGTATCTGCCCTGGATGAATCCCTTCTGAGTCTCATGTATTATTAAGGGTAATACTTTATTCATCCTCTTTGACAAAATGCCACTATAAATTTTGTAAGATGAGTTAAGCATTGTTAACGGTCTTAGATTTTCGACCTTCCTTGGGTCTTTTCCACTCTTTGGTATCAACACCAAGTTGCCGTTGGTTATATGCGTTTCAAAATGCCCTCGCAAAACAGCCTCCTTATACACTCTTTCCAACAGTGGAGAGAGCAGGTAGCAGTGTTTTTTATAAAATTCCATCGGGAACCCATCGGGTCCCGGGGACTTGTTTTTCTTATTATTACCTCGCACATATTCACTTATTTCTATAGACGTTACATCGCTATCTAAAAAGTCTCTCAATGGTTTAGATATTTGAGGCAGAGAAGGGTCTGTGGCAAGTGGCCCATTATTGGAAAAGGTTATGTGGAAGCTATCATTATGTACCTTGCATCTACTATTTCTACCTCCCTCGTTTTTTTGACATTCCAAGCAGCTATATAGGTCTTTGTAAAACATTACGATTTCCCTTTCTATTTTACTTTTCTCTTTTATTTCATTTCCGTAAGAATCAACCAAAAAATTAACCTCTTTCTTCTCCATGTGTCTTTTTTCGAAATCTTTTATACGTTCTAGGATTACTTGACCTTTATCAATATTTTTTAATCCTGTTCTAACTAGACAGCCTCTGGCTGAGTAAGAGGAGGATTTCTTTAATAATTCTTCTCTGGTCAAACCATCTATAGACAAGCGTTTACAGTGTTCTAATTTCTCAGCCATTTGTCTTCTTTCCTCACTTTTCTTTACTCCTAGCTTTATATATTCTCTTCTTGAAGAGTCAAGGATTACTTTCAAGGCATGTGAGGCACTTATTATTTTGCCAGAATCTAGTTTGGACTTAACATCTTTAATTATGTGTTCAACTCGATCATTAGTCAGGTTATCTTCTAGGAGACTCACATTTAATTTCCATTTCCTTTTGTCATGTTTATATGGTATTTTAAAAGTAGCTAAAATTGGATTATGATCGGATTTGACTCCATTCAAGCGTTCATACTTGACGGTGTTTGAAGAAAGTCCCTGACTTGCAAAAATGTAGTCTAGTCTGGAACTTTTATATACTTGCTATTTTTCTTAACAAAGAAGGTGTGTTCCGGGTAATCATATAGCCTGCTTGCTACATCTTCGAGAGATCTCTTATTAAGTATTTGTTTAAATATTGATAAAGCCTTCATGTTGTTTTCGTTTTTGTAATTTTTCGTGTCCCTGTTTTGGTTTAAGGCTAAATTCATGTCTCCCAGTATAATGACTTCATCGAAAATCTTTTTCCCATTACCAAGGAATTTGGTGTCAATTGATTCAAAAAAGCCGGGTCGTCATTATTGGGCCCATAAATAGACACAAGCCTAATCTTTATCTGTCTCCAATAGCATTCTAAAGCTGCAAAGTTCCCTCCAGTGTCTCTGGTTAAAAGATTCGTTTTAAAAATTTCTTAACTGCAATCACAATTCCCCTTGATGGGTGATTTGATTTTTTTTCTTTGAGGGGACCACAAAAGTCTCATATACTGAGGGGAAGGGACTATTTGAGCCAATATCTGACAATCGTGTATCACACAGTGATATTACATCGGGGTTGTAAGTTAATAAGTTTTCCACGACCACCTTTCTTTTATTTTTATCTAAAATAAAATTTACGTTTGCTGTAATAAAGGTTAATTTTGTAGGATTCATGATTAAGTGAAAGGGGGGATAGGGCCAAAAAAGAGTTCATATATAACAGGTCACTTAAAAATATACTGAGAAATGTTTCCTACCCCAGATCGGATTCTCAGATATCAGCAGTCTGGGTTTCCTTCCAAGCCTTCTGGGCTCTTTTCACGTTGTTTTTATTTGAGTCTTGAAGAGGACTACCGTTCAGTCGTTTGTTGGGCCCCTTGGACGATAAAGTCTGCATGTTCTCCGGCTTCTTTCCTGATGTCGGGCGCTTTCGGAGGACCCTTTGCCAGTTTCCGTCCTTAGTGCCCACCTTGGAAATTTCTCGGGCGACCTCTTCTTCATTCTTCGTCTCGCTTTCGCAGTTACCTCGTGGTCAAGGTTCTCTACTCTTTTCTCCTCCTCTGCTTCCTGTCGTTTTTGATGCATAGAGAACCCTTTGAACCGTGGATACCAGATGCTCTATCTCATAGGCTTCCTGATAGGTAGGCGAGATCGACACAAGCCAATTATTATAAATAATTTTATTTTTATAACAATTACAATGATTCCTAAGACGTCCACGACCCAATATGAGTGTTCCACTTTGTTTGTTAAGTTAAATTATAATTTAGGCCAAAATTGTCAATTTTAAGCATACTCTTGACTGATAAACCTAAAAAGAGTTTCCAGTTATTTCTTGAATACTTTACAGAGTTTGATTTTTTTTCTATTCAGTTATCTGATTACCAATATATACTAGTTTGCCTTAAATGTAGTATGAAGGATTCCCTCCCCCATATACATAAGTATAGATAGTATATTCAATGTAGATTTTCTTTTCTTTTTCTGCAAACTATCTAGAAAGGTATGCATATGCTTAAAAAGGTACATTTTCCTTATTGGATTTAATAATACTCTGGTGGTTGTGAAATCTTATTATGGACAGCTAATGTATGTAGGAAAAAAAGCATATACTTACATATGTGTATGCTATACTCTGACATGACATTTCTTTTTTCCATGATTGAAATAGATTAATGTTAAAAAGAAATTGTTTTAATAATAAAAACAATTGTCTGTTATCGTCCTTAAAAACAATGAATAGTGTCAGGTGTTTTTCCCCCTTTATTTTTAGATGATAAAGCTACAAAAACAAATTATATATAAGTAAAATAAACATTATAGTTTATAATAAAAATCCCGTGTACTTTCTTTTTTGTGTATAAGAGATGGAATTAGATTTTAAAAATATAACTTTTAAAGTAAAACCTGTTTGAACGATTTTGTAAACACTTAATGAACTACGATTGGCACCGTCTTCTCAAGAGACTTAAATATAAGGAGTTCTATGCAACTATTGCTTTGAACCTACGTTGCCAGTGTTGGTACTGTCCGTCGTATCAAGGATACTCTCTTTTTTGTAACGGGACATGTCATGATTATGGTAAATCTTAAGCACGTGGCTTGTATTTCTAGATGCTTCCTGGATGATGACGGATGTTCATTGGGGCCACAGAAGTCAAGATATTGCAACTCTGCAGATAGGTCAGGGCTCCCGACAGTCAACCAGATTGTTTTGAGGCAGTCAGTTGTTACTGTGTGGAAGGTAAGGCAGCATTCCACCACTTACTAATTTCGCTTAATGGAAGAACAATTGGGGAAGGGAAATGTTTGATCTAGTAGGCCAATCTCAACGAACTGCGCCGCAGCTGTGAATATGACAAAAATCTTGAACGTGGCTCCAGAGTTGCGACAGGTCAAGTTCTTGTAGAGTGTAACGAAATGAAAAGATATAGGTGTATTATTATTAACAGACGTTATTATTATTTTTTAATAGAATTAGATATATACTGAGCTGCGACTACCGAATGTAAATCGATATTCGATACTACCGACGGTAGATTTGAAATACCGAACCGTTTGTACGATATCGGTAGAAACTACCAAATATCGTACCGATTGGCAATCGGTACGGTATATTTGAAAGTATGACTTTTGTGACATTCACAAAGAGGCATAAGGATATAGGGAGCCTATTCCCTTCAATAGCAGAGAAACATCACTCAGCTGTATTTTTGTGTCCAATATAAACAAAGTCATTTGTACTACGTGAGTAAGTTATATTCGGATAGAAGTAGATTATATATTGTTTCATAAATAAAGGAACATATATTTCAATAAAATTTACGTTTCGTTTTTAAGTTCTAAAGTATAAGTGGAAGTGCTCCTTTGTCTGAAGAATCTGAACTTTGCAAAAAAAAAAAACTTAGCTCCTATGGACAACTGATACACTTTTTGAGCAGATACATAAATATACATCAATATAAGCACATACTATGCTTTGAATACTTGAATACCTGAAAGTGCATTTAATATCGGACAACAAGAGACAGTATATGAAAAAAAAATTCAATAGCCTTCCAAATGATAAGAAATGATGTATTTAATTGTCCTTTGTTATAGAGTGTCCGATAATAAATGCATATGAAGAAGTAAGAGCAGATACATAAATAAATTTCTCCCTCATTCCAATCTACTGTACCGAATATCGATAGATACTGTAGATATATCATAAAATCTACCGATTACCGATATCGATCGGTAGAAGGTATATACCGAATACCGAACCGGCGGTAGATTTTTCTACCGAATCCCAGCTCTATATATACACATTAAATACAAAAACTTAATTAAAGTACACAAACACACAATGTGTTTGTTAAATGATTGAACTCTTTAAAGCTACAAGTAAATATAACAAAATCATTATATTGAAACTTTAAATAGTAAAAAAATATGTCTTTAAAACCAAGAAAAAAGGAAGATATCTCCTTAGAATTGAAACAAAAGGATTCTTTATACTACACGATAAAACAACAACAATTCTATGAGTAATTTTAGCAAATGAAGGCTTCACACAAAATTTAGCACACCCCTTCTTTTTTACACAGTTGATATAAATATATATAAAACAAAGGAATATATATATAAAGTGGTGCTAATGCGAATTAGATCATGAATAAACATTTTAGTTTAAAATTTAAGCATCACAAATGAACACACTATTATTTAAAAAAAACTATAATTAAAACTGACAAACATTATAAAAATTCCAATAAACGTATTAAAACATTAATTATTTAAAATCCTTGAATTTTTTAAAAAGTCTTTTGAATATGCCCTTGTAGAGGGGAGAACGGGAAGGGAAATATCAGATTTCTTGGGCTCCATAAGTCCAAGAATCATCCTTTGTAGATGCCAGGAATATGCCTTAAAATTTGAAGGCTGAAGAGGCTGGTAATCCGCTAACCTTTTGTAACCAGCGATTTTGCACCCAGAAGTGCATTATTTATGGCCTTGGTCCGAGAGGACAGTATTTTGCCGCCGCGGATTCCAAATAGAACGGACGCCTTCAAATATGTATCCGCTTCTTCTTTGTCCAGACCTCTCACATTAAGTTTAACAAAGCGTTTTTTTAATATTAACTGAACGACACTCAACAAAAGCGTGTAAAATCGAGTTATAAATAGTGCCACAATCTTTACATGGGCGATAAAATCAAATAATATTGGCCGAAATCAATAATTGCGCCGTGAAATGGTTTCCATTAATTATTTCTGCTAGGGAATCTTTTATCTGCTGTTCCCATGAACCTGGAAGGTCAAGAAGCCTGATAAATTCACGACATATATCTTTACTCTCCCTCAAACCCAAACGATCCTGGCTATTCAATTTCAAATACCAGGGTTTCAGCACATGATATTTGAGCGCAAATCTTTGCAGGGGATACAAGAATCTACCATCCTTTAAAGAGCCATCTTGGCCAAGGTCATGAAGAGTAAGAATTCCCTTTCTAATGGCGAATTCCTCAAGGTCCTCTGGATTTCCCAGGTTCCTGAAAAAATATTTCTTCGCATAATTCTGCCTAATTATATCCACAGTCGAAGAATTATCGAACTGAGGAATATTTTTCCAAATAATTCTTTGTGCACATCCCCACACCAAAGAGATGTCAGAGGTTATATTATTTGTAATCTCAGTGCCAAAAAGGAGCCACGAGTATAAATCTGTGTGAGTGACACATCTTCTCCACTCAAGGGATGGCAAGGATGCAATATTGACGAACATTTTAGTATATATCTTAGGAACAACAGTTGCTAGCTGAACAATACCACCACCGAGATGGTTTCTTTTTCTTTTTATTGTTGACAAATATCTTTGATGGAACATAGCGCTCAACCACTTTGCTTCATGAAGAATTACCTTCTCTGCTATCACAGGAGATGAAGAAGCTTTGTATATTAACATTGGAATAACCTTTGTGTTATACATGTCTATTCTTTTTTGAAGACAGAGGTTCCTCCTCATTTTTGCTTTTTGTAATATAGTATTATTGACTTCGGATCAGTTTCTTTCATGAATGCCATCCCGGCACCAGACTATTCCTAAGACCTCAATTGATGAACTGACCTTACAGGAGTTGATATTTGTACCATTTACTGGATTCCATAGGCCTAGAGGCAGAATGGTAGTTTTATTCAAGTTTAAGATAGACCTGATATTTTTTCAAACTTTTTGAAGTAATTTAAAACAATTTGTATTCTTTTGATAATAATCTGTGCCTCTGAGTTTGCTTGAATAGTTAACGTGACATAGTCAGCGTAAAGATCAATTATATGGCAAGTACCCTTTAAATCCACGCCAAACGTATTTCTTAATAATACTAAGCGCAAGTTCTTCAATGGCAGCAATAAAAAGGAGAGGAGCGGATGGACACCCTTGCCTGCAGCTTTTTCCCAAAATTATTCGCTCACTTTCAGACCGTTTAAGGATATAGTGGATATTCCGTTAAATAGAAGGGAACGAACAGGATTAAAGAACCGTCTTATGAGAAATCTTTTAACAGATCTTAGAATTTGCCTGTGACTAATCGAATCAAAAGCTTTTGAAAAATCAATGGCAATTATTGCACCAAATTTTTTACTTTCCTTGATAGTGCCAATAGAGGCTTGTATATTATAAAAAATATAATGTATTTGACGTCCTCTAAGGAACCCTTTCTGGTAAGGGCCAATTTTCTTATTCAGAATGACTCCCATTTGTTGACCCAGGACTCCAGAAAGTATACGATATCATTCATTCAATATGGTGATCGGCCTCCAATGGTTGAAATCAGTTCCATTTCCTTTTTTTGGTATTAAAACTATTTTTCCCTTAGTTAAAGTACTAGGCATTTTCCCTTTAGCTTCCATAATTCCCCACTTTCAAGAGAAAGGGTGTCATTTGATATGTGACTTTAACATAAACTTTCCCAAGGATGCCGTCAGGACCACAAGCCTTGTTAATTTTCAAAAAATTCTAATGTATTCCGAAATACTTTTTGATGTAATTATTGGTTCTACAATAGATTGAAGCAATTTCTTAGGCGTTGGAAAATGGCCTTCTCTTTCCCGACGATTGTTTGGAAACGATAATAGAAGAAACGTAGTATTTCATGACCTTTGGAGAGAATTTTCTCTCCGTCAATGATTTTGTCAACTGTTTGAGCCTTGACTATTTCGCCTCTTGAAAGATTACGGATCCTATGCATAGGATCTTGCTCACGGACAATTTTTGCTTCCATTTCCGCCTCAGCAACCTCTGGCAAACGAAAAGTGTTCACAGCATCATTCATGCATGTGCGAACAAACAGAGAGTCTTTATTTAACACTTTTTCTAATTGGCTTTGATGATGCTTAATCTCTGTATTTTTTTATTTTATCGGCTGTTTTTTTAAATAATTTTATACATTAAAACTGAAGCTTGATAGGCCGATAACGAATTCTTAAAACTTACATCTAATTTTTTTCTTAACTTTCAAATGTAATTATCATCCTCCACTACCCAACCCGGGACCTTGAACGCCTTAGAATGAACGTTACAAATGAGCTCTAAATCTAAAATTTTGTGATCGGATGAAGGTTCAGGACGATAACAAGCATTCTTAATTCTTGAAGCAAAAAGGGAGAAGCTAAAGCAAAGTCCAACTTGGACTTTTTGTTTCCTTGAGACCAAGAAAAGTGCCCGAAGGACTAAATGTATTCATTACATTAATCAAATTTAAATGAAGAATAACTTTTCTTAACATTCGGCTATTAGGGAAAACATTGATTGTATTTTTTAAATCAACATTCATGTCTCCAATCATAAGAATGGGTATATTATTCTCATGCTGAGAGTTAATAATTGCTTGGAAGAATGATGAGGAGGGTTCATTGGGCCCATACGTGTTAATTAATAAAATATAAAACCATTTGAAGATAAACGAAGTTTGTGCCAGTGATTAATTCCTGAGCTTTTGTACAAAATAAAAAGGTATTTTTTTGTAATAAAAGTTAAAACTCCTCTCTTGGATCCAGAACCTGTAAAAACGTAGTAAAATTTTTTAGGCAGACAAAACATGCAATTTTCCGCACACGAAGAAGAAGTGAGATATTTTATGTCTTGAAGACAGACGATGCCAGCATTCAAAGACATTAGATGTCTCATCAACGCAAGTCTCTTTTTTTATCCCTCCCACCTCTAGTATTAAGGGATAAGATTTTCCTTATTCCTAGATTACTCTTCATATGTTGGGACATCGTATTAGAGTAAATATCTGTTATATAAGTTTGCATTATTGAAGTTTTTAGTATTAAGTATTCAGTTAAGTACAACTAAGGTTTGGACTGCTTAGAAGGATTTACAATTTTGTCCGGAGAATCATTAGAGTCCGGTTTACTTCTTTTATTAGCCGATTGGGACCGAGTTCTATGTTCAAGGATGAGGTGAGAATCTATTAAGGGTTCATTTTTTCGACCATCTCGACCCTCATGTCTCTTGCTTGAAAGAATAGGATTATCATTATCAAAAACTCCAGATGAGACTTCAACACTAGGAGGAGTTACAGAGGTTCTAGAAACTTGATTAGCTGTTGCATTTGTCAATTCAATACAATTATTTTGACAAGTATCCTCCCTGCTCGTTACAAGAGAAATGTCTTCATGAACAAGACATTCATTCCTCATGGGAGAAGCTCCAACACAATTATGAAAAGAATCCCCAATGAGGGGCCCAACCGTAACTACTTCTTTAGAAGCTACCTCCTTGATTTCTTTAGAAGGTTGAAAACTTGAACCTCTTCCCCTAACACAATGGTATAGAAGAAGAATCCTGCGGAAGGACAGCCAGATTATTAACTACTTCATTAGAAGCTACCTCCTGGACTTCTTTAGATTGTTGAATAACTTGAACCTCTTCTCCTAACTCAACAGTATTAAGAAGAAGATCCCTGCGGAAGAACAACCAGACTATATCTAAGCCACTACTAGATTTTTTGGTGTGAATGGCTTTGATGAGAGCACGTTCATAGTCAATTATACGATCCCGTTTTTCAAGGCAGTGAAGTTTAAGGTGTCCAAAACTAAAACATTTTTGGCACTGAAGTTTGACACCCTCAAACTTGACATTTACCAGAATGCCCTCAAAAGGTAGAATTTGTGGAATACATGTCGGGTCAGCAACTATATTCACAATATAATCGCTGTCCCTCCAAACTTTTTTATAATTGCCATACTTTGCTTCTGCCTCAGTATCTGAAGGATTCCGTTTGCGAAAATGATCCAAAACCTGACCAAATTGTCTAAGCCATTCAACCATACTAGTTCATTTACGCGTTTGAACGTGTTTATCAACGTTAAGGTATTTTTTTCCTCTTATCTAAATGGACATTATCTATTCCCTTTAATTTGAAGGTCACCTCTTCAATGGACCCATCAACGTTTTCAATTTTCTGCACATGGCAGCCCTTAAGATCATATATACGGCTCCTAACTTCAATTGGGAATTTCGTATAGAAGCAAGCCTGCCCAAGACCTAATTACCTCCGCCGAAGGAGGTATTGTTTTCACTGGCGTTGGTTGTTGTTGTTTGTCAGCAGGATAACTCAAAAAGTACTGAACGGATTCGGATGAAACTTGGTGGAGTTGTTGGAAATGTAAAAGTAACAAGTGATTAAATTTTGGGATCTCTGAGTGCAGAATTAAGATGTAAAATGAGCTAAATACTAATAAATATTTCAAGTTAGCCTACTCTGCCAATAGATGTCGCTGTGCTGTGAAATCGGGTGCCGGGAGCGTCTTCCTCTCTGAATTTCCGTCGAGGGGAACCCTCCCCCGTCCCTCTACGCCGCCCCGGTCGTGAAAAATCCGCCTCGGAAGGCTCATAAGGACCCGTGACGGCGGAGGTTTGCACTCTGTGAGTGTATATATGCCTCTAGTTTAGGGTTTGCCCCTGCAATTTCCTGCTCTTGAAAGCCAAAATTAATAGCAATGTCATAAATATTGAGGTGCTTAATACTATTAATACCTCTATATACCGTTCCATCTGAACTACTTAAAGTGAGAACAAAGATTTCCCACATGTAGTTCCTCTCCAAGTTCAAATGAACTCCATGATCTCTGCGAGATCCCTTACCTCTTCTTAAAATAGAAGAATAGCTTTTTGATGAATCATCTTCATCAGGGGTTTATCAGGAGGTTTTGACTCATTCCTATTGAAATGTTCCGCGAAAAAAGAACGAGATCAAAACAATGATAAAAACACTTATCTCTTCTGCTCCTTTGGACTCCGAATCCCCGAATACAGGTGCTCTTAAGTGTTGACTATCCAAAAAAAAATCGATGAGGGATATCTTAAGCACTTAATAACACTTTTCTAATTAAAGAAAGGGGCAAAACACTCCATACCCCTCACAAAACGAATATATCTTCCAGACAAATAAAGACACGTCTTCATTTATACATAAGAAGGGAAATTTTTACCTTTACCACTGTCGGGTAATCTGTTTAAAAAAGACAGCTTTATTCATCAACTTGTCTGTACAATCTAATTGTTTTAATTTATACTCATGTATTTCATGATAAAATGAAGTATTTTACTATTTTGTTAAGTGTAATTCATTTCCTACTTAAGTATCATGCAAAGAGAGAAAAAAAAATAATGCAAAATGAAAAAGTAATCAAAGGATATAATGAAAAATCATATTGACTCGAGAGGAGTCTTAATTATGTACCTATTTTCAACACATGAAGGTAGAGGGGGGAAAAGCCTCAAGCTTAACGACGACAATATTTGTTGTTTACTCTATATATGAAAGTAAAAAAGTATATATATCTTTGATATGTTCCCTTCAAATTAGAAGAAGATTAACAAATTTTGCAAATATGAAAAGAAGATAAATACATATTTGTGTACTTTACAAGAACATAAAGCCTTGTGGAACTAAGTCTATTAATTTATTTCACAAACACATGACAAACATCAAATCAAACCAAGTTATTTGATGTTTATCAAATAAGAGGCCACGTAATTCACTTGCATGACCGCTATATTCACAAAATTCACACTTTTCTAAAATTGTTTGATACAACATATCTAAACGAAAAATCATATCACAGACAATATTTTTTTCCGATAGAATTGCATCCGATAGGATATAAATGAGCGTTATAGCAATAAAATTAGTCTATCGAACCGAGGATCTTATCAATGAGGTAGACCAAAAGTGACCATCCCCTCTTGGGATTCGAACCTGCGCCCCCAACATTGAGAGTTGAACACGCCTTAGCACGCACGGTTATCGCATTATACTCATTTGAGTGTTTAAAACAATAAGATAAAAAAATAATATCGATTAAAGTATTTTTTGTTTAGGCATTTAACATATTTTTTTAAAGATAAATATGTTAATGAGTCGAAAAATTATATGTTCAAAGTAATAAAAACCATTTCTAGGCGTTCATTGAAGATCATATCATGAATTAAGATGCTGAAAAAATTCAGTACGAATGGCGTCGTCAAACTCATTTGAAAACTAAATAAAATATGATCCGAACAGGGTTTTGTTAGCAAAACTAATTATTATATCGCAAATCGACTCACTCCCCCCCAAAAACGATTCGAATTGATTATTGACAAAGTCAATTAATATGAAAATTATGAAGTAATGTAACTTGAATTGAAATTATAGTCTTCTTTTTGTTGTCTTATTATAAACTCATTATTCACATTTAACATGCATTTAAATTTGACTGATGAGCAAAAAGATATCATTTTTATTTTCCCTGTGGTAGTTTTAACGTTTTTTGTCCAACTTTTTTCTTATGTCTCCAACCAAAAGAGTAAATTAAAAGAAAAAATAAACTCAGAAACTGTGTCAAGTCTTTTGCAAAATTTACATAATTAGAATATCGTGTATAAAAACATAAATTAAAAATCATGGAAGGCATTTTTAATCATAATATGCAAAAAAATAAGTAATTCCTTTTGTGTATGCAAAAATATCATAGCTAAAGTGTGCATACAGATAATCTTGTGAGGGTTTGAACAAATCGAATAACGTTATGTGTCTCCCCAACGGACCCAAAAGTTATGATGTAAACTTATATCGTAATTTTATTTTTCGTCATTCAATCGCATCTCATGCCCTCAAATTTAAATTATATTTTTGAATAATTGAGTGCAAAATGTAAGTATGACCTCAAGGGTTCCAATTAGTGTTTTTATTAATTTTTATATACATACAAAAATAGAGAAGATACACTATATAACACTTTTTTTAATAAGCAAAAATCACTTCTTTAAATCTTTTTTTTTTGGCGTATTTGGGTATGTATTTTAAGACTCAAAACATTTAGGAGACACTTAACATTCTTCGATGCCCGAAAAACGTGAAATAAAAATCAACCTTATGATCACTCATATCCTCACGGATGATATTCTAACGGACCATATAGGCAAAAAAATATATATGGTTATACAAATCCTCTGTTTGGAGTCTATATATTTTGAATATTCACTTCACAAATTAAACTAATATTTATTTATTTTTAAATAAAAAACATAATTTTTTTACAATATGAATAAATGTGTAATATTTGAACCATCTTGAATATCCGTCGACTAAGCAAGAAACATAAAAAGATTTTGAATTGGCTGATGTTCCAAATTTCCTCCCAGCCATTGATCATATGATATTTATGCATACCCTACAATTAGTTAATTAGTTAATTAATTACACTACATTGCACTCATTACATATTTTTCATGCCGGCGTGTAATAATTTTTTTTTACGCGCGGTATTGAATGTTCAAAGATGACTCCAGAGAGTTTTTCCATATATTCATATGTCTTTTCAAGCAATGAAGATGTGGGGTGTGTAATGCAATAAATAATATTTGCATTTTTACTTAGTCTCTACGTACAAACACTAAGCAAACAACATCAATATTATATTAACATCAAATAAACAGTGACCCACATTCAAAACATTCTGTTTTTCTTTTTCTAACATCTGGGTTGTTCAAACATCTCTTTCACTTCATCCCTTTTCTAGGCAATTTGACTTTCTAAGAGTGTTTCATTGAGATATAAAGAAAAATAATAACAATAAGCTGACTACACTTTGCAAATAAATGGATGATCATCCATTATGTATGCAAACCTGTTTTGCAAAAGGTTATTGTAAATGACCCAGTAGGCCTGAGTTAATGTCTTTTCATGCATAAATTATTCCAAGCCTTGAGTTCATAACTGTATATTGATCAAGTACTTGTATTAATGAGAATATATCGTTGTTATTTTCTCATTGCGAAATTAATAGGCATTGAATGACCCAAAACATTTTTCTTCCTCAAATTTGTTTTATATAGATAAAATATATACATAAAAACCAGAGCAAATACGTCGTAAAAACATAATTAAACATTTTTTTACCTATATCGTTCGACAGAATGACATCCACCAGGATATAAATAAGTATTATAGTATATAATCAGTCTATCGAACCTAGGATCTTATCAATGAGGTAGACCAAACTTGACCATCCCCTCTCGGGATTCGAACCCGTATCCCCAACATCGAGTGTTGAACACGCCTTAACGCACACGGCATTCGCACTCCCTTATTAGTTATTTTTACCGGTAACATATACTTTTTTTTGCCTAAATGGTTCGATAGAATTGCAGTATCCGACAGGATATAAATACGCATTATAGTATTAAATTATCAATGAGGTAGACCAAAAATGACAATCCTCTCTTGGGATTCAAACCTGCACCCCCAACATTTTAACACGCCTTAACGCACACGGCTATTGCACTCCTTTCAGAACTTTTACAAGGTATAAAAATGTAATTTGTTGCAGTCGGTATGAAATCCAACGGTAATTTGAAATGCGTGTGAGTATACTCAAAACATATAATATATTTTAAAGAAACAAATTATAGAAGTGACGAAAAAATATAGATGAACATAGATAGTTTATTAAGAGATTTAATCCAATTAGCAAATGACTACTTGACGTAACCATTCTACTTATTCGTTCATTTACTTTTTTGCAAAATATTGGTTATTCCAAGTTTGTTGTGTGGGTGTTTGAAATTTGTATTTTATCTTTGTTATATATTTGTCTTCGTTTTCTCTCTGTAGTATATTCATTTTATTTTTTTCTCTTTTAAATATGCGCTTAATATTCTATTATTGTTAATGTTTGAAAGTGTCGAGAAAAGATTGTAAATTAAAATATTTACTTATGTGAATTGTACATTAAAACATTTACTTCTGTGATTTTTTCATACAATATCTTAGGTTTTTTATTTATTCTGTTGTACATATCATAAATTGAGCTGTTGAAAAAAAAACTTCTTTTAAGTTTTTTTTCTTTGAGACGCTAAAGGTAATAGAAAATGCATAAATTAAAGAAAAAATATATTTGTCCGGTACTCAATTTATTTAAGCACTAATCTGGAACGAATTTTCTTAGAACTTATGCACTCCACTAAAATGGCATTCTATGATTTATTCAGTAATTCCCAAAAAGGTTTTTTAAGAAGGGACAACCATCAAATGCATGAATAATCGAATTAAAGTTCTTTCTGCAATCCTTACATGGAGTATAAAAGAACAAGGATATAGAAGATATTTTGAATTTTGTCGTAAATTGCTTTCCGGAAACAATTTTAGAATTAGAGGATAAGATTCTTTCATGTAGAGATCCGTAATTTTGTCCGCTTCCTCTCTTGCATTGGATTTAAAGTTCATCCTCACGTACCATGGGACGGGGACAAAATGATTTTTTTGCCGATCTTTTCAACTGAAAGAGAAACTTTCCAAGGTTGAAAATTGACTGTTTTGATATATCATGTAGAGAGATCTGGTTTGATGATATAGCAACCTGTTCCAGTTTTAGTGGGGCATCCCAATAATAATAAATATTACTGTTTAACCAAATGATGCCAATGAGTGAGGATTGGCAAAATCTTGGTTTTCCAATCCAAACGACCCTCTGAATTGTGGCAAAATAGGGAGGGAAACCTTTCTAAATGTCGTTGGAGAAATCTGTGCCTATACAGAGTACATCGTATGCCCAACTTGAAGATATATAGACTCTCCACTCAACGTCAGGGTTCTTTGATATATCAATCATAACTTTTTGATATATTTTTAGGATAATTTTTGAGAGAGCCGAAAGTCCTCCTCCCAGCATATTCTTGGGTCTTCGTAGTGCAGGTAAATATTTTTATATAATAATTTTTCCAACCAACAATTTTCTTCTTTGATAGCCCTCTCCACTTAACTAGGAATGGCTGAAGTTCGTAAAGTATAGTTGGTACAATTAGATAGTTATAAACATTTATTCTCTTCTCCATGAGATGCCCAAAACTTCCACACTGTCCTTCACGTACAAGTCAGCTATATTAATCCCTGGGTCAGGATGCCATTTTCCTAGTGGTAACACTACTGTTTTTTATAGTTGATAAACAACCCCAACTTTCTTCCAAATACTTTAAAAAAAATTAGTGACACTTGAATTATTCTTATTAGTTTGATTTCTGAATTTGGTTCTTTGTATAGCATTACATTATCAGCATACATGTCCAAGATCAGATTTGTCGACCCCACACTGACTCCAAAACTCTTGTATTTTTTTGCAATGGTAATACTTTGTCCAGCCACAAAAAAGTGGAGCTGAAGGACAGCCTGTCGACAGCTTCTCTTTAATATTATTGTTGTGTTGGGATACCTTTAGAGAGAATATACAATAAGTATATTAATATCCTAGAGTCATCGCCAATGAGATTGCACGGCAGGAACTAATACATAAGAACGACACGTGTGAGAGGGTCATGACTAGAAGACTCCTTTATTAACACAGCAGGAAAAGGGAGGAAATATGTACACGGAAAAGAAAGAGAGAGGCATAGTATACATGACGTCAGAGTGTCTTCCAACGTGACGTCAGGGACATAACATCACCCCCCAATCAACATTTGCGAGAGCGAATTTTATTTATATGTTGAGTCCTAATCTCGGATCCAATTTGGACAGACCATAGGGCTTTTCCAATTGATCCAACGGTTGTACCCGGTATCCATTTCGGACCTTTGGATTGGAATGCTCTTCACCAAACAGGCATATCCTTTGATAGAGACTTGGTAGAGCGAGTTTTTTTAGGGAGGAGACCATCTAGGCGGGTCCGGATCGGGCGAGAGAATTGTAGTTCTGCAGGAGTTCTACCTGAAGAGAGAGGAGTAGCACGGTAGGAGTAGAGTAGAGTGTCGCGGTAGGAGAGTGGAGTGTCGCGGTAGGAGAGTGGAATGTTGCGGTAGGAGGAGAGAAGTTCTTTCGAAGAGAGTTTTGAGTTTTTTGTAGCGAGGTCCTCTTTTGGCCAAGAGGTGGAGTTACAGAGATAACTCGGAGGTCAAAGGGAGACCAGACCTAAGTCGAGGCAAGAACTTGAACCTAAGATTGGTTGATTCACATCCGTAACCACGAATTCCAAGACTTTGCGGCATCTTTTCAGAGAGACGGGGAGAGAGATGACCCCATAAGATTTGACCTTGCCGCCACCGAAAGTCATAATGTGCCCTTCAGGTCCACGGATCTGGGAGTTAGGGCAGAGAGAATTAGGAAGGATGTTCACGTTTGCACCGAGGTCGAGTAGGAATGGGACCTGTTTTCCTTCCACCAAGAGGGAGACGTATGCTCTTTTGGAAGGAGCAATGAGAGAGGAGAGTGAGGAGTTGCAGGCAATAGCGTTGGAGACTCCATTCGTGCAACAGGGCGCGAAGTGGTCCAATTGAGAACATTTGGAGCATAGTTTGCCCACAGCAGGACAGAATCTCCTCTTGAGGATGTGAGGAGTCGCATAGAATTTACATAGCTTCTTCAAGGGAGAAGAAGGAAGCGCCTTACGAGCATGAAACTTCTGCGGGGCGTTCTTTTTGGCTCGCCATGAACCTTACGGACCTTTATATTCCGACGCCATCGCAGTATGTTACGCCACCATCTCGCGAGAGTGAGCTTCCGCGGACTCCAGTGCTCGTCCCAGTTGGACGACTTCATCCAGTTTAATGGCCTTTCGCTCAAATGCAGACCAACTAAGTTGACGATTAGAGGTGTTCTTGATGATGGTTGCCAAAACCACATCATTCTCATAAGGAGCCTGGTAGGAAGTGCAAGTGAGCCGACAGAATTTGGCCTGCCCCCGAAGGCAAATAAGGAAGTCGTCAATGGGCTCACGAACGGCTTGCTTCATTTCAGTGAGACAGAACCGTTCATAGAGAACAGATTAATGGGGGAGAATGCTTCGGTCATGGCTCGGAGAAGAGAGGAGTAGCAGTCCTCATTGTCTTTAGTCTCGATGGAGAGGGTTTTGTGCCAGCGTTGCACCGTTGAGCCCGCGCAGTGGAGGAGAAGAGCCTTCTTTTGCTCAGGGGGCAGCTCCCCACAGAGAGAGAGATAAGTCTGGAACTCATCGTTCCAGGACGACCATCGATGACCTCTACGAGGAGCGGACATGTCGAAGGGAGGAGGTTGAGACACTCCTAAGCGATTTGTTCCTGAGAGAGAGTCTGTGGCAGAAGGAGTAAGAGTAGGGACCGAATCGAAGTCGTAGGTTTTAGGGTCACACACACACGACTCGATATGATGACGAAGGAGTGCAACGAGCTCATGCTTCTGTTGACTTTTGAGGGCTTCTTCCGTCACATAGCTCCATTGAGAGACACTCTGCGCGCAGCTCGGCGGTAGTGAGTTTGGGTAACAGTTTTACCATCCTAGTCAGCCAGATGTTATGTTGGGATACCTTTAGAGAGAATATACAATAAGTATATTAATATCCCAGAGTCGTCGCCAGATGTTGTGTTGGGATACCTTTAGAGAGAATATACAATAAGTATATTAATATCCCAGAGTCGTCGCCAATAGATTGCACGGCAGGAACTAATAAATAAGAACGACACATGTGAGAGGGCCATGACTAGAAGACTCCTTTATTAAAACAGCAGGAAAAGGAGGAAATATGGACACGGAAAAGGAAAGAGAGAAGCACAGTATACATGACGTCAGAGTGTCTTCCAACGTGACGTCAGGGACATAACAATTATGCTATCACTTTCCAAGTTCCCCACAGTAATAGTGGAGGTGCCATTATTTAATAGGGATCTTATAGGGTTGAATTTTTTTTGGCTAAAAGTTTTTTGAGTGCTTGTATAATGTAATCATGAAGAATGGTGTCGAAAGCTTTTTTGAAGTCAGCTTATATTAAAGCTCCAAAAGTTCCATTGGCAATGACAGCTTCGGTGGCACATTGAATGTTTCTTGAAATGTCGGAAATTTTCCTGTCCTATAAAAAGCCTTTTTGGTGTAGTTCAAGTTTACTATTAAATACGGGTTCTATTTCGCGTGCATTTACTCCCGATAATATTCTATAATTTTCTTTTAGGATACTCATTGGCCTCCAATTGTTCACGTCTGAAGAGAGCCTTTTTTGGGATTAAAAATATTCACCCTTTTGTTATGCTCTTTGGGAGACTACCTTTCATTTACGTACCCCGTCCTAGATGTAAATGGTAATGTACCACTTCTTTGATGCAGTGGGAGTAAACTCTGCCTACAATCCTGTTAGGACCTGTGACCTTGTCGTCGTTATATTTTTTTTGATATGATGAGAAATATTTTCTTCATAAAGATTGAGGGTACTCTTTTTTTGGAACGAGGGAAATTGGTCCCTTCAACTCCTAATATGCTCTGGATTGTTTATGGTAGCAGTCAAAATTCCATTCTATTTGTAATTTCTCGTCCATTGTCTAAAATCCTGATCCCCAGAGAAGCTGGTTGATCCTTTTTAGCAAAGAAGAACTTAACTTTTTTGTTGACATTCATCTCCGAGTCTCTCTTTTCCTGTATTTCAATTTCTCTAACTTCAGCGCCATGATAAAACATAACTATGTCGGCAGTAATTGTTCGAGAAAGCAGATAATTACAGTTGAAAATGGAGTCAAGATCCTTCCGGAGCAGGAATCAGTTTTTTGTTCTTCATTATAAACTTCCTGGTTGTTTGTCTGACGATATGTATAAAAAAATTCTTTTTTTTCTGCCCAGTCAGAGGCTTAAAATTATTTTAAAGATTTCCTTGTAGTTGGTGTATAAAAGAAGGATCTCCAAAGATCCATATGTTTTAAAAAAGGCAGTCTATACTTATAATAATCCAATTCAATTTCGATTATTTTATGATCAGAGCCGGGTCTTGAGCAATACTAGCAGTTCTTATTTTTGATAAAACAGACGGAGATGCAAGTGCTATATCAATCCGGGATTATTTCACCCCAGACCTCCATGATATGTTGTCTTCAGGGTTGAGGGTTCGAGTGACGTCAAAGAGATTAAGTTCAATGACCAGAAGAGGAAATATATCGCCTTTACTGGAGTCTATAATAGTTTGAAAAACAGAGGGCACTTATTGTTTGGGTCATAGGCGTTGAGGAAGTAAAAACCTCCACTCTTATTTGGGACAAAAAAATTATGCATGTCGTTATCAGCTGAGTATTCTTTGACGTGAATACACCTCTCCATTTTTTTAGTCACATGAAACATAACTCCCAGTCTACTTCAATTTTTTTGCATATATGGTTCAATACAATTGCATCCGACAGTATATAAATAAGCATTAAAACATTAAATTTATTCTATCGAACTTAGGACCTTATCAATAAGGTAGATTAGATAAGACGCCTTATTTTACAATAATTAGTTTTACAATTTTACGTTTGTCGAAATTAATGGTTGATACTCCTCTCCATGGTTGTTCTATATATCTGTTTTATAACTTTTTTCATCAAAACTTTATTAACATGATGTAATTTTGTATAAAATACATAAACAGACATTGTAGTCAAAAATTAAAACTTCATAAAAGATAAAAACAATTTTACATTGCTAACATCAAACAAAAACTGAATGCACACAGTAAACAAATAATAAGTATTAGTAAAATTTAATTAACTTTTGCATTATTTTTATAAGATGCTTTGATTTTGATGGGAAGTACTTAATTTCTTTCGCGGTGACGGTCCAGGAGTTGTCCAGAAGCGACAGTATCCTTAGGGAAAGGGCTCCATATCTTGCCGCCGCTGAGAGCATTATGGCTCGAAGTTCCTCAGATCGGATACATTCGTTTGCAGTTCACCTTTTTGCAATAAGTGTTTTTGTATTTATGAATTTATTTATAATCGCTTTAAAAGTATCTGATCGTTTTTTTCCTTTATTGGAAAAGTCACACAATACAATGGCTTTCAAAATGTTATTGGGACCCTTGTCCAATCCCTTAACATTAAGAAGTAAAAAGGACTTTAAAATGGACACCGCAGGGCAATCAGCAAAAGCATGCAACGTGTGGACATATAATTTATTAGTCTTGCAATGATTTCTAAAAATTATATAAAGAAATCTTTAATTGGGCAGTAAATTTATTCTCGTCATGAATCCCTGACGTGGAACGCATAATTATTTTCCTCCAATCATCAGGAAGCTCCAGTAAATCCATGTAAAAATCTACTAATTTATTGACCTCTTCCTTGAAATTAGGAGGCTTCATCTTGAGATGCCACTGACACGGCAACCTATGCATTTTTGCAGTTCTTTGAGGGTATTTCAATCTTCCATCCTCACAGAAATCGAAGTACATTGTAGAACTAAAATCATAAGCGCCATGAGCTAGAGCTAAACCCTCTAGAAAAAGTGGAGCACCCAAATTTCTAAAGAAATTGCTTGCATTTTGATGAATATATCCATTACACTTTCTCCACTATATGCCGGACTACACTTCCAAATTATACGCTGGGCTGCTGCCCATAGTTTTGATAAAGATTATGTTAAACTGCCTCCTTTGCACTTTGTGGGCATCAGTTAATGGTTGAGCTGAAGTGTAATGATACAAACGGAATGAAAGATCATGTCTAACGATCCTCCAGAACATTGTTTTGGTGGAAGATATTAACTGACATGCTTTTATGAGTGCGCAACCCTTCACCTCATGAATCATGAGTTCTGTGTTTATTTGGTTTGGTTTTCAAATATATTTTTTCTTATAGATGGAACCAACCAATGAAAATTTTGTATATTCAGACAAATCCTCTCTTTATGCAAAATACGTATGCATAATACGATTTTAATTAATTTATGCACTTCTAATTTGCTATTTAAATATATCATTTCTGATAGAGTACACTGTACTCTCTAGTATACAGGGTCTTGCAGATAAATCCGCACAAAGTTCAACTTCGTCCAGATCCATAAGGAGTGCAAGTAGAGCTTAGATATTGCACATGTGGGAGGTTTCGTGTATGTATTGTCGAATTGCGCCCGAAAACAAAACAAATACGGAGATGGAGCAGACCCGAGGGACACGGTCATCGAGTTGCTGTGCGCAGGGCACGGTCCTGCAGCCATCATCAAGTTGCTCAATTACCCCAGGAGGACGGTCTACGACATCACCAAGAAGTGGGAGGAGTCAGGGATATCCAAGAGGAAGGAGCACAAGCCCAGGAGTGACCGGATCTGCACGCCCACATTTGTGGCTGTTCTCAAGAGGTCCATCAAGGTCAATCCGGGGACGCCCATGTCCATTCTCGCCAAGAAGCGTGGGTCCATCTGTCGTCGTCCCCTGGATGGACTCTGTGGCTTCTGGGACCCCGTACACATTCCAGCAGGACTCGGCGCCCGCCCACAAGGGCAAACTTGTGCAGTCCTGGCTGAAGAAGAATGTGCCCAACTTCTGGGACTTCAACAACTGGCCCCCAACAGCCCTGAACCCATGCGACTACTACTTCTAGGGAAGTTGGAGAGGGAGGTATGCGCCACACACCACAGCAATGTGGCGCCCCTGAAGGCCTCCATCAAGTTGGAGACGAACAAGCTGGATCTTGCGGAGGTCTCCACGGCCTGTGGGAGGTTCAGGCGTCGTTTGGAGGACATCCTTGAGGCTGAGGGCGGCCATATTGATAGTAATCTTGTATTATGTCTAATAAAAACTTTCTTATTCAAAATAGATATCAATTTTTCCCATTTTGGATCTGGAAGATATTGAACTTTGTGCGGATTTACCTGCAAGACCCTGTACATGATGCGATTTATAACACAATATAACAAAATTAAGGTCTTTTTTTGCCCCAGGCTGAAATTCCTATTTGAGTCTCATTTTTACGTAGATTCCAAAATACCACTTAAAATATCCTCCAAAAAAAGGTTTAGCCTATAAGTTTTTTTTTTAGAAAATCAGGATTTTCCTCATTCTTAATGGTTTACACACAGTTATCGTCGTCCAAAGTAAGAATAGCCGAAAAGGTCAGGAGTATTTTTAGAATATGTCAATGCATTTCAAATTATTTTTTATTATTTCAATATCTTTCGTACTAATTGAAAAAAATAGGCTTTATACTTCAATAAGTTGATCATTTTTTTATGTTCTATTTAAGCGGCTGTATATTTTTCGTTGCATAAAAAATAACTAAATTTATTTCTTTATAAGAAATAAGGGCTGAAGGAATTAGTAATCAAAAGCACTCTCTAGTATACATGATGCGATTAATAACACTATGTAACAAATTAAGGTATTTTTTTTGCCCCCAGGCTGAAATTCCTAATTTGTGTCCCATTTTTACGTAGATTCCAAAAATGACACTTAAAATATTATCCGAAAAAAGGACTTTATGGCCTTTTTTGAAAATCAGGTTTTTCATCATTTTTAATGATTCAAGCCCAGTTATGTTCGTGCAAAGTAAGAATAACCACAAATGTCATAAGCATTTATTTTTCTAGTACGTCAATGCATTTCAAATAAGTTTTTATAATTTCAATACCTTTTGTACTATTCGAAAAAATAGGCTTTATTTCTAAAAGTTGATCTTTTTTTTTTT
>CP045895.1:24860195-24895506 GCA_013387185.1 Caligus rogercresseyi
TTGTGGCATGATCAAATCAACCATCTAAATGAACTTTTTATGCAAGTTCATTATATAAATGAGGTTCAAACCATGTTATCAGATTGGCTCATCATTTAAAGCTATTATATTCATATAGTTATGATTCTTTCAAATGTTTATGACACCATCAGTTAGAGTATTAAATAGCGTTCTATCTCAGGCCTAAATATACCTAATAGTTAGAACTTCTGGTAATAGAGATTCTAATAGTTATTCACATAATTATTGTTTTTAATTCTGTTTTTTTAAATCCCGTTAGGGAGAGTAATAATAAGTCACAATTTATCCGCAATTGCCCTCTGGCATGACGAGGGGCTAATATAATGCAGGTTTTAGACCCATAAAAAATATGTCCAATCAAATGTGGAAATACGTAGGCAAAATAAATCAGATAAAACATTTATGTATTATTCTGTTAATTTTTTGTTTCTTTGTGTTGTCGTTTGTTATATCCTTTGATAGACTTTTTTTCTTTGTTTATGCGGCCTTACAACATATTAATACTCACACGCACACACACAAAACTAGAAGCATAAATTTCCGTCTTTTCATCCTATTATCATAAAACTAAATATTGTAACTTTAAGCCTCGCCTTAATTAAAGAGCAGTTCCATAAATTTGTTTGTTCCTTCTTATATGTATGTAGATAACTCCGCGAGGTGAAATCCTGCTTGTTAATACAAACATTCGAATGCTTTGGTAATCCCTTTCACATGGTGAAAATAGGGCGAGATGAAAGGAGGAGGAGAAGTTCTATTTTTTATGAAAGTTGAAACTCTTATATTATACAGAATATTTGAGATCTGTCAATGCTCATAGAATCTAGGAGGCTTTTGTTGGTGCAGATCGTGTCGTTTCTAAGGATATGTCATTTGCCGTACTTAATATTTTAGCCAATAGGGCCAATCAGGACCAGCAGCAGGCCCAGGCTTTTTTTTTGGGGGGGGGGGCTACAGTTGTTATTGGGGGGGGGACACAGTTGGCACATTCATAAAAAAATCGGGCCCATGTCACTCAGTGGGTGGGCGGGCGGGCCTACGTCACGGTCGGTTGGCGGCCCTGGGGCCAATGCAAGTACAGTGTTCGTTTGGATAATATTAAGAATCATACAATTTTTTACAGTTCTAAACAAATACACAAGTAGCTTTGTAAAATAAATAACTATTATAATATAAAATAAGTGGAATGGCAGAAGAACAAAACAAAAAAATTATCCAAGGAATCAAATTAAGTACTATGTTGAACAAAAATACATGCATAATTTATTTATAACATAGATACAATCCATAATTATAGTCAAAATTTAAATAATCAATTGTAAATGCTTCAAAACTTTCTTAATGGTTTGGAGTGATGCCTAGAGATTGACAGGAAAAATTTAATTTGATCCGAAGCCAGGGTCCAGTTGTTTCCAAATGCATCTGAAATGCGAATCGAAAAAGCGCTTATCGGCCGCTAAATTATTCTACGATGATCTGTTGGCAGCAAAGTTTCTATGAGGTTAATTTTTCGCCGCCGCCAATGCTTTTGAATTCCATATAGCGAACTCGATTGCTTTTGATCTTGCTAATGAAAACTTTGTTTTCCGTTGGATCCAAGATAATTTATTATTCATGCACTTTTCCAACCCTCTCACATCAAGGCAACGACTCTTTTTGAACCGATAGTACATTCCACAAAAGCGTGGATGGTATCGTTGTAGATCTTACCACAATCCTTATATGGTTCGTAATATCTGATCAGGTCTGCAGAAATTTGTAGTTGTGAGGTGAACTTTGTTCCGACAAAGATATTTTTAACCAACTTTGAGGAAGCTTAAAAGGTCTCATATATTTGAGCAATTTATTTGCTTCATTAATAAGAGGATTAATCGACCTTGAAACAAATTGTCCCATTCTAGATTAATCTAATCAATTCTTGATGAATATCGACCTACCTTTTCAGATGAAATAAAATTGATATATCTCACTTCTTAGGGGTTTAGAAGATTAGAAATAATGCTTTGGGGGATCTTGAAATCTTCAACGAAATAAAACAAATCAGCCTTGTTGTTATACATTCTTTAATAATATCTTTTTTATGGACAATATTTACTTTGACACTCTCTCTCTCTCAAAAGGGCAAACCGAATGAAGTATCCTTTTTTCTGTTATGTATCTGTAATTATACGTGATGTGTTGTAGTTATCATTTCCTTTTTACTTTCTACTCTATCTGACCTCTTTGAATAAACACATAGATATACTCAGATTACACGTGCAGAACTATATACCTCATCCTTGGGTTCCTGGGATCATAGGCGGGTTGCAACGAGTCTGGATATCAATCCACATAATATCTTTTTCTTCTCTGGTGTGAACTTTGCCTCAAGTCACAACATTTCCATGAATGTTTAACTATCCCTCTTTATTCATTTCTTCCAAATACAGTTCAGTTTTCCAATTGAATGACTGTGGATGACTCAGAGTATATTGCGCACAAACGCCCCCTATTTCCTGCATTCATTCCAATGACCCCTTTTATCCCCCTTTCCTGTAGTACTATCAAATATATGAATAATTTTCGATCTGTTTTTGTTGCTGGTTGCTAGAAAGTCCTTTCTAACAAGCTTTACAGAACCATCAAGGCGTGCATGGAAACAGGGTTGACGTTATAGAATGATTTTAGATATAGGAATTTAGGGATTGCATACTAAAAAAGAGAAGGCTGGTAATAGGTAATTATTATTATTATTATTTTGGTCTTGAGGTTCAACATATTTGAGTATTTTGTATTCTTAACTACTAAAAAAATCAGGGAATTTGTGCGTGTAGTAAAATGAGCGATGTACGATAAGAAATAATATTTTTTATAATTTAGCGCCAAATTTTCAAATATTTAAGACTTATTACTTATTGCAAGTCCCACAAGATGAGGGACACTAGGTGTTTAATTCCAAAAATAATTTAGATAGAAATAGGATAATGGGTTCAATCCGTTTTAAATCATTGATTGCTGCAGCTTCCATGTTAATATTTGAACATTTGTGGTCTTCTTTGTATGTTGGGCTTTGAATTCTTATAATTTTTGTTTACAAAATAAATGTATTGTTTATTCTTAACACCAATTGAAAAGACAGCAATTGACGTAAACATTGAAAAATATAAAGAAAAATCCGAATGCCGTCATATTGACTATATGAGACAAATAATGGGTATTTATAATTGACCGAGATAATTAGTTTTCCTTTAGGTGGGTCCCCATCAAAACAAAATAAATTTTATAACTCCAAAAGTACAATTTTACATATACAAATTTCGATTTGCAAAACTTGCCCCCCCCCCCCCCGGATGATTTTATGACTAATATAGACGATTTTATAACATATCTGATTCATTTGTAAGTGTATAAATTAATTTTTTATCGATATGATTAAATGTTTACATGAAATATAGTATATATATATAAATAATGGGTATTTGTTTAGTGGTTTTTAATACACATTATTTTTTTGTGCATAACATAACACATTTTTTTCCCCTCTTAAACACAAAAATAGATTTACCAATTTCGTATTACAATTAGTCTAGGTTACCCCACGGCACTGAAATGAAAAGTGATAGCAAAAATGTTGTTCTGGCACATTATTCAATAGAAACGATTTTTTCATCGTTTCTTTGTTTTTCTGATAGTGTGAGTCATGGTCCATTTATCGACAGATTTGAGCAAAAACAAAATACACATTATTATTAGTTTCTACAGATAGAGCAGTTACTTTATTCATTTATTTTTAATATATATGAATTTGGTGGAGTTCATTCAAAAGTTCTGTAAGTGATATTATGAAGAGACAATTAGCATGTTTAAGTATGATATTATTATCTACGAATGAATGAGCTTAACAGCAGTGAATGAAATGGTATTTTGCAGGCTTGTGAACGGAACGCAAAATTGAACGGCGTTCAGCTGAACGCACGTTCAATGAACGGAACGCAACTTTTTTTGAACGCTGAACGTTGAACACAAAAAAGAGTTTTGCGTTCAGCATTCAATTTTTCCAAACATTGGAAATATTTTCTAAAAAAAAAAACCGTCATCACTTTTTTTGGTGATTCTTTTCTACGAAAGTCATCTTTTTTTTGGAGATTCTTTTCTGAAAAAAGACCCTCTTATGTTGTGAATATAGACGTTCTGCGGACCCAAGGGTTAGTTCTAGGCAACAAATATATATCATTTAAAATCGGTTCGGGCTCATTTTTTAAATAAAAATCCCATATATATTCAAAATTACACAAAATATTTGAACGCTGAACGCAAAAACATTGAACGGAACGCTATTTTTTAACGCTGAACGCAAAAAAGCTGAACGCTAACAAGCCTGGTATTTTGTAACATAACAGCATTTCTTTTTATCCCCTTTCAAATAAAAAAACACATACTAGGTTTGTTTCTAGGTTCGGTAGACTATTACTAATGCTATAATGCTTATTTATATCCAGTCAGATACTGCAATTCTATCGTACTAAATAGGCAAAACAAGAATATCTTATTTTATCCTTTATTACGTATTAATAATTTAAAAACTTGTAAGTTAAAACTTGCATGAGTTTTTAAAGTCCTTATTTAAATGGATTCTATTTAATCCATAAAGAAATCGGACAAGAGTTGGTTAAAAATGAGTCGACATATGTAAATAACAGTTCCTGGTATATATCAAATGAAGAAAAATGAATGAACACAAGCAAGCTACTAGCTAGCTAGCTTATCCCCCCTCCCTTTCCCCAATTTCCCCCGGGTTTTCATTACAGGGATCAATTATGATAATTTCTATTCACTCACTTGCGTACATAATATTTTTAATAAGAAAGTATGTTGTTCTTTCCTCTATGTGTGTGTGTGAATGTAAATCACCTTTCATGTATATTATTATTATTATTGCTACATAGAGCAACGACATTGTAATAGTGTTACGAAACGTGTAACTAACTACTCAACAAACTGCTGTTGGGTTTAATCCATTGATTAAACACAAATGTATGTTGGGGATACATACTTCTTTTTCTTCCTCGTCACATGTTAGGGTGGTATTTTTTGTTTCTTGATTCTTCTTTTAGAATGATGATAGTTTTAAAGAACCCTTTCAATTCATATTTTAAGAAGAAAAAAAAAGACTTCTTTGTACGAAGATGTTTTTTAAACGTTTATTTAATGCGGAAACTCCGTTTTTTACGATTTCTTTATAATTCAATTTGGATAAGTTTTATTTGGAGGATAAATATAAATATGTAAAATAATAAACAATTGATCCATTTATTGTTTGTTCGGTCTTATGTATCTCATAACACTTGATATAATAAAATCATAAAAAAGTCAATGCATTCAAAAAAAAATCAGTAGCACAATATAGATATTAAAATGTTACATTAACTGGTTAACAAAAAAATGAGTCGGGTCAGGAATAAATTGAACATTTAATTTAGTATAAATTTTGTTATCATCCTCCACATTCAGATAATGGAAAGCAGACTTGTTGACGTTCGCGAAATTTTTTCGTTCGTCGTTTGTTTGTCGTTCGTCGTTATTTTTTTTTTTTCTTCGACTTTATTGATATTTTGTGTAATTAAATATAAATATATATAAATAAACATTTTAGTTTAAAATTATTACACAAAAAAAGTCATCACACATTAATCATCCACAAAGAAAACACATACAAAACAATAAAACAAAGTAAATGAACAAAAGTAAACATAACTTAAAATCAGAGTCTTTTGTAAAAACGTAAAAGTCGCTTCAGGTCGATCTTTGCATTCTCGGCGCAGGAAGGGAAGAATTTAACCAGGTCACCCGCGAAATTCCAACGTCCTGCCGAAATCCCTGGAATCTTGATGCCGAGGGCAGAATAGCGAGCCGCCCCTGATATCATAATGACTCTGAGGTCATTTTCTCTGACCAGATCTCCAGAGGCTAAGCGCTCCGCCAGAAGGCTTTTACAGCTTGAGAGTGCAAATTCCATGGCCCTCGTCTTGACAGGAGCCTTGCGAATATTCGTGGTGAGACCGAAGAGAATTAACGGAGCAATATGTTTGTCTTCTATGTGTTTAATATTTAAACTTATAAAGTCCCTCAAAATCTTGAGTAAGGGACATCCATAAAAAGCATGGATGATTGAATTGTAAAGATTGCCACAATCCTTACAAGGAGTGAAAAAGAACACGTTTCCAGTGGAAATTTGGAACTGAGCGGTAAAGCGCTTTCCAGAAACAACTCTTTGAATGGAGGACAATATTCTACTCTTCCAGCGATTTGGCAAGTTTAGAGCTTTTAAGTAGTGAACCGCAATCTTATCAGCTTCTTCTCTTGCGTTCGAATCAAAACTCATCCTCACGTGCCAAGGAACAGGGGCAAGATGATAGGCTGCGGCTCTTTTTAGCTGAAAGAGGAACTTTCCACAGTTAAAGATTGATTTTTCTGATAGATCATGAAGAGAGATCACGTTTGTGGAAATGGCCAATCTTTCTAGTTGTTGTGGAGAGTCTAAATTTGTAAAAAAATATTGTTTGTGGCTATTAGATCGAATGATATCAATGATGGATTGGCAAAAACTTGGTTTTCCTTTCCACAGAATCCTTTGAATCGTAGCGAAGACGGGTGAAAATTGTCCTAGAATGTCGTTAGAGTAGTCCGTGCCTAGAAGCAGCACAATGTAAGCCCAGCTCGAAGAAATATAAGCCCTCCACTCCACATCGGGGTTCTTTGTCAAGTCAATTAAGACTTTTTGATAAATTTTGGGGATTATTTTTGCGAGAACTGACAAACCTCCACCAAGCTGTGCCCTGGGACGTTGTAGAGAAGGTAAGTATTTCCTATAGAACAGTTTTTCCAGCCATACATTTTCCTCTCTGATAGCTTTTTCAGCGAGCCAAGGAACGGCGGAAGCTTTGTAAAGTATTCTGGGTACAATTAAGTAGTTATAAACTTCTACTCTTTTTTGTAAATTGAATTTTCTCCATCTGGGAATGTTGCAGTTCATAAAGTTAGATATACTTGTCCAGTTGGAATCCAAGGGGCCATTCCTCCCACAAGAGATGCCCAAGATTTCAACGCTCTCCTTGATGTTCAAGTCGGAAATATTTAAGTTAGAATCCGGGAACCATTTTCCAAGTGGTAACACAACCGTCTTCTTATTATTGACAAGTAGTCCCGACCTTTTCCCAAAAGATCCAAGAAAGTTAAGAATTACTTGAAGTCGTTTGATGAGCTGGACTTCAGACTTGCTCTCTATGTATAAGGTTATGTCATCAGCATACATGTCTAATATGAGTTTTGACGACCCTAAGCAAACTCCAAATCCACCATATTTTTGACAATGCTGTTACTTAGCTCCCACAGCCCCGCCGCAAACAGAAGTGGAGCAGAGGGGCATCCCTGGCGACAACTCCTCTTTAAATCGATGCTGTCACTCTCTAAATTGCCCATTGTAATAGTAGAAGTGCCATTGACTAGAAGAGCTCTAATTGGGTTAAAGTACCTTTTTGGTAAAAGTCTTTTCACCGCTCGCAAAATGTGTCCATGCTGAATAGTGTCGAATGATTTAGAGAAGTCTACGGCTAAAATAGCCCCGTAGGTTCCTCTTGCATTGACAGCTTCAATGACGCATTGAATATTTCTCGAAATATCGGAAATCTTCCTGCCCTTTAGAAATCCCTTTTGATGAAGGCCGAGCTTTACATTTAAAAGGGGCTCTATTTCACGAGCAATGACGCCCGATAAAACTCTATAACTTTCATTAAGGATTGTTATTGGTCTCCAACTATTGACATCCGTGAGAGAGCCTTTTTTGGGGATTAACACAATCCTCCCCTTTGTTAACGTTTTGGGAGACTTCCATGCATTTCCATACCCCTTCCTAATTCAAGAAGGTAAGGTGATACTTCCTTGATGCAGTGGGTAAAAACTTTACCTCCAATTCCATCCGGACCCGAAGCCTTGTCATCATTGTAAAATTTCTTAATATGTTGAGAGATAATTTCCTCCGTAAAAATTGATGGGACTCTTTTTTTGGGACGAGGAAAATGTCTTCTTTCAACTCCAAGGATGCTTTGGAATCGTCTATGAAAACATTTTAAAATCTCCATTTTATCAGTAATTTCCCGTCCATTCTCTAAAATTTTGTTTCGTAATTTTAAATTGAATTGTTCGTCGTTCATCGTTCGTTTGTCGTTCGTCATTCTGAAAAAAATTGACGACGTTTTTTTAGAAAGAAATTTCCAAAAAAGTGATAACGTTTTTTAGAAAGAAATTTCTGACAAAAAGTGATGACGTTTTTATTAGAAAAGAAGTTTGTCCATGAAAATTAAAAGTCTGTCTGTTTTTTGGCGCCAAAAACGAACAACGAACGATGAAGAATTTTCCTTATAGTTCGTCGTTCGTCCCAAATGAACGATAAATCAACAAGTCTGATGGAAAGGATCTGTAAATTAATCATCAATAGCATGCATTGAAACATTCGAAACAAAATAAGATGTTTGCTGTTATATTAAATCAGAATAAAAAATTGAAATGGTTTGATATTTTAAATATTATGCATGATTCCTTCGTTTCGTTCGATTTTATTATTTTTTTTTAAAGACTTTATTTGCTTAGAGTAGTTATATATAAAAATACATAAATAAACATTATAGTTCAAAATTAAAACTCTAAACATAAGTCAAACAACGGTTAAAAAACAATCATTAGAATAAAAAACACGTTAAATAACAACAGATTAAAAGAAACGCAGTAACAAAATAAATTTTAAAAAAGAGTATAAAGAAGTAACATTGGCTCATACATTAAAAAATCTTTGATAGTTTTTATATCGGCGGATAAGTCGTTGAAGAAATTTCAGACTCCATTGTGCGCCATCAGGGTAAAACTTTATCAATTCGCCGGCGTAAGTCCATTGGGTCTCCGAAGCACAGGGAATTTCATTGCTAACAGGGAATAACGTGCGGAGGTAGATATTAAAATAGCTCTTATGGAGTGTTGATCCAGGGGATGAGAAGTAGCCAGTTGTTCCGCTAAAAGACTTCTGATGCTTGACAAAGCATATTCAATAGCTTGTGTCTTTGGATTGTTGGAGCGTTTACAGCTTACTCCGAATAAAAGAATCGGTGTAATATACTTTTCTGTTATACCTCTAAGATTTAGTTTTATAAATTGTCTTAAAATGTTTTTTATTTTCTATTTTTTATAATATTCTTAATTAATGCAAACCATTAAAATATATCTTCATTTAAATATCAAAACAAGAAAACAATTTTTTTGTGTAAATCACATTTTACTTCAAAAAACACAACTACAGAATTATGCTTTCGTCAACCTTTTAAAGTCTCTAAATACTTAACCAACTAAAAAAGATATGCTTTCTAATACCTTTCTGAAGATCATTATGTTACTACCCATGTTCTATTCTAATTAACTTTAAAGTCAATTAAAAATTATTCCTTTTGCAAATAAACGATATTAAATATATATGTATTTTTATTTAAATAATTAAAAATATTTGTCAATTCATGAATGTATATTTTTGTAATCTTGACAACGAATGTTATATTGGGGGAAAAATTGTATTTAAAAAATGAATTCCAATTATTTATTTCAGATATAAATAAGTGAAACCTTTTGAGTGGTTGGTTTGATCATTTATGCATCAAACACACTTCCAATTTTGTAACTAAATTTTAATCTTTAGAGTATTGTTAAAGTTTAATTCATACTATAACATTATGTAACAGGATTTTGCCCCCAATCTTAAATTCCTAATTTGAGTCCCATTTTTATAAGTAGATTCCAAAAATGCCACTTAAAATGTCGTCCGAAAAAAGGTTTAGCCTGAATGGCCTTTTTTTAATATTAAATAAATACATTTTCGTTGAGGTTGCGTTACCTATAATTGTGATTTGTTACAAAAAACATGTTTGCCTTTTATTTTAATGGAATTCTCTAAGAGTTTCTTAAATAATCTAAATCCCATTTTCCAAATCACAGTAACTCTCCAAATATTAAAATTATTTAAGGAACTATAAGGAAAAAATACGTTAAAAATGTGAAGTTACACATGAATAAATATTATAATGTTTATTTATGATGAACCATAAATATATATAAACACGATGGACTTAAGATTGAATACGAAACTGTCCTCCATTCCGTATCTCCATTCCTAGTTATATCAATAAAAACATTAATAATTTTTTAGGTAAAATTACAGCCAGCTGAGAAAGTCCTCCTCTTAAAAGTTTTCTTGGCCTTTTGATTGCTGATAGATAACTATGATGAAACAAGTTGTTCAAACACTTTCCCTCCTCCTTGATTGCCCTCTCAGCGATTATAGGGCATGAAGACACTTTATATAAAATGACAGGGACGATTTTGTATTATTAAGGTCGATTCTCTTCTGATTAAGTTTCCTCCGCGTCTTAATTTTATGAAAAGCCAGAGATGCTTTAATTTGGTCCAGTTGACTTCATGAACACCTTCATTACACCACTCTATGCCCAAAATGTTGACTCTTTTTTAACCTTGCAAGAGGGAATTTTCACTCCCGGAGAAGGGTTCCAGGATCAAATTGGTAAAATAGTTGTTTTTACTTAGTTGAAAGAGAGAGTCCAGACGAATTTCGAACTTATTAAAATAATGTTTTACAAATTCCACACATTTTGTAAATTGAGCCGCTGAGTTCCCTTCCACATTTAGGGTTACGTCATCTGCGTAAAGGTCAATCAATTGGCGATTTACCTCGAAGTCAACTCCAAAACCCTCAAATTTTCTAAGCACTCTAACCATCAAGTTCTCAAGTGCGGTAATAAAAAGAAGAGAAGCTGAGGGCAGCCCTGTCTACAGTTCTTGCCTAAGGTAATTGAGCTACCATCTTGGTTATTGATAGATATTGTGGAAGAGCCATTTAAAAGGGTTTACTGTAATTTCATCGCGAGTAAATTGTCACGGAGCTTTTTATAGCCGTTTTTTTGTCGCAGGTAAATACATCACTTGCTCTTTTATAGTCAGTCAATTTTGTAGTTCTTCTTTTTGTCGCGGGTAAATTTGTCGCCAAGCTTTTTTGTAGTGAAGTATTTTTGTCGTTCTTCTTTTTTTCGTAGGTAATTTTGTCGGCAAGCTTTTTTGTAGTGACTTTGTGGACCTATTCATGGGGACTCTGTTTGGGGTCCCATGGGGTTTGAATCTACCGCTGACATTTTTAGGGAGAAAAGACACGCGGCTTAAGGGTTGTGCACACCTTAGCCTCGGGTGTTCCGCCGCGAGTTGAAATCTACGCAGGGTCAACGGTGGATTTCAACGTTATAGAACCCCCGGCTGAGACTGGCGTACCCCCCCCCCCCCCCCCCCGAGATTAGATTATACAAAACTCTTGGGCTAAATGCATTTTCCTCCTTCAAAGGGTCAGCCGTGTATTTCTATATAGTCTTCGGATGAAGCATGAATATCTTGCAAGATGTATGTCTGAAAACCACTTAACCCGAGTTTGTTTTACATTTAAGAGGAGTCGGCGGTGGACTCCAACCCTTAGACCCTCAGATGGAACCGGACTTTTGTTAGACAGCCATTTCTTAGACGGACACTTCTTAGACGGACATTTCTTAGACACGGACACTTCTTAGACAGCATTTCTTAGACGGACACTTCTTAAACACGGACACTTCTTAGACAGGGCATTTCTTAGACACCCATTAAAATGTACTCACAATTAAAAATAGGCCCTCGGGTTCGCCGAAAACAATCATGGTGTTTCGGAATTACAAATCCTCCACCAATGGGCCCTCGGGTTCCGCCAAGCACAATCGGGGTGTTTTGGGGTTAAAAATCCCCGCCAATGGGCCCTTGGGTTCCACCAAACCTAATCGGGTGTTTTGGGGTTACAAACCCCCGCCAATGGGCCCTCGGGTTCTGCCGAACACAATCGGGATGTTTTGGGGTTACAAATCCACCGCCAATGGGCCCTCATGTTCCGCCGAACGCAATCGAGGTTTTGGGATTACAAATCCCCGCCAATGGGCCCTTGGGTTCTGACAAACCCAATTGGGGTGTTTTGGGGTTACAAATCCCCCGCCAATGGGCCCTTGGGTTCTGACAAACCCAATCGGGGTGTTTGGGGTTACAAATCCACCGCCAATGGGCCCTCATGTTCCGCCGAACACAATCGGGGTGTTTTGGGGTCACAAATCCCCAGCCAATGGGCCCTTGGATTCCGCCAAACCCAATCAGGTGTTTTGGGGTTACAAATCCCCCGCCAATGGGCCCTCGCGTTCCGCCGAACACAATTATTATATCTTCGGGTTACAAGTTCCCTGCCAATGGGCGCTCGGATTCCGCCAAACACAATCGAGCTGTTTTTGGGTTACAAATCCTCCGCCATGGACGCCTTGAACGTATTACTTACAATGTATAAATGTATAAAATAAGTTATGTGTGACAAACAAAAATATATTCATTTATTCCTCATGAAAAGGCAAGCGTAAAGCCATTTAAAGAAACAAGAAAACGAAAACTATATTTTTAGGCTATGCTAGGCAATTATACTCTTGTATGTGGTAGTGCAGTAAAAAACATATTCGCAAAAATGTTCAACATAAATGAATGCCAGCAGCATCAATTGCACAATTAGAATTTTTGATTCCTCAGTCACAATTATTAATAATTAACGGCTAAAAATTAATTACCCCATGGAAATAAAATCCAACTGATCATTCATCCATACTTAAAAAGACCCAAATAATGTATAACAGATAAGACCCCAGATTCTTTAAGCGGTGGGTTTGAATTAGGTATAATTAGGGAAATTGACGTGGGATTAGGTTTTAAAACTCAATATGTTGTATATACACTTGGCATATCCCGATATTTTGTTTGGAGCTTGTTTAAAACACTCATAGTCGCAAGATAAAAATCTAAGGGTTCATTGGCGGTATGTTATGAGACATTTCTTATGGGATTTGTAACTCGAAAACAGCCCGATTGTGTTTGGCGGAACCTGAGGGCCCATTGGCGGGGATTTGTAACCCCGAAACACTATGATTGTTTTTGGCAGAACCCGAGGGCCCATTGGCGGGGGATTTGTAACCCCAAAACAGCCCAATTGTGTTCGGCGGAAACCGATGGCCATTGGCGGGGGATTTGTAACCCCAAAACACCCCAATTTTTTTCGGCGGAACCTGAGGGCCCATTGGCGGGGAATTTGTAACCCAAAACACCCCGCGTGTGTTCGGCGGAACCCAAGGGCCCATTGGCGGTGGGTTTGTAACCCCAAAACACCCCGGTGTGTTCGGCAGAACCCGAAGCCCTCGGCGGTGGGTTTGTAACCCCAAAACACCCCAATTAGGTTTGGTGGAACCCAAGGCCCATTGGCGGGGGATATGTAACCCAAAACACCCCGATTAGTTTGGCAGAACCCGAGGGCCCATTGGCGGGGGATTTGTAACCCCAAAACAGCCCAACTGTGTTCGGCGGAACCCGATGGCCCATTGGCGGGGATTTGTAACCCCAAACACCCCAATTTTTTTCGGCGGAACCTGAGGCCCATTGGCGGGGAATTTGTAACCCCAAAACACCCCACGTGTGTTCGGCGGAACCCGAGGGCCCATTGGCGGTGGGTTTGTAACCCAAAACACCCGAGTGTGTTCGGCAGAACCCGAAGGCCCCTCGGCGGTGGGTTTGTAACCCCAAAACACCCCAATTAGGTTTGGTGGAACCCAAGGGCCCATTGGCGGGGGAATGTAACCCCAAAACACCCGATTAGTTTGGCGGAACCCGAGGTCCCATGGGCGGGGGATTTGTAGCCCCAAAACACCCCAATTGTGTTTGGCGGAACCCGAGGTCCCATTGGCGGGGATTAGTAACCCCAAACACCCCGATGTGTTCGGCGGAACCTAAGGGCCCATTGGCGGTGGATTTTTAACCCCAAAAAACCCCGAGTGTGTTTGGCGGAACCTGAGGGCCCATTGGCGGGGAATTTGTAACCCCGAAACACTATGATTGTTTTTGGCAGAACCCGAGGGCCCATTGGCGGGGATTTGTAACCCCAAAACACCCCGATTAGGTTTGGTGGAACCCAAGGGTCCATTGGCGGGGGATATGTAACCCCAAAACACCCCGATTAGGTTTCGGCGGAACCTGACGTCCCATTGGCGGGGGATTTGTAACCCCAAAAACACCCCGATTGTGTTCGGCGGAACCCGAGATCCCATTGGCGGAGGATTTTTAATCCCAAAACACCCGATTGTGTTCGGTGGAACCCGAGGGCCTATTTTAATTGTGAGTACATTTTTAAGGGGTGTCTATGAAATGTCCCTGTCTAAGAAGTGTCCGTGTCTAAGAAGGTCCCGTCTAAGTAATGGCTGTCTAAGAAGGGTCCGTGTCTAAGAAATGTCCGTTCTAAGAAGTGTCCGTCTAAGAAATGGCTGTCTAACAAAAGTCCTGGAGCCCCCTCAGATAAAGCAGAGGGTACACTCGCAATTAGTGTCTGAAAAATCTTGAGTGTTTTTTACAACCCAGAGAGGGTCTGCAGTAGATTCCGAACAATGGGGCACCCGACTAAGCCCGCACAATCCTTAAATTAGGAATTTTTTTTAAGCCGGGTGGTTTCCCTCTTAACCCATTACTTCCCGGGGTAGAAATCATTGAATTTTTTCATGAAATTTTAAACAATGCTTCCTTTTAGCTCTTACATTAGACTTATGTTGTTGTTTTTCGTCAATAATACACTAGCGCCCTGGAGGGCACGTACATATATGTACGCTTGGGAGGATCTCCTACAAGAATAGTATAAAATGATAAATGAATATGAGAGAAACTAATAGTTTGACTGTTTAGTTATGTTCTTATTATTTTCTTAAGGAATAAATGAAATACATATAGTTTAGTACTTTCTATATACAATGGGTACATACTTATGTATAAATATAATATACTTTAGATGATAATCATTAAACAATTTGCACATAAAACCTATATCCCATTTTTTACATCTATATATACATCTTGAAGAACATGAAGCACATATAATTCTTTTATTTGTTTGGATAATTAAATGGCCCACATTTGTCGAACCTTATCAATGAAAGGTTGCCTTATTTTTTAAATTTAGCAATGGAGTGTTTGCCCCCAACATATTTTCTCCATGTTTTAAAACCAAAGTTTCAGTACATGGTCTGGTAAAATCAAGTAATGAAATATTTTCCTATATTTTAAATTCAAACATTTTACCACTTTTTCTATTAAAGACGCATATTTGGACCATTTGTACTTTCAAAAAATAATAGTATAGCACCAATACATTTTTTCTTTCTAATACTAATAGCATTAGTTTGCGATAATATTGTAAAAAGGTCAACCTCCACCAATATTTTCATATAATGTTTACAAAGATAAGGCTGTTTTACTCCACTTTTTCTTGACATCTCTCGAATATCGATTACATTTTCGATTGGATCTTTCCCCCCGTAAATTACTCACATATAAACTGGACCTCCGATCTTTCCAGAGGACGACACTTTATCGTCCAGGATGGTGGACAAATTTCCATATCTCCCCTCTTCATAGCTGTGGATTCTTTTTGGAGGGATTGGAATTGAATGCGTCTATTTGATCTCATAGTTCCGAGTACACCAACTTTCATCTGGTTCTCTCAAGTTGTCCATTAGGTCGAAGCTAGTGAGAGGTTATCCATGACCACCTTACTACCTTGGGATATTGGGCTTTTTCAATTAGCCCATACACAACATCTGGTCCGTCCAAGCCATCTATATATATACCCTTTAAAAACGCGGCTCCGTGAATTGTTATCCGATTTTCTTCAAATTTGAAATATAATCATCCTCTAACCTTATTTGAATGTACCCCAAACGAAATTTAGCTGACTAAATTCTAAGTCATGTTTTTGGTATGTTCCCATTTTGGGAAGTTGGCGCTTTCTAGTACTACAATTTTGTACATTTTAATATTGTTGTTATTTCCCTTTATAGGTCTTTTTCAACATTTTCATCGACAATGGAACTTTTAATGGTTGTTGTAATAGGACTACATACCTTGTGACACATACTTTTACACTCTCTTACTATTGTACTTATGGGTGACATTGAGTTCTAGTGATTTTTCTGATATATGACACACCTTTGTGTGAGTACTTGATTGATTCGCCAAAAAATATGAGGATATTCTGTCAACTCTTGGAACTTACTAGTGGACGATTAGAAGTACGTCCTCCCAAGAGGCACTCGATTACTTTGACGTGTGTTCAGAGTCAATATCCCTCCTAAATATCGATGGCTCATTTTATCGTTTTGGCGGGCCAACGATAGCACTTAAATACTCCCCAACGGACAATTGAGTGGAAGAATAAAAAGATTTCACCACGGTTTTTGAGCATGTATAACTAGTTGCAAATATTACCCCACCCAGTTCAGAAATATACACTCTAATGTCTTCTGTGTTTGTGTTTTCCGGATTAAATATCGAAATTCTATGGATATCCATCGGAGCTACACATCATCCAAATTTTATAGCCAATCTTACTGACTTGTTCCATATAATGTTTTGCACTAGTAATCCACGATATGGGATCATTGATTATCCCCGCTAAGTCTTTCGTAAAATCCACCACACTGGAAACAATTTTCTTTTACCATGTCAAGGGTAAGATTTCAAAACTTTATATTTGTCTAATTGGGAGTTGCCATATATTGTCAATGTCTTCAGTACTTCAATAAGAATGGAGTCTTGATGCTGATACTCGTCGTCATTTTCTTCGTCACTAGGTATGCCTGCTCACTATTCGTTGGAAAACCTAGAACCACAATCTCGATTTCCTACTTTGATGTTTTCGATCTCCTCTATAGCACAACTGAGGAAGTCATGGGGATATTTTAATAGATTCACTAAATCTTTGAATCATAAAATTAATAGAAATAAATTATAAAGATTAATAACTTACTATTCAACTCTGCCATCCATTATAAAAATAATGATAACACACATATGTGCTTTTAGTTATATGTACTAACGTACGTAAACTGAAAGGAAACAAAGAATTATACGTAAACACGTAGAGCATGAAAATGAGTACCAATAGGCGCCAACGTTCCCCTTTGGGGAACATCATTTTAAAAGTCGATTTTAGTCTACTATAATATATAATACTATTTAAAAAAATTGTCAATGTAAATCTTTAGTATATTTGCTAATCAAATAGTTATAAAATAGTAATAATACCAGTTTTGACCCTATTTTTCTTATTATCAAAAGATAAGTCCAAACTTGATAAACTCGGGTTTTTTAAAGCCCTCAAATTAGTATTAAAATCCGTTTTTCGTTTATTTACAATAAAATATTTTGATTTCTAAGCCTTAATTTTATAATATCAACTCATTAATTTTGTTTTTATTGATATGACGCGATGCAGACACTTGAAAAGTATGTTCCAAAATGGGAACGTTGGCGTGTAAGGGTAATTGTTGTTTTGCTCCTCCATCAGGAATACAATGAATAAGCTCACCGGAAAATGTCGCTAGTGACCAAATCTTGAAACCGAATCGTTTTGGCTTTGCTTTTGCATATTGTTTCATGCTATGTGGGCCAAAGTACTTGACCATTGATTCATCCACGCAAACCAATTCAGTTTACTCCATATTTTGGCAGTTCGTTAATAGTCTTGAAGGGCATTGAAACTCCTAAAAGGGTCCTTGGTGTTCGGTTTCTTGTATCAGCAAATTGGGTATAACGTTGGACTTCTTCAAAACCGATTCCTTGACTTCAGCGCTTTCATTATAATAATATTGAATCCTCATTTCTTTGCCAATACATATTTCTTTGTGCTGATTTGACATATCCACTGATGTACATAATTGCATGACTCGTCGAATGGTGTCTGAGTTAATTTATCACAACAATGCTTGATTGTTCAGGAATAGAGTATCGCTTAGTCTCTTTTTGCAATTCTTCTATGCATAAATCGGGTATAATAATTTCAAAAATCATATAGAGTTGTTGGGTAGTGTATCAAATAATTGTGGATTTGGTCCATGGTGGGCTTTTGTAGAGAGGAATTTTACTTAGAAATCGAAACTTTGATAAAGATCGTTTTCTGCTTGCATTTTTTATTCGTTTTAACTTTCTCAATTTCCGTGAAGGAAGGCTTTTTTTGTTCTGTTTGCCTACAATTAATTTTAAAGAATACTGATATATTTAAAAGTATATACCTATAGCAACTATTTTACTTACAAGATTGATATTTATTATCATGTTGATTGGTATTCGTCGTCCATATTTTCATGTCTAAAAACTCCGCTTTGGAGTTCAATAATACTCTTCCAAGACAGTTTGGATCTTTTCAACTCCTCTTCGTTATCACTATCCTCGACATCAACTCATGAGGAATCTTCCGACGGAATCATAATAACAGATGTGTCGGAAGGGTGTCCTCCAAATCGAAATTATTTTGTAGAGCTTCAAGCTCCGATTTCTATAATATACATTACTTTAAAATTATATCAATTACTGACGAAAGTGTATTGGAAGCGTTTGGAAAAGATTCAAGTTATGAGTACATTGGTTGATAGGGGTTTTCCCAAGCGTACATCTATGTAAGTTCAATAACATAACTTAATGTTTTGAGAAATAAAGTATGGGACGGCCTCATTAAATAATAATTTTCAACCTTACATTCAGAGCTACATTTTAAAACTTTGAAATTATATAAATATTATTTTTATACCTTTATAGCTCGAAGTTTCGAACCCCGTTCCAATACGATCCATCCTAAATGAAACACCTCACTTTTACTGTCCTAACTAAGCATAAATTAATTATGAAAAATAAAAATGTACTAATATTGTTGTTGAGGGAATCATCAAATTCACCTAAGACAAAGAAATATAATTGAACTACTTTTTCAAGTGTAACGTTAAGTTAAAATGCACATTTTTAACGTACATAAAATGTACGCGGTGGGAAGGACTGGGAAGGGTCGGTGTCGATTTCAAACCCATGGGACATCGGTTAAAGGTCGTGCATTCCGTTAGATAATGGTCTACGAAAGTCTTAGGCCGGGGTTTTCCCCCTTAATAAGAGTCGGCGGTCGATTTAAATCCCATTGGACTTGCGCGGAAACACCCGAGGCTAAGGTGTGCAAACCCTTAAGCCGCGGGTCTTTTCTCCTAAAAATGTCAGCAGTAGATTCAAACCCCATGGGACCCCAGACAGAGTCCCCATGAATAGTCCACAAAGTAAGAAATAAACAGCGCGGAAAATGCTTCACTACAAAAAAAGCTTGGTGACAAAATACCTCGAAAAAAGGAAGAACGACAAAAATACTTCACTACAAAAAAAGCTAGGTGACAATTTACCCGTGACAAAAAGAAGAACTACAAAATTGACTGACTATATAAAGAGCAAGTGATGTATTTACCGTCGACCAAAAAAAAGGCTATAAAAAGCTCCGCGACAAATTTACTCGCGATGAAATTATAGACACCATTTAAAAGTAACGCCGAACGGGGTTAAATAATTTTCTAGTAAAAATTTGGCTAATTTCTTTAAAGACATGACTATGCGGATAGAATCGAAAGTTTCGAGAAATCGATCGCAATTAGTACCCCAAATTCGGGTCTTTAATTACCCGAATCAATAGATGCTTGGATGTTCGCGAGATATCCGTTATCTTTTCTTGCTTTAAAAATCATTTTGGTGAGTGTTGATATTTTTTGAGTTCTGTATCAATTTCCTGAGCTAAATTCTTAATAAGAATCGTTTAAAATTATGATCGGTCTCCAATGGCTAAAATCAGACCTTTCCCTTTTTAGGTATTAAAACGATTCTTCCTTTTGGTTAAAATCGTTGGCATTTTTCCTTTCTATTTCATTGTTTGGTCAATCTTATGGGTAAGGTATCACTTGCTCTGGTCAAAGAGAATCACTTTTCTGATAATGCCATAGGGCCACACGATTTGTTTTTTTTATATTTTCTTAGATAAAGAGATATGTTAGCCAAAATAAATATTTATGAATCCCCTTTAATCCGACGTTTTGCCGGGGAAATTGGAAATTGCTTATCTATTTCCCACTATATATTGAAGCGATATCTAAATATTCCACAATAGCTGTCGTTTCAGTTATGGATATTCCTTCATGACCAATATTTTTTAGATATTGTTGCAATAGAAATTGTATATTTGAAAGATTCTGAACTCTATTGAAACAATCAGTCCCTTTTTCGTGACTTTCTCTTCGAGTTCATCCTCTGCAATCTCGGCAATTCTAAAATATTTTTACTGTCTTGCCATAAAAGAGGGAGTTTGAAGATGTCACCTGAAGATCATATTTTATGTACAATAATATGACTCAATGGTCCGGAAGGAGTTCTGGACGGTAGGAAGCACCTTTCACATGGCGAACTAGGGAAGGAGAAAGATAAAACTAGGTCTATTCGTGAATGTAAATGACCTCTGTACCATCAAAGTCCCCTGGGTTAGTTTATCTATAACATCAATTAGGTTAAGTTTGCCTTTAATTCGATTTAAATATAACTATTGGGGTATTTTTTGATAGGCTTATCTAGATCCACATTGAGATCCCCATCTAGTATAAGTGAAATTGGGTTATTTGAATTGTTATTTACCAAGCTTGATAAAAAGAGTAACACTTGACGTTAGGTCCATATGCGTATATAATATAAAAACAAATCCATTGGTTGAAACTGGAATTTGGTGCCATCACTTCCCAACAATGTTCCTTGATACATGTCACTTGAATTCTTCTGTGATAAAAGTTAGAACACCTCTTTTTCGAACCAGACCCGGTAAAAAAATGGTGGAATTGTTTTGGTGGACAAAGAGAGCAACCATCCTCACAAGATGTGAACACCTCGGTTGAGATATCTTGCAGACAAATAATGTCAGGCTTGAATGTCTGCAAGTGTTTTAAAAGAGCATGGTATTGTCCTTCTTTCTTTTCCACCCCTTGTGTTTACGGAAATCAGTTTGCTAATCCCCATATGGCCTTCATTTCTGTATTAATATTAACAGAGAAGAATTCAGTGATTTTTGACTGCATAAAAATATATAAAAATGTTTTTAAAAGCACATAAATTCAGATTAATTATCGCAAGGCACCTAGAGATAATTAAGCCTGAACTAAGTCCTTGGGGACTTGGCGGGGTTATCATTTTTGTCTGGGGAGTCCTGAGACTCTGGTTTGTTCCTCTTTCATACGGACTGGGAACGAGTACGATGCCTCAAAATAAGGTTCAGCGTCTTAGTGAGAGGGATATTTTTTTACTGGCATTAAAAACTGTTGAATCTGCCTCCAGAGAAGAAGTATGTCCATTACAATCTTTGTTGTTCATCATATAATTCTCCACCTTCGATGGTAAGATACCCTGGACACCTGTTCGATCTCTATCTTGCGAAGAGGGTGCAAGCAACCCTCTGCTTGTTTGTTTCCCCATAACATCTTTGATCGTACAATCACTTGAGAGACTTAGAGGCCTTGAAGATAACTCTTTACTTCTAGCCCCCACAATTTCATTAGAATTATCTGCAAGAGACTCCACCAAAGGAAGTGAGTCCTCCTGCAACTCCCTTTCATGAGAATCCCCATCATTTCTCTCCGGCTCTAGGGGTAACTCTTCATTCCTTGCAATTTACTGCTCTTCTGAAGTAGGCACTGTAGTACAATCCCCTTGAAGAGACGGTTCAGAAGTATGGTTATGCTCAACCTCGTTCTTTCCACAATTAGTTGACCTCTCCACATTAGCCACTGAAGAGTCCTGCTCTGCTAAGGATTTTTTAAGTGCACGAATCATAGAGCTTCACTCTCCTTTGAGTACAGTATTGCTTTAGGTGTCCATGGCCAAAACACTTTTGGCATTGTAGTCTTACAACAATAAGCTTAACTTTCACTAAGTTCCCCTGAAAATAAATAAAGTTTTAGTTCCATTTGTGACCATTTTTATCTTAAGAAATATGTTGTTTTGGATATATTATTTTTGGAAACAATAAACATAAAAAGTACGATAACATTTAATAATTACCTTATATCATACTTTGCCAATACGCAAACATTAGCCTTTGTTTAATATATTAAACATGTTTTATATATTATAAGCATCCGTTCCAACAATATTACATACTAAACATAACTACATATTTGTACTGTTAAGATATTAAATTATTCCACATAAAAGTCAACCTTTTTTCTCAACAGCACGACAGAAAAGAAAAATAGGAGTTAGAAAACTGTACGACTTTAGCAAACATAATTTATTAAGGCAAATATTTGGAATGTATAACAAAATATTACTATAAAATGACTTTTTATGGGCATCAACTAATTGAAATTAAATATATTTTTTGCATTTAGCGCTCTCACAAAACGAAAATTTGAGGATTTTATAAAATACCTTTGATCTTGTATCAAAAAACTATTTTTTATTGCTTCAAAAACTTATTTTATAATTAATTTATTTATCCTTCGCATAATTAAGTATAAAAACATCTGAAGAGACTGAATTCAAAGAAGAAGCAACAAAACTCAGACCTTTTTTACAGCATGTTTAATCAGGGCTATATAATATACATACAACTTGAAAAAAGTGTACAAATATATTATATATATATATTGTACAAACGAAGAAAAAAGAAAAAAAGTTGAGTTAGATAAATATTATTATGTGTGTGTATACATTCATGAAGGAAACTCACAAATTATTTTCTGCATCGCCTTATGAAGTGATGAATGATTCATAAAAGAGGTGTCAAGAAATTTGTGATAAAACTTTGTAATTAGAGAAACAAAGACAGTGTGAGACATTGTATGTGTTTTTGCCTGTCAGCTTTTTCTCAGACACGAATAAACATTTCTTACATTAAAAAAATGCATAAGCTTTAATAAATTACTGGTAAACATTAACAAAATATTCATAAACATGTATAAATAATAGTAAACTCCATTTTTTTTTTGTAAACATTAAGACAGTGGTTCCCAAACTTTTTCTGCTGAGTCCCCCTTTGGTACATAATAATTTTTTGCGCCCCCCCCCCCCCCCACAAAAAAAAGGACATACACAAATTCTGTTCTCATAGTCCATTGCAGTTTATTTCACACATTGTAATTAATACAAACCTCAACCTTTTTTTGTTCAAAAATAAAAGAACTGCCATAAACAGCAGATTGTAACAAGTGTAACAGTTTTCAAGCCCCTTAACTTTGTAATATATTCAGTGTAACAGGTTTCCTTTTATATATTTAACATTTAATGCATTTTTGAAAAAAATTGCATCTCTGCAAAAATGGGTTTTAAAATATGACCAACTCCTGAGAGGAAAAACAAGAACAAAAACCAAAGGTTTGTTGTGCAAAAATGGCACCTTTAATCCCTCATCTTTTCAGTGACTGATGTGGGCCTGCTTCATGCTGCATATCTTGTCAAATCTGGGTTGCAATTTGAGATTGTCACTCTGAGTTCATTCTCAATGTCCAGCTTTGATCTGTACTTGGTTTTGATGGAGGCCACAGTAGAAAACCCTATCTTGCATAGGTAGGATGTGGCAAAAGGAAGGAGTATGGCAGGGCTCTCTAGCCAAGAAGTGGGTACTCTTTCTCCACTCCAATCCAAAATGCAGCCAGTGTCTTTGACTGAAACTGCAGCCTCATTGTTGGGTCAGGGGTGACATCAATGAACTGTTCCTCCTCTGATGTGCTTAAGTCGGCAGGGTGGTGATGCACTGAAGGGATTACGGATCCAATCATTTTTTATTTTATTTTTGCATCAGGAAATATCTCTGCAAATGTTTCTGAAGGCAGAGATGTGTGCTTCCACGCATGGGATTACTGTGTTCTGCAGCTTTTTGTCTTCATGAATGATTTCAGGTTCTCAAATGAGTCCACACGTCCAATTTTCACTCGCTGTAGCCACATCTCAAGTTTTCTGGTGAATGATGTGATTTTATCTGCCAGATGTCGGAGGTGTGTATTTGTGCCCTGCAACTGTAAATTCACTTCGTTGAGTTTCAGAAAAATGTCACTGAGGTATGCAATATCATGAGGAACTTGAAACAGTGAAAGTTGTGGCAAGATCGCTGCCCTCTTCCTCCAAAAAGATGCGGATTTCATCTTGCAGTTCAAAGACCCTGGACAGCACTTTCCCACGTGACAGCCATCGGGACTCGCTATGAAACAGAACAGCTGTGTGGTCGGTGCCCATTTCCTCACACAGTGCCAAAAAATCCGGGCTTTGACAGGTCTTGTTTTTATGTAGTTCACTGTGGCAATGATGTGAGTCATTACATCATTCAGCTCGGGACTCAGCTGTTTAGACGCAAGTGCTTCGTGGTGTATCATGCAGTTCGTCCACTGCGCATAGGAGGAAACGCTCTTGATGAGTGCTTGAAGCCCTCCCTATTTCCCAGCCATAGCCTGCGCCCCGTCGGTGCAGATCCCCACACAGTACTCCCATTTCAGATTGGCCTCTTTCAAGTAAGTGTCAATGATTTTAAAGAGTTCTTCTGCTGTGGCTCACCAGGAATTTGTTGGCAGAAAAGCAATTCCTCCCTCATGTCATCTCCATCTATAAATCTGAATAAGGTTAATATACATATATATGTTACTGTCAGTGGCTTCATCCATCTGCTGTCTTGCACCTAATTATTAAGCTGCTCTCGATTCCTTTGAAATGTCATAATGCTCCTGCCGATGGTGCTGTTGGGCAGAAGAATAGCCCTTAGTTTGCTGGCTGTATAGTAGAGTGTGTCTTAGAATTTTGTTTTGCTCCGATCCAAAATCCGATCCTATCATGAGTTGTGGTTTTATAAGAACAAGAATTGCCTGCATTATTTTTTTCATCCATCAAAAATTCGTATGGCTACTTCCGGTCAACACTTCCGGTTACTTATAAAACTCCTCCAAAAATGAGTTTTCATGCATAAGGAAAAAAATTCGTTATCTAATATGGGTATAAAAATACTTTTTTATGTTATTAAAAAAATCGATTTGTTTTATAAAAAATGGTGTTTTGCAACATGGTTGTTGACCGTAGTAAAGAAATTCGTACATATAGCGTAAGGTAATATGAAGCGCATTTTAAATTGATATAAAATATTTTTCTTTTTGTAGTTATTAATTACGACGTTCTTCGAAGGAAAAATGACTTAACTACGCATTGGGCAGTTACAAAAATAATCTTTGTTTTATAAAGCTATTCTACCTAGTTTTAAAATTATCCATATAAAGCAAAATAGTTATCTTCAACATGGCGTCAGGAACAAGGACCAATTCAGAACACTTTTTATTCGGAAGTGCCTGCGACATCCCTTTGAATACTCTCCCAAGTGAGCTAGACTTAATAAGATATTACCTCTACATTAAATATCAACTTTCGAGAAAAAAGCATCTTCAAATCGTCAAAACAATATCTATGAAAGTCAAAAACATTTGGGAAATGGCTAGCATTCCTTCTTACGACATAAAATATTTGTCACAAAAAATTGACAGATTCTTATTGGCCATGAAGGACCATACAAATAAGATCAAGTGATAAAGTTGTGGGCGAGCTTTTGGAAAAAATGTCGGTTCTTTTTGACATTGCTCTATGCCCTTGTTATAAGAATAAGAAAATTAGTTATTTTACCGAGAAAAATTGCACATGTGACTCCTTCAAAAAAATACCAAAGATGGAATTTCACTTCTACAAGGATGAACATTTCTATAGGAAACTCGTAATCGCATAATCTATTGACAGGGCAACAAGTGAGTCTTATAAAGATAATTATATGAAATTTGTTCGAAGGCAAGAAAGGATGGACCAATTGGCAAGACAAACAGAGAGAGAAAAAGGAAGAATTGCAACTTTGAACAAAGAAGACGAGGAATATAGACAACAAAATTATATTTTTGATGATCATGGAAACAATTTGGATGATAGTGATACACCTAATAGTGAAATATGCCAACCAGTGGTACAAAGGAACAAGATTGAACTTCTAGAATCTAGCCAAATTTTAATAAGATATGGTCTTTCAGTTCGTTCTGCTGCAGCATATGGAAATGCTCTACTAAGGGATTTAAAGTTAGCTGCTCCCCATAATTTACTTTCAACATCTAAAGTGAGCAAACAAGTACGGGAATACCTTAATAGAATTGATTGAATTGAATTTTATAATGGAAAATCAACAGGACCCAACACATTTCGAGGAAAATTAGGAATGCTTATCTCAAATTTCACAAACATAACGGAACCTATAAAATATCGAACTATCAAAGGATGTGTTCCAGACGTCGATGAATTATTTAAAAAAAACTCAGCAGAGATCAAAAGTACTTCCTAGAAATTTGTTTAAATGTTCAAAATGGACCAGATTCAATAACAACGGCTTTCCTAAAAAAACATCCAGGAACTATCCACAATGCTAGATGGATAACAACAGCATCCACTGTTCTGAGACTTTACATTCAAACCAGGAATCCACCAAAAGAACTTACAAGATTAGTTGTGATGATTCTTAATATAAATGGAACCAACATTTGTAAACATTAAAAAGAAGCCTCATATCAAATATGCCTCTCATCATTATTTCTTTGCTTTGCATCAAGGGCGTCAGCATCTTGCAAAAGAAGAACGAGATGTAGTTGAAAGTTCATTCAAAATTAATTCCTTCTCTGCACACCCAGAAGTAATTCTATTAGGAGCTTTATTTGATCCAGACAAAAACTCTAGAAGAACAGCAGTCGATATATGTAATCATTAAAGACAGAGAAAAAGAAAGATTGGATCCGTTAATCAATACATTCGCCCAACCAAGTACTTAAATTTTAATGCAAAAAGTTATTTAGAGCTAGTTGACTTATCAACTATTCCAAATAGCTTTTTGACTGAGCCTCCTTTAACTTTTAATATAAAACATGAAGAATTTCTTAAGTGTATTGAAGGAGAACTTTTGGATATACCTGACATCCCGTGTCACTCACAAAATGTGGAAAGGTTTGTCGCATCAACAACTAAAGAAGCCAAAAAAACACCTGACGATAGAACAAGACACCAAAGATTAGTGGTAATTCATCATTTAAGATCGAAAATTTCAAAGGATTTCCAAAAGTCAGATTTTATTGCTTTCGAAAATGATAGATAATTATAAATGTTATTCTTGCCACCTTTTTTTTTATTATTTATAAATTAAAAATATTTACCTGTATAATTTGTAAAAAAGTTAAAATAATAAAGTAATATGTATAGAAAAATGCCAATTTATGTTTAACGAGCAATTTTTTAATACTCATATTTAAAAAAAGAATAAACAAAAGGAAAATAATCGATTCTTATTACCTTACGCTATATGTACGAATTTCTTTACTACGGTCAACAACCATGTTGCAAAACACCATTTTTTATAAAACAAATCGATTTTTTTAATAACATAAAAAAGTATTTTTATACCCATATTAGATAACGATTTTTTTTCTTATGCATGAAAACTCATTTTTGGAGGAGTTTTATAAGTAACCGGAAGTGTTGACCGGAAGTAGCCATACGAATTTTTGATGGATGAAAAAAATAATGCAGGCAATTCTTGTTCTTATAAAACCACAACTCATGATAGGATCGGATTTTGGATCGGAGCAAAACAAAATTCTAAGACACACTCTAATGTATAGTCATCAAGCATAATTGAAGCCATGTCCATAGCGCAGGGAGTATTATCCTCCGCTATTGTGTGTGGCTTTTTACACTGCGCCACTTAGTAGGCAACTTTATATGAGGCGAGTTGAGCATTTGCCGGCACGATTGGCATTAGTAAAGAGGAGACTGTTGAGCACGGCCGTTTACTTGTTTTTGTCGGAAAAAGTCAACTGGCTTGTCTTTGTGCTCTGGATGATGTGTCTCCAAGTGGCGTTTTATTGTATGGCTTCAAGCTGTCACTAGCTAGCTGTCACTTTAAGAAGATAACCCTGCGGTCTCTCCTCATTGCCACCGTTGTACAGGTGAAGCCAAAGGCAAGATAGTGTTGTCATATTTTGTGTCTTTGCTTGGAAGGAAATTGCTTTGGATCCACATCTGGTGAGTTTCACCTCTGCTTTGCGTTACGGGGAGCTGCGTCAAAAAAATTTGTCCATGTTATGCTAGCAGTGTTATTTAGTTTACTGTATTGCTCTACGCCCCCCCCTAGGGGGTGCGCCCCCCACTTTGGGAACCACTGCATTAAGATAATAAGAATAATATTGATGAAACTTGATATGAAACTTATAGAGTATTGAAATTCATAAATAAAATAATCATTGTTTCTTTATTTCTCTGTGACACGTGTTGTTTTTTTTGTGAGTGAAAAAATATATTTACAAGGTCACAGGGACTTTTATCAGTAAAGTTGTATATCTTTGTGTCGGTAAACTTCCGTGGACCTTCCGAGATAGGAAATTCGCGCTGTCAACATCATCTGAGATTGTTTGATTTTTATACCATTAATATTCAATACAAGAATATTGACGTAAAGCTTGTGACGTATAAACTCCCCTTTTACTTGGGATATGATTATCCTCCATAGATATATAAAGACATAGATGGCTTATTGGATTCTTTAGGGAATACGTTTTTGTGACCAATATAAACAAATCTTTATATCTCTATGATCAGCTTACGTTGACGTAGTGAATTTTTTTTTGTTTATATTGGTCAAAAAAATACAGCGGATCAATGGTTCTTGCTATTGAAGGGAATAAGATTTTTAGATTATATGTTACGTCTTCGCCCAGACATAATTAATATATGTGGTACGAGAATACGAAAGCAAGAACCTGATTGGTCGTTTTCCAAAAGACTACGACATATTTGTGACAACCAGGGTCTCAAAAAAGTCCAATCATCCTTTTACCCTTAATAAAAACAGAACTGAAGCCCAAATGTGTGGCAACGGATTGTGGAGGTAACTATTCTATACTTTCGATAGTTTGGTGTAGAAAAAAAAAATCTCAATGTATGGATCCACAAAGGCGACCCCAAAAGTTTCTAAAAGCTTGAATTCAGAATTTCCTAACATAAAATGATTAAAAAAAGAACAGACGGTAAACTAAGCGGAGATCTCAATATAGCTTTAAATCAAGAAAAGATACGTTAACTAAAATATTTAATAACGCCCAAGCGAGAAAATACATTAATTGACTCCTTTCTAAACTCTTTGATATTGTGAATGAAAAAACATAATTAAAAGCTCACGTCTTGACATTTCTTTGCTTCGGATAAATTAATTCCTTTAGTCTCTAGCTACCAAAGAATACCTGCATTTAGATCAGACCATAACCGATAATCCTTGACCTCTCCTACCCTGGTAGGGATTAAAGAAGCAACGTAAATTAAACACAACCCTCTTAGGAACGCAAAGGGGTGTCAAGCATCATAAAGGACATAACTTTTAAACTTAAAAGTAGAGAAATAGAGTCTCCTTCTCATGCGTTATAACTTGTGTTGGATTGCTCTAGACGATAATATATAAAATGGAGTCAGATTGAGTGAGGAAAGGAAAGCAAAATTTATAAAAAGTGTAGATGCTAAAGAACATGGAATATACGACGAAGAGCAAATACGTGAATACAAACAAACTCTTTCAGTGGGACACATGATTAGGGCAAGGATTCTTTTAATACCTAAAAAAGGTATACTTTAGTGGAATGCATAAAACTTAGGAAGGCAGAGTCAGCAAAAAAAGGGTTGGGACACTTTTCAATGCCGACGGAAATTTGAAAGAAAATTCAAATAGAATAAGAAAAATAGTAAAAAGGTTTGTTCAACTCAACAAGAATTTGCTCAGACAGATCAAAAGGAGAGAGGTCATGAATTCGATATAAATGAGTAGTAATTAAATTAAATTTTGGAAAAAAGTGAGAGATAATGAGCTACATTAGGAAATACAAAAAAGAAAGACAAGTCTCCCGGGCCGGACGGGTTCCCGATTGAATTTTATTAATGTTTTAGGACATTTTGTCAACACTGTCAAAAAGTATATGAAGAAGCCAATTCAAATGGATATTTCGAGAGAGACATCTCCTCAGGGAAATTGATATTAATTCCGAAGAAAGTCAACGAAGACGGCTAAGTAGCTGTCTTTTCTATAACACTGGGGAACAGTGAAAAAGTTTCTTGGGATATATCAACTGATTTGAATACCTAATGGGTCCCTGAAACTAAATTAAAAATATTTTGCTCAATCAGATCAAAAAAATTTTGAAATTTTGAGTTTTGGTTTCAATTTTCGACTTTTAGACAGAATCACAACTTTTTTGTTTATTGAGCTACAAAATTGGTCTGGGTGTTTTTGGAAATGGCATGCCATATTAGTGGGAGTGGATACTAGTTAAGTTTAAAAAATATCTGAGAGGCCCAAAAAAGCCCAAAAACATTTAGACCAATTCGGGCGATTTTTGTAACTTTTGGTTATAGAGCTACAAAATTAGTATAGATGTTTTTGGAAAATGGCATACTCATATTAGTGGGGGTGGAGATAGGTTTTGAGAGGATACATTAAAGATAAATCAAATAAATTTCTTTAACAGTTTTTCAAAATTTTTCTAATATTAAAACTGTGTCTCCTAAAGAATGATAAAAGAGGGGGTCCCTCCCATTGTGTGATTAGTTGCATTACACAACTTAGAGAATGGTCTAAAGGCGAGAAGAAGAACTCAGTTTTTGTGTACTATGGTGTGGAGAGAACCCAAAAAACCCACTCAGATGAATGCCATTGTACGCTATAAAACCGTATAGGTATAAATTAAATAAAAAAAAACAGAAAGAGTTTTAAAGTATCCAAACTTGGATTCTGCTATCAGACCAGTGCTCACTTGTGAAGATGTTCCAATCACAGTGTTCGAGTCACTTCCAGATGTTACAGAGGATGAGAGTGCGACTGAGCAGTCGCAATGTGATAGTTCACACAATGATGATGAAATACACTTTGAAGGTACAACATCACAGCCAAAGCACTTCAACCAGTGTGAATTAAATGACCTTGCGAGATACTTCACTTGAGGAAAAATATGCTGAATTTTTGGCCTCTAAATTAAGTTAGAAAAATCTGCTTCAAAGCGGTACACGATATCCTTCTACAAAACAAGAGATTCAGAGTTGTTCCTTTCTTCTGTGAGAAAGATGGACTTTTATTATATTACTATAATGACATTCCTGATCTCTTGGATAAGTTTGGTATAAGTAACAACAATCCTCAAGAGGGGGAGACTTTTCATTGATAGTTCTAAATCAGTCTCAAAGTGGTGGGCCCCATAATGGAAATAAATAGGATCCATTCCAGTTGCCCATGCCACCAAACTAAAATAAACCGAATTCCTTAACTTTCTCTGTCACTGGGATAGTAGGGCAAGGGAGGAGCACTGAGCGAGGAAGGAGAGGCCAGAGAGGACTCATATGACTGTTGAGAAAAAAATGTTATTAATGAGCCTCTGGTGTACAGATCAAAGATCCTTTTCCATCCTCTTCACATTAAGGATTAATGAAACAATTTGTCAAAGCCCTAGAGAAAGATGGAGACTATTTAAATACATTTGTGATGCTTTCCTGCAATGAGTAAATAAAAGAAGGCTGGAATTTTATTTTCCTCAGATCAGAAAGCTAATGAAAGATCATCGCTTGTTTTTATTATGAACCAGATTGTGTATAATGCTTGGAGTTCCTTGGTCTGGTTGTGGATAACTTTTTTGGAAAACAACAAGTCAAGCAATTATGTAAAACTTGTAAACAGTATGCTTGTGAGCTATAAGCAGCTAATGCATATATGAGATCGAACTTAATTTCCTTTTCTGTCACCTGGAGTAATTTGCTGAAAATCTTGGAATAGTTATTGATGAGTAGGGTGAGAGGCTTCACCAGGACATGAGGGACATGTAGAAGCGGGGTACCAAGGAATATGGATAGCCACATGATGGCTGACTATTGCTGGATCATAACTCTTGAATATCGTATTTACAGCACAAGAGAAGATCTTTTGGAGAGAAGTTTCCAGAAGTATAATAATTTAAGTAAAATATATAAAAAGAAGGCAGATTGGACAACGAGATAGTCTTTACAATTAATGAAATCAAGTAGTAGGGAGACCTATTTGGATTTATAAATTAAAGGAAAATCAAAAGAAAAATCCCAAATCGGTAGAAGAAGAGACAGGTATAAAATAAGCTGCTCAAGTTATATTTAATACAAGGTATTCAACCTAACAATATTGAATTATCCCTTATTCTGGCTTAAGTATTCATTTTACTATCACTTACCTTATGGTACTATATTGGCAAAACAAGTGAGTATAAATTTTGGTCCTTCTTTATGGATGCAAAGGAAACTTTGGAGCACTACTTAAGCATTCGCTTCTTTTCAGGGACTCCTTTATTCACTTTAAAAGTCCATAGTGATAAAGGAAGCTATACTCAAGTAAAAGAGAGAGAAAAGAGGGAAGGAGAAGAAGAGAAAAAGGAGCTCATCATTCAAAATAATCATGTCCATGAAGGAAATTATAGAAGTGACGAGTGATATAGAATCCTCTATGCAGTTTTCTCCAAATAAGAGGCTGCCTAGATTTTAGCGCTCGTCAAAAGAGGCTCAAGTCAATGGCCGGTGTCCATGACACTATGCTCTCTGGGCACTTGGATGCATTTTTATGGCGAGAGAGATGGGGCAAGAATGTGAACGACGCCTTTGACAATTTATTTAAATGTTATTGCAGAGTTATATTTATGATTAAATTTATTATGTAAATATTTACTCAATAAAATAAAATCTTAAATTTGTTGATTGCTATATGTATTTGAATTGAATGTAGGAATTTAGACTTCTAAATATATGAGGACAATTGAGTTGCGACAGGATCGTCATAATAAACACCCAGCTCTCGATGACCAACGTTTTATATTGAACGTAGAAGAACGTAAGTTTATGCAAGATCATGTTCTACGTTCTATATGAACGTTGATCGTCGAGGGCTGGGCTGTTTTGTTTTCTAGTATTATAACAATTATCCTGGAGTCAAATGATGTTATATTGCACTATAATAATAGTGATAGTAGTTGTATAATCATTCGGACATTGTTTTTCTTTATGGTTCCACCGACATGGTCGGTGATTGGCACTGATTACCCTCTCTTCCTTCTCTCTCAATCCAATGTTCTCCTTCCCTCTGTCTTCATCCTTCTCCTCCCTCTTTTCTCTCTCTCTTTACTTGAGTATAGCTTCCTTTATCACTATGGACTTTAAAGTGAATAAAGGAGTCCCTGGAAAAGGAGCGAATTCTTAAATAGTGCCAGAAAACAGGTCGGTTGCTTTTAAGAATTATTTTTTTTACATTAAGTTGGATACAATTGTTGTACTTGATTTTATAGGGTGCTTGTTTATTGATTTTTAGTATAATGTTTTTTTTATCCGAACCATACATCCTGGGTGTTAAAGATATTTATTGTGTTTTTTCTTCTGTCTGTTATTGTTGCTATATATTGAGATGTATGAAAATAAATAATATAACGAAAAAGTTATATTTTGAACATTTTAATTTATTTATTTAGCAAATATGAATCTAAAGGACCATGCTTTATATTTTGGTGGGCTCCAGTTAATTCAATATAGTACTATTTCCATAGCAAAGGTATTTATTCTATTATATAAGACTATAATAGAAAATAGATATAAAATAGTGGAAAATTTGTGTTTGGTAAAAGCGAATATAAAGAATATATATATGACCTTAAAATTGTATTGACATCCAATCTAAAACATAAAATATATATATATATATTAAATAGCAACACAACTTTGTCAAATAAGACAAAATCTGCTATTATGTAAAAGGAGCAATTCTTAAATAGTGCCTGTTTTCTTTGGTGAAGATATTTTTTAAAATATGAGTATAAAATTAAAGTTTGAAGAATGGCTATCACTTTGGTAAGGTAAATGAATATCTTGGATTGAGAGAAAATCCGTAGAGCTTCTTTTCCCTCGTTGATTTCTCCCCACACGTTCCTCAAAGTCCTTGTCCATTGTTTCCACAGTCTAAGGAGCTGTTTGCTATTTTATTCAAATTATTTTCTATGACACAACAAAGCTTAAGAAGTAACATATTAAGCCGCTTCTCCATGCTCTATAATTCAATTGATACAGTAATGTAATAAAACGTGATTGATATTGACACGTCATTTCAAAAATGATTTATATGAGGGATACTTTGTTATGTGTAAACATAAATATCTATTGATAAAAAAAATGTAAAATAATATATTCTTATTAAAAATAAAAATATCGATTCTATTTGAGTTCATAAGATTTGAAGGATGTAGATAAAGTATTGATTATAATATTAAAATTATCCTGAGTACTTTACAAAATATTAATTTGTCTCAAGGACTCTTCTTGAAGGCTTTAATAAATGTAACTTCATTATTTTACTAACGACTAAAAAAGGATACTTAAAAGTGGGTTATTCGATTATTATATATGTATATACATATCATATAAAGAGAGATAAATTAAAACAGTAAGAAATATTGAATCGCAAAAAAAAACTAATACTATAAGTCAATTAAGAACGGCAAAAGTAAACATTATAAAACAAGACCATATGGGAGCTGTTGCGGCCAATCTTTCAGCAATTATTTTTGTTTCTCTGAGACTTAGGTAGATCTGAGTTCTGGGAGACATTCCAAGTACTAGCTGCTGCAGGAGGTCCACCATTACTGAGAAATGCCTTTACAATTCAATGGCGATGGTCTTTACGACGGTTTGTTTAAAGAAAGATTGACTGGTATCCTTTAGAGTTTTGAAACTGTGACGATTTCCTTCCTTCTCCGCTTTAGCCACGTTTTTTTGTGACACATGGTTTTTTTTGGGCTGCGCCGATGGGGTCATTCTCCTGTTGAAGTCTCGGAGGAAAAAGATTATTGTGGCGGTTTGAACCACTTAGCTCTTGACTTTTCATAGTTAAGAAAGAAACTGCCTCCTCGGGAGGTGATGAGCTAGCTTTCATATCGTCTCTCTGTTTGGCTATTTGACCAAGTGATGGAGATAAAGAGTCGACTCTCAGAAGCTTCGGCACAACGTTTTAGCCAATCTGTGACCTTATTTTTCAGCGTTCATCTCTCAAGATGCTCCTTAGCTTAATAAATTTGTTAATCTTTATGGCAGTTTCTCAATCACTTGTGGCGCATGCCCATAATTGGTCAAAAGTCACACCGGCAGAGGTTTTTGATTCTCATTCATGGCCGATCAAGCATAGGTCCACAGTGTACTAGGA
>CP045895.1:24895606-24920170 GCA_013387185.1 Caligus rogercresseyi
CACTCCAGCAAGCTTCCACCGCTCTACCGACGCCCATGGAATTTTAATGCTGAGGGACGAATACCGAACTGCCCCAGATATCAAGATCTCTCATATCTTCTTCCATGATGAGATCCCCCGAGGCTAGTGCTCCCCCAGTCGGCTTTACAGTGGAGAAATATAATTCCATAGCTCCGTCGTCTGATAGAAGCTGTGTAAAGATTCGAAGTCGAAAGACCGAAGAGAAGTTATATATTATATATATATATATATATATATATATATATATCAGACATGTTGACGTTCGCCAAAAATTGTCGTTCGTTTGTCGTTTCGAAAAAAGTTCATCATTAATTTTAAATGGAATCATTCGTCGTTCATCGTTCGCCATTCTGAAAAAAAATGGACGACGCTTTTTCAGAAAGAAATTCCCGAACAAAAGTGATGACGTTTTTAGCAAGGAAATTTGTCCCTGAAAATTAAAAATCTTTGTGTTTTTCTGGCGCCAAAAACGAACGATAGGAATTTTTCTCATCGTTCGTCAAAAACTTCGTCGTTCGTCGTTCATCGTTAGCGAACGACGAACGACAACAAATGAACGATAAATCAACAAGTCTGATATATATATACAAAATAAATATTAATGCATCATTTTACATCGGACGCAGAGCAAAAAAATAAAACTTAAATTTTTTGATTGCATGATTAGAGATTGCAAGGACAAGGAAGTATGCAAGATGATATTCTTACATGATATGTGATTATTGGTGTTTTTGTCTAATTTCATTATAACATAAATATATTGACTACTAGTTGAATAACACTCACGCCATGATAAAATTTCATTCCAGAGAGAAGGTATTCATAGAAGTTTATTCATGTGTACCACTTACATATTTGCCTCAAAATTAACTGTGTATAAATTAATTGATATTTTTTTATAGTTTTTGAATAATAAAAAATAGTGTAAATGATCTTGTATTAAGGTCATTAGAAAACAGAGTTATACATATCATATAATATATATATATATATAAGGGAGTACACGTATAATCCGGACTAATGAAAACAAATTTTGAAATGTTGATAACTTATTTATTTATCAATATTTTTCAACAATTTTTTGTTATATGAAAGGCACACATATATAGATATTATTTTTCAATATAGCCCCCATCAGCGGCGACGACCATCTAGAGACGGTGCCTGAAGCGGCCGCAGGCCTTGGCGACGACGTCCTTCTTCATATTGGCGAACTCCTCCACGATGGCGGCCCTGAGGGAGTCGAGAGTGTTGTGAATGTGCTTGCTGGTCTTGTTCTCGACCATGCCCCACAAGAAATAGTCGAGGGGGTGCAGTCAGCGGAGCTATGGGGCCACAAGTCCGGGCTCCAGTGGTAGGGGAGGACTCTTGGTCCCCTCCGTCAATATCATCCTGTGCCTCTTCTTGTACGAACTGTAGCCAGGTCCTGTTGATGGTGTTGGCGATGGTCTGCTTGGAGCAGCCCTTCTCGGCGGCCAACTTGGCGTAGGACTTGTTGCCGTCCTCGTTGACCTTCCTCTTCACCTCGGCGACAAACTCGTCGGTCCTGATGGCCCCCAGGGACCGAGAACCTATATTTGCATCATTCTTTTTGAAAGAGTTCCAAGTCTTCCACTGGTCGTAGACGGTCGACTTGGGGTAAATGAAGAACTCTATCACCTCCTTTGGACTCCTCCCGGCACGGAAGGAAGCGAAATCGCATGCCTTTTCTCCTCTTCCATGGCTAAATGTTGACTGATTTTCAATTTTTTTTTGGCAGATAGATAAGATTCAAGCGCAGTAACGTACATATGTGCGTTGCAATATCTCAAAAAACAAAGACGACATAACGATCCAAGTTGTCCGGATTATACGTGTATTCCTTATATATATATATATATATATATTTATATATATATATATACATATATATATATGTATATATTGGAGATCTGTGTATTATAAGAAATACAATGAAAACTTTCTTGTAGTGAACCATGATTTCCATGTATATATTGTATTATATGCTAATCATGACCAATATGTGGTTGCCTGTTTTAAACTGCATTTATTAGTTAAGAGTGAGTAACGAGGAACCCCTTCAATCATGTTGATCACCCCTAAAAAATGTAAAACCATACGGGTTTCCTTCGTGCATTAAAAAATGTGACCAAATGATATGCTTGTATATTTTTCCTCTTTATAATCTCATCAATCCTTTTCCATTCAACCAAAAATGCAAAAAATACCACCACCAGCCTTTCCACTGTTATTTACAGTAAGCACTCAGAAAATGAATAGCTGTAGGGTTTTTGCTGCGGGTATTGCATTTTAACAAGAATAAATATGACTGTTAATAATAACAACGTACTTACTTATGTAAATGCAAAATAATAATAAAAAACAATAATGGATCAAAGTCAGTGAAAGATGTGGAGCACCTAAGTATTTAAAATTATAGTGTTAGTGTATATATAATATTTTCGCTTTTGAGCTACGAATGAGGTACTGTTATATTATAACTTTTGCTTTGACAGTAAAAAAAAAAAATCCCTTCAATCCCTTTTTCCCAACTCCAAAGACTAATAGTTTCAAATGCTTTTTTTTAAAATGGGGAGCCTCTTATGTGTTCTTCTTTTTAAAATTAACAACAGTTCATCTATGATTATATCTTAAGTTGATATATTAAAAAATAATATATATGATATATTTTATTATGTGTGTAATAAATTAAACCATTATGAATTATGTCTTTATTTGGAGTAAATAGGCTTAGGGGAGTTATCATGTCGGCCCTTATTCATATTCGATATTGTTATATATAATTTCATCCAGTGTGATCGTAGAGATCCGTAGAAACCTATGCTTAATTTTCCCTACAAATCTATCCTCTTATAAACCTACATCACTTCAAAAAACCACTCACATTTCAGGTCAGGGATAGGATTGAAGTCAATTATTATCGTCCCAAATGGAAGAGAATTCCATCTGGACTCCTACAACCTTGAGGAACTCTCTGTCCAAACATGGAGGTCTATAGGGGAGGAAGGGCTGCTACTAATTAAGACCATCAAGTTACCACCCACTTGCAGCTACCTCTGACATTGAAGCAGCAGGCCGTTATATCCTCCATTACAAGAAATGCCAGGGAATGATCTCTACAACCCATTGAGTAATTTTGATATCTCCTTGGATATCTCCAGAAGAGTAATTTTGATCAACTCTTGATATCTACAAGAACAATTTCCACTCAAGAACGCAGAGTTGTAAAATAACAGTATTACAATGAAGCGGAATGTGTCCCAGAATCTGGAGGGCAAAAATGGTCCTTGTTATAACTCTGATAACATTAGTTGAAAATAAATGGGAAGTATATAAAGAAGTTTTTTCGTGATAATAAAGCATCGGGCCCGGATGGTATTAGCGACAAATTGTTTTCACACTGTGTAACAGAGGTTGTGCCGTACCTCCTCAAATTTGGTCAGTGTATGGATATTCACGGGAATTCATCGAATAACTTTAATCCATAAAAAGGTAATCTCTTGGATCCTAACAGTTGGAGACCTATAACAGTCTTAAACGAAAGTTATAGAATTCTTTCGGGGATAATGACTCAACAAATCGAACTCATTTTTAGTTTTAAACTTGGTTTAGTGCCAAAGGGGTTCCTAAAGGGAAGAAAAATCTCAGACATCGTCCGGAATATACGGAGCGTATGCAAAATAGTCAATGCCAAGGGTTCCTATGGTGTCCTAATTGCAATAGACTTTTCAAAGGCATTCGATACGATTCTGCATACTCACATCTTGAAAGCAATAAAAAAGTTAGTTCAAAAGGAGTTCTTTAATCCTGTCAGAGCTTTATTGTTAAAAGGTACCTCCTCCATATCTGTGGGGGATGTAGAGAGTGATGCAATTATTTTGAAGAGGATTGTTGTCAGGATTGCCCCACAGCACCTCTATTATTTGCTGCGGGACTAAAAGAACTCAGTGATAACATCATTTAAAAATATGGAGGTTTTGGAGTGAGTTTTGGCAATTCAAAGCATATTATAAACATGTATGCGGATGACATAATGCTTTTCTTATAATCTAATTCTGAAAAACAACTGTTAAAGCGCATTCAAGTTGTACTGATTTTCTTCAAAAAATTTGGTCAAAGATCCGGTTTACAAATAAATGTTAAAAAACTGTTGCTTTGCCGATTGGAAAGTGGTTTCCAGACAAAGATTGAAAACTCCCTATTTTAATAATAAAAGAAACCGTGGACATATTGGGAACTACTTGGGGACGTTATGGTCCTACAAGTAATAACTGGTCTACTCTTAAAAAACTTTGTGGACGGGAAAATTCCGCATTGGAGGAAATTCAATCTGCAAAAAAGGATTGACTTGTACAATTACCAGGTGGTTCCTGCTGTTTTGTATAGATCTACAGCCGTTCCTTGGATCGCAGAGAAGGTACTACAGGAAGAAAGCATCCGGCTAAATAATCTCTTTCATCGAATCTATTTACCGGCTCTTAAACGTCCGAAATCAGGTAAAGGGTAGGACTATCCCTGTTATCTAGGATTATTCCCAAAATTTATAGGAAAATTTTAATTGACCTCTCTAATGAATGGAGGATGATTTTTCACTCGTGTCTGTAGCCGGTATTTTCATGAGTCATGTTTCTACTCTGAACGCCAAAACATTAATTTGTCTAGGAATAAAGGCCACGGGGATAATAAGCTAAAACGCTTAAATCAGATGTCATTCCAAACCTTTAAACTGACTCACCGTTTTATTTTACCGTGTTACCATTACTAAAAAGATCCACTTTTGTATCTTCTGATTAAAGAGTAAAGTTTTTTATTATTACAAAAATACCTTATAACAAAAAGGCTTTTAAAAATCTAATTATAGCTCTTCTGTCATGATACTTCCACTAATACAACGAAGAATTTAGAGAGTGTCAGTATCGATGTAAATAGGAGTTGTCGTCAGGAATGCCCCTCTGCTCTACTTCTTGTTGACAATAGGCGTGAGAAGTTAGTAACAATATAGTCGTTTCGGATTTAGCTTAGGATCTTCAAAACTCATTTTAGATTTAATGAACATAGAAAGCAATTATGGAGTCCAACTAATTAAACGACAACAAATAATACTAAACTTTCTTAAATCTGTTGGAAAAGGGTCAGGACTAGTGTTGTGTTGGTCCCAGTTTATTCGGTCCGGTCCAGTCTTAGGACCGGTCCTATCGGTCCTTAGGACCGTCGGTCCTTGAGATTGTCTTTTGTCAGTCCTTTTTTTCATTAAATGTTGAAAGAGTATTTATTTAATACGTTCTAACTGCTAATATTATATGTATATAATCTATTATACTAGGCGTTAATTTAATCGCAACAAAAGGGGTTAATAATATTATATTAGACAAATTCGGAAAATTGTTTATCATAATATAGGCTTTATAGTGTACTCATCGTCAGTCATTACTAATTAAATATTTCTGTAAAAATGATTAATTAAACTCTTCCGTTTAAACCACTAATTTTTAAGTAATTGTCATAAACATCGAATATTTATTGTTGTAATAATAATAAATATATAATAGTTATAAATCACATCAGTAAAAAAAATACAATTTTCATCAGCTCATTGAAGATGTTACTTTCCTCATATAAAGGATTTTTCTTTGACAACATGACGTAAATACATTTTTCCTTTTCTAAGGACCGACAAGAAGGACTGGACTGAACTGGACCGGACCGGACTAGACTGCAGTCCTCGGTCCTTCATAAGGACCGACACAACACTAGTCGGGACTACTTGTTGAGACTGGAAACATTTAGAAAATGGTACCTAAATTTAGGACAAAAATTATCACATGAATATCAAAAACAGTATGGAAATATTAGGCATTTTTGGGGGAATGATAGGTCCTTTGCACGTGGGCAAATATCTATATCTTCATCAGCTGCAATATTCCCGGATGGAGGAAATTCAACTAACCCATTAGTGCCAAAAGTTAAAACTTCTCACAAATTCCAATAAGTTGAAAGCCTTCGGAAGTAAAAAATGATTTGATTATCATAATTACATATTGATTAATTAGCTCGTAGAAAAATCTAGTCTTCGGCACTTATCCAAACTATGATTTTTTATGCTCTAGTGTCGAAACATAGATTTTCGACGTATTGTTTTAAAACAACAAATATACAGTTTTATTTATAATTTGAGGTTGAAGTACATAATATAATCAAAAGATATCTATTTAAGAATAATTTAGAAAAATAAAATTAAAATTACTTATGACATGAGTACACTTTCGATCACAAATAGTACTTACCGTCATAAAATAATGAGGTACTTGCAACCCTCGCAAATCAATTGTTTATTTCAAGTGGAACAAAGAACCAATGGGGATCAACTTTTTTTCGCTTATTCTAAATACTCAAACAGACATTAACACGCATTTTGCATATAATTTATCCGTTAGATGTGCTGGAGAGCTGTTTTACTGCCACGTAGCAAAATCTACGTTTCGGCCCTAGGGGTTAAAAAGTAAAACTACTTTATAGTACCCACAATCCTATACAACCTCTCACCCGTTCCTTGGCTAGCTGAATAAGCTATCGGAGAGGAAATTTCTGGCTCGAAAAACTTTATCATAGGAAATACTTACCTGCTCTACAACGTACACAGCTCGGTGGAGATCTATCGATGCTCTCGAAATAATCCCCAAAATTGAACAAAAAGTATAAATTGATATGAAAAGGAACCCCGATCTGGAATCGAGGTCATATATTTCGTCAAACTGGGCTTACAATGTGATATTTCAATTTCAACCGTCTTGTTAACATTCTGAGGATTTCTGTTAATAGAAAACCAAGTTTTGCTAATCTTCCATAATGACTTCATTCAAGTCAATCCCATGATATTGTGTCGTCCCTGGCACGTGAGGATTAATTTTGAATTGAACGCAAGAAAAGAAGCGGATAAAATTTCCGTTCACTACTTGAAAGCTCTAAAGACCAAATAGCTGGAAGAGTAGGATATGTCCTCCATTTCAACTATCGTTTCCCGAATCGTTTTACATCCAAGTTCCAAATATTCAACAGAAGTGTTTTCTTTTATAATTCTTGCAAGGAATGTGGAAAGTAAACTAAATCAATCATCTATGTTTATGGATGTCTCATACTCAAATTTTGAGATATTTATCATAGAATATTAAATACAACAAAGACATTCTTCATATTGCTCCAGTAATTCTCTCCGGTCTTACTTCTAATGTTTTCAAGGCTTCTAACAATACGAGAGCCATGAACTATAAAATCCTATTGGTGGAACGCTTAGCCACAGGAGATCTTGTCAGAGATGACCTGAGAGTGATGATGTATCAGGGGCTGCTCGTTATTCTGCTCTCGGCATCAAGATTCCATGGACTTTAGCTGAGCATTGGAATTTTGCTAGTGATATCTTTCCCATCCTACGGCGACAATACAAGTCCGACCTGAATCGACTTTTACGTTTAAAAAAAAGATTATGACTTTTATTGACAATGACATATTGATATATTACTATATTCAATTTTGTGTGTGTGTTTTCTTTGTTTGTTAGTTGTTGTTGTTGATTGATGTGTGATGACTTTTTTCTTTTTGTAATAATTTACAACTAGAAAAATATATTTGTATATGTAATTATACAAAATCTCAATAAAGTTAAAAAACATTATTTTGTTATTAACAAAAGCTATTTTTTCTTTCATTTCATTCTGAAGCAAGCTGTTCGCATGAAAAAAATGCTGTAAATATGTATGGTTCAAACTGTATCATAAAAATGTATATAATGATATTAAAAAATACTATAATAGTATACAAAATAGTATAAACACATAAGGATCAAAGTCAAAGAGAGAGATGTATGTGGATGTATTAACTGGTTATCTAAAAAGGCTTACATATATTAAAAATAATAGTATACTTTTTACATCGAATTTAACATAAAACAATAATGGAACAAGGTTGTGTATTATTTGAGTGTATTAACTATTTGAAATATTTTTATAGCCCACAGAGCCTCAGAAGATTTTGCCAGGAGAGAAACAACAGATCACTCTTATTTGATTGCTACCAGCAGCTAGAGGAAGTGATACCCTCCACTGAAGAAATTTTTCGCCTTATTACGACTTTCACAAGACAAAGAGGGATCATTTTATAGTTCTTTGTACTTGTAATATATGTAAGTCGTCATCAATGGAATTATCATCAAAAACTAAGTAAATTTATATGCCATACAAAAGTTCCAATGACCACGGCATTATTTCTGGGTGTTTCCAACATTGTAATCCTATATGTTCGTTTAAAAAAAAGTTTTTTTATATTATGATTTTTATTTTATTTTTACTACATTTTATGTTCATTGGGCTTTTTAGCTGTTGTTTGATTCCTGTTTCATTGGACTAGTGTTTACGTTATCTGTTTTATGTTTATAGGACATCCTTATAGAAGTCATAAAGTATCGCCTAATGACCAAAAAAAAATAAACTAGAAGATTCCATTATTGTGGTAATTATCTTTTAATAGTATTAGAACGAAAGAGCCATTTTTTATTTCTCTTCATTATTATTTAGTCATAGAAACCGTATATTAAAAAGTTATTAACTGAATTTTGGGATGCTAAATAAGAACTAGGTGTGTTCCGTCATCTTTTAGATCTTAAAATGTTCAATATGATATGCCACAATGTTAACACTGAAATTGAATCTCCTGTGATTTTTTTCCGAATATATATGCAATTATCCACAATACCCTCCACATTTCTGTGGAGCACTTCAAATAAATAACTTGTATGCTTGAGTTAACCCATCTGCCGTTCACTCTTAAGCGTGCATATCCCTGGAATAAATTGGATTACATGAAAAAATTTTTCTTAGGATACGATGGAGGTTGATTTATCATCCAACTAGGCGTCTCTTTCATAAAATAGATTAACGAAATAACAATTTTCTCAATATAATTAAATTGCAGCCAAGTGATTGAATCCGACATAAAAATAAAAATATTATTTTTTTATGTTGAGAATAATTATTGAATTATTAATATAAAATAGTTATAAGTTTGTAAAAGGATGAACTTTTTAAAAGTTGATATTTTTGACAAAAGAACAATATTTTTTTGTTTATTTGTTGAGAGCAACAGTTTGGTGCAGAGATTTATAGTACAATTATAAAATCTTGATAGCTTAAAAGTAGCATTTCTGTCAATTTCGGCAATGGTTGTATTGCCAATTTTTGGCTCCTTTTGAAAGAAAACTACTCTTTACCTACATTATGTTATAAAAAAGTCAAATAGAAATATTCAAATAAAACTATTATGTTTCAGAAAATTACTACACTCATAAAAATATATGGTCCTAGTTTTCTCGTGTTTAAATTCTTAAATATGCGGGAAAAAAATATACTTAATTAAAAAACCAATTACTACAAATATATAACGATTTAAATCTCTGGCTAAATTATGTTATAAAATGATGAGCCAAATGAAATATATATTGGGTTTTTTTTTCTTCTTCACAAATGGTAATTGTAATTACATGAGCTTGTATAAATTTAATTATACTAGGTGTTTAGTATCACAAGTAAACAAATAACGATTTGTTATATTAAAAAAAATAATGATACGTTTTTTATTTTTCTGGAATATCTGTTTATCAATTAACAAAAATAATATTTTTGAGACACAAAAAGGGTGATGCAAAAAAATTAATGAAGAATGCATTATGCATATACTGATCAAGACCGCTCAGCGTGCTACGGGATAGCTCAGTGCGTTTATGACGTGTTCAACTTTCCATGTTGAGGGCGCAGGTTCGACTCCCGAGAGGGGAAGGCTAGTTTTAGCCTACCTCAATGATAAGATCCTAAGTTCGATTGACAAATTATAATGCTATTATTATCGTTTATTCCAGTCGGATGCAATTCTATCGAACCAAATAGACAAAAAAAACGAAATCAAATCATCTCTGGCTTTTGGCTGTATTGAAACATTAATTTTTAATTATCTCATGGACCGTCACGTCGCCGCGAAACAATCAAGTACTTCCCATCAAAATCAAAGAATCTTTTGAAAGTAATGAAACAATTATTATAATTTACTTATGCTTATTTTTGTTTTATTGTAATGCATTCCGTTTTAATTTGATGTTAGACATGTAAAATTGCTTTAATCTTCTTGAAGTTTTAATTTTAGACTACAATATCTATTTAAATATTTCAACAGAAAATTCCTTCACATTAATAAGGATTTGAGGGGGGAAAATCCAAATCCAAATTTAGGTTAAAGTAGATATGTGGGCAAGTGAAATACTTTAGCAAAGAAAGTCGAAATATTAAAATTATTTACTTACAATGATTGCTTTCGCTTCAATTAAGTTTTACTAGGTTGAGACATGTATATCATAACCTTCCCAAACAGTCTTGACTCTTGAAGATTAATGGAGTATTTCTCCTTCTATAATAGCATTTCCTGATTTATTAATGATTCAAAAATGTATTATTTTAACACAAAAACACATATTATGCTTTAACATTATTTTTCTACATGTCTGATATACAAACAGCAAGCCTATACATGTTTACGTAAAGGTAGAGGATAAAAATAGCATAATAAATATGTATACATAAGTATTAAATGTTTTTGTTTGAAAAATAATGATTCAATAACAATCTCATCATGAAAGTATTCAGAAAAAGTTGATATCAAATATTTTAAAATATTATATCTACTCATCCTTAACTAAATATGTGTTCAAACGTTTTACCTTAATATTAAATAATATGTTTCATTCAAACGTTCATCTCTTATACATTATAGAAAAACTATATTTCTTCGACTTCAACTTCTTGAGTTATTAAAAGTCTTTAAGTTATTGAATCCATGATGAAGCTAGCATCTGAAAGGGAATTTTACGATACATTGTTGTATACATTCATACAAAATATTGTGTATCCTCCCTGGATGCAGGAACTGTCTATTAAGTCAATCCTTTAAAAACCCAATTTTCATACTTTAAAAAACACTAATAATTTACATGTTTTTCGTTTTACCACATGTCGGCAGCCATGGAGGGGGAAGGCATTTTGGAGTAGGGACGGGAAGAAGGAGGGAGAAACCCACTTGGCATCATGCTCTTCGAGAAAAAAAATGGAAAGGAGACCAGATCGACGCAGCCGGAATCGTCCCCAACCCCCTCCTCTGGCAGGCAGATACCCTGGTATGTGCTGCAAGAACTGCTGGAATAAAAGTCCACAGTTGCGACAAGGCCAGACGTGGAGAGCTGCCAGGGATGCAGCAATAGCTCTCGCGAATTGAGTGGCGCTATAGATTACCTCGCCCCGATCTCATGGCATGATTTCCCAAAAATCGATGTGGTTTTTGATTATATTTTATATCTTCATGTTATATATATACGCTTATAAATTATTTGTGTTTTTATCATTGGTTTGGTTATTTTTATACTTAATTATATTAATTATTTTAGACCAGTACTTCGTGCTGAAATATAACGGATACACACTTTATTGTTAATAACATTTTTATCTCGTATTTCGATTTTTTTTGCACATGTGGCAATGGCTTCTCATTCTATATAGAGGGGATAATTAGATACTTAAACTCGCCTCCTCGACATTGAAACTCAGCAGGTTAACAATACAAGAAAAATATATTCATTTATTATAATTTATTCGTACGCATCGTTTCTTAAGAAAAATATAATTGAAAAAAAATTTAAATTAGAAGAATATTCGCAGACAAATTCCTTGAATAACAATTATAATTTGTGTAATAAAAACCGGTCCATTTCTAAAGGCGTTTTCATTTTTCTATAAATATAAAACATCGTTGTGCTTATATAATTGAGAAGGGAGGACGTGTGTCAACTTATAATAAACATAAGTGATAATTTCATCGTGTGTGATTTTTTGTTTGATCCGAGTGAAGTTTTTGCATTTGTTTCTCTTTTGCAACGAAAAGTAAATCAGGTGCTCCAAGTCTAAACTATTGATCATTTCGGCACATATCTTAAAAGTCATTGACATTGGATGAAGAAGAGGGCTCTTTGTCTATTTAAAAAAGATGAATAGACAAGTGGAAGTTCCTTGGTAAACCACCGGATCAGTAAGGGAACGATTGAGGGGAGACCATAGAGATATAAGACATAGAGGGCTTATTGGATTCTCAGAGGAATACGTTATATTGCCCCAAGTAAACAAATCTTTCTATCTCTATGATCAGCTTGCAATGACGTAGATCAAATTACTTTGTTTATATTGGGCAATGGCGACAGCTGAGCGACGATGTTCCTGCTATTAAAGCTTTCTATATCTTTATATCTCTATGGAGGAGACAAGAATGACCCCCAAAGATTCGCGTTAACAACAAGGGAGGCTGTGTCTCCTTTGAGTGAGGGAGTAAGGAGAGGTACAAGAAACAGGTGGGACTCCAAGGAAGGTGAAGAAAAGTTGAAGTCACACATTCCAGCACAATGAAAATAATATATTATTTATATTGTAATAGCCCCTTCTGATCCAATATGACAAAAAGTGTATCTGGACTGTATTGGAAAGCTTGTCTATAAAAGGCGAAGAAGTGGACTGAATAAATGATTGCAAATCCCGACCTGGATAAGTAGTTATTTAATTCAAAGCACTTATAATGTATGACCATATAAAGACATGCAAGGACTAATAGAAGTAGGAAATGTATTTGTCTTCGATCTGCGAGGCTTACACAGCCTCAGAAAACAGATTCGGAAATAAATATGAAACTTTTCAAAATTTAGAGAGATTGTCGGGGAACGAGAGGATGTTCCTTTCACACCTTAATATGACAAAGGCTTTTTACATCTCTGAGGCCAGTGAATAACAATAACACTCGAAAAAAGAAGGGGGGAATGGAGATGATCAGCGAGTTTCATATAGGCAAGGTTACAAATGCCTTAGATTTAACCACAATTTTTTTAATACAACGCAGAACAGTGAATTATATATTCCCATACAATACAACCTTGGAAAAAAAGCTTGGACTGCCTCTGAAGAGTGTCGAGGAAAATTCAGTGGCCCGGCACAAGAATCTGGTGGAGGCAGAACCATCCTTCTGTAACTTAATTAACGATCTTTATTTATATATATGTGGATGGTAGAAGGGCCATTTACTATCTTACACCCCGATGTGGTATCTTTATGTAATACTCGTTTGGTTGATATTGACTGGGGTTGTCTATTCCCGTTAGTTTATAATAATAGTATTATGAAACGACTGGGTACCCGGCCCGGGTCCCGGCTGTTTTTTGCGTCCCGGCCCGGTGTCCCGGTTTATTTATACACAATACAAAAAAAATCAATATTTCGTTCGTCATTAATTTTTTTTTTGTTGGGAGATTCTTTTCTAAACAACGGCATCACTTTTTTTTGAGATTCTTTTATAAAAATCGTCGTTATTTTTTGGGGAAATTTTTACTTAAGAATGTCGAAAGAACAAAAATATATATTATGTCCCGGCTTGAAAAATTAAGTCCAGCAAAAAAAGGTGTCCGGTCGTTTCCTGAATAATACCTTTGTAGTCACATCTAAGAGGAAAAAATCTAACCACTCATCTAAAAGAATTACAATTGCAGTGAAAAATCTCATTAGAACCAAACTCAATACAGTGATACCGAATGAATTTTTGCTTTTTTAAAATGTAGATGGAATCACATTGATATCAAGCCCAAACAATGGCAATTTGCATCAATTGATTCTCGATTATTGAAGGAAAATTAGATTTATGTTAAATCGTTGTTCTGAGTGGCAACAATCTGGTTATTTATCAAAACAAAGGCACAAAGGGGTTACAAATACTAAAATAATAGACAAGGAAAATATAAATATTCGCGAAAAGAGAGTCTTTGTATATGTCGTCAGTAGATTAAATGAATATCTATCATAACAGATTAATTGCATTATTATAGTGCTGCAAGTCAATGATTTTAAATTTACACAACTTTAAACTTAAAATAAACCTAACAGAAGAAAAGGATGATTTAGCTTTTGGTAAGATAGATTTTAAAATACGTATATGAATAATAAATGCAAACAAAATTAAATATTTATTAATGCATTAATATTTCTCAAATCTTCTGAAGATAACAATGATATAATAAAATGTGTTAAAATTTATTTTATTGGTTTCAAATCTTATGCAACTTAAAAAAAGTATTAATAGAAGAAATAGTAAGAGCTTTGGAACAAATTTGGAACCGTCTGATTGGCTAATTTCTACCTCACCTCGATATTGGAAGGCTTTCCACATAGAACATATAATCTCCTCGGTGCAAGGGCTCCTATATGGATGGAGGGTCAACGGAGGATGCATTCCACCAGGGATACGAAAATACGTGGTCCAAAGCATAGAAGCTCTTAGATGTGCAACAACGTAGTCAACAAAACACGACGTCACATAAATAATTATTTTAAGAGATGATACAGCTTTGCAGGCTTTTGATTTTATTATTGTTATCTTTTAATAACGAATTTACCTGTTTTTCTATCAATCTTTTAATACCCACCCTCATTTTTATTATACCTTTTTAACATATCCCAAGTCATTGTAATTGGATGTATTTGAAAAATTGTATGAAATATATATTTAATATTTTAAAAAATCGATTGGTATATCTAAATAAAAACGATTTAATGATTATTTTTGTCAGCCAAAACACTATTTTTCCCTCTAATGTAATTGCCATCTACTTAGGACTACTTAGTTATTATTTCATTTATCACGAGCCTAAATACTTAGCTCCTGGCACTCAACATAATAAGTGAATGCATATTATCGCTTAATTGCCATATTACATTTGCGCAATCATTAAGCTAAGGAACTCCATTTAAGAAGGCATTAATAAATGAATATGACTCAATCAGGCATTGCGGATAGATTTATTAATCTAATTATAAAAGAAAATAAGGTGCAAAACACTTGGAGTTAATTTATTTTTGGAAATAAGAAAGCCATAAGAAGAACTTTGTTTGTGTTGCTTTATATAATTGCCATTTATGTTAGAATAATTTTTTATGCTTTTTTAAACTAATTAAAACATACGCTTTATTCTCCCACGTTCAATTATTACAATAGAAATATAATCGAAAATATGTATAAAATAGTACAATTATGCTTAGAATGTTATGTAAAAACACCTTAAAGACATGTCGTTAAAAGATCAAATATAAAAACAATATAAGCCATCAATAATAAAACAGGTTTCTTGATACGCTTCTTATCCGTCAACGGCTAGTGACGTATTGAGTGGTGTGTTAAGACTTCAGGCGTCATTAGTGCGAAGTGTTAGTAGTTTTTCCTCTGAGGAGCTGTTGAGTTCCAATTAATGCTTTTTAGCCAAAACAAAAAAAGTCATTATACACGATGTTGAATATTTTAGTTTAACTATCATTTAAATTATTGACAAAACTTTTTCAAAAGTCATTTTTTTCGGTTAAAAACATTTGATTCGGTAACTGTGAACACTTAGAAATTCACAATGTCTTCTTTAAATCCTTTTGATAGTTTTCATGTATAGCTTCGATCTTGCTTGCGCATATTTAATTATGTCGCCAGCTCATTTCGACGTTGGAGCTCCTAAATCCGGGATTTGATGGAAAGAGCAGCGTAGCGAACTGAAGCACATATCATGATGGGCCTTCGGTGTTCTTCGACTACGCAGGCATTTGTCATAATTTTTTTAAGCTAGTAAAGATTTTATATTTTGTAATGCAGATTGAATTGCTTTGAGAATAGAGGGGGCATTTTAAAAAAATTACAAAGTTCGAAATTTAATAATAATATCAAACGGTTCTGTTGATTACGGGATGATAAAAGTATTGCTTTTAGTTTGTGTAATTATTTTGATATGTAAATCTATTGTACATGATCTTAAGCTCTTTTGTTTTTAATTTATGTTATACTTAAGTCATCACTTAATAACTATAATTTTTTACCAAGGTCTGTTAGGAGATAAATAAGCATTATAGCATTAACATGACACAATCAAACTTAAGATCTTTTCAATGAGGTTGACCTTTCCCTCTGGTAAACATTCCTTAATGCAGACTTTTATTTTTAAATTAACCATTTTTCGAACATAAATAAAATCTGGGGAGCTCGATAGCCGTGCGTGTTAAGGCGTGTTCAACTCTCAATGTTGGGGGCGCAGGTTCGAATCCCGAGAGGGGATGGTCGTTTTAGGTCTACCTCATTGATAAGATCCTAGGTTCGATAGACTAATTTTAACGCTATAATGCTTATCATATCCTATCGGATGCAATTCTATCGAACTATATAGGGCAAAAAAAAATCCTAATGCTAAATTGATAAAAGAGTATAGCAAAGTTTTTCTGCTTAAGATTATTTTTTTTTTTTTATGTACATTATATTAAAATGATAGCTGATACCTTGAAATAATACTTTGCATCTTATATCATTTTGTAATAAAAAAATCAAGGATGTCAGAGGTATTTATTTAAGTAAATAAAAATGGAGGTTCTGTTTCATTTGCTATATTTGTCTTAAGATATTCCATTTCGTTGCTGAAATATAAGACAAAATTCATGCGGACATTATATTCATCTTTCCTAAATGAGTGTCTTTAAAATTTTATTCGAAATTGAACTTAACATTCCCGTATACTTAGAAACACGCGTTTCTAACCATACTGGAATTTTAAATGAGTTATCCTTAGATTAAATTCCCTTTTTTTAAATCACCTCACGAACAAGCAGTCCATATTTTATTCTTGCGATCAATTTAGAGGCTTCCAAAACTGATTTTCTATTTGCTAAATACATGTAATATAAACAAGCAAAATAATACAGAGTTATTTTCTACTTATTGGGTGTCATTTATTGATAATTATTTGATAGTGATTCATTGAAGAATAAAAGAAGCCAAAAAATCCTGTTGAATAAAAATTTCAGGATCATAACTAATTTTTTTTGATTAAACCCTGTTATGTAGGTCCCGTTTTGTATTATAGACCCGAAAAACCTTATATTTATTAAAATTACTTTGTTTTGGTATATAGTCTAAAATTATCAAAAAGATGCTAGGATATGAGTTCTTTATGAAAAGTTGGTGAACATTAAGGAATTTGACCTTAAATATTGAAGACAGCATCATGATTGTTCCACTATTAAAGTTAAACAACGCAACCGACCATATTACAAATATTAATAAAGTTTTATTCTTTTTTTCTCGTCCGAAGAAATCTAGACATTCTGCGCTCCATCCACAGGGAAAATTTCACAACAAACAGGTGTCTCTTCTCAGTCAGTGGACCAAGACAACAAATAAAAAGAAAAACCTCCACCCAAGAAACAATGGGAGCGCCGGGATCCTATACACCAGTAACAGGGATCTTTATGATTGTTGATTTTTATTTTTTAGACATATATTACCAGTTTCCTTATCTTATCATCGTGTTCATCATGTTCTGTATTTCTTATGTTTAATTTAATGTCAGTAAGAAAAATAACCCTATGTCAGTTTGTATAAATTATTCTGGTTGATATGTATGTGTATGCATATTTGTGTATAAAGAAGCCTAATTATGTCCCATTGGTACATATCTATATTGATTGCATATCTGTGTATTAGTCGATTACTGATAGATTATTATATTTTTAGAGAACTTAAATAAATGATTTAATCTTTAAAAAAAGTTTAATTATTGATAAAATTCATTTTATCTTGCTTGTTATGTCTTTGATGTTTTATAATTTGATTATGTAGAAACGAACTAATGTTATACAATATATTTATTGTTATTATACAAACTTCATCTCTTCATTCTCTAGTGTATTACTGTTGTGTGTTTGAAAATTAAAATCGATTTTTTAAGGTTGAATAACGAATATATTATTATTTAAATTGTCACAAGTATTCATTTAGTAGATTTTTATATGAACATACATAGGTATTCGCAAATAAAGTCTTAGAAAGTAAAAAAGGTCGTCAAATAATAAAAATCATGGTATGTCATATGATCCACGGTCAAATAAAATATTGTATTTTGAGTATGGGTTCAATACCTCGAATTTCTCTATTAGATTCCCCATTACTCAACATTTTCAACCTAATTAAAAAAAATATCTATTTTCGTCTGGAGTCTTTTAAACTAAGTGTTGAAGAAATACTTTCCCCGTAATGTAATTATTAGTTCCTTATATGTTTCCCCTCAAAACTTTACACTGAGATCTCATCAAGGGGTCGCCGCCTACCTATGTTTTGAGTGGAAAAAAGTTTCAATTTTTTCCTTTTACCTCAGGAATAAAGTATGATTAACAAAAAAAGTTTTGTATGATCAATATGATGATGGAGTGACTCACCTTATATATTTCTTATACTTATTATCTATGTGATGAAGTACTTATTTTCCGTTTGCATGACCAATGTACAATATTTTATGTAATTGTGTGAACGTTTTTAGGAAAGCAAATGTGTTGGTTCTTGACAATTTGCATCAACAAGTTATTTTTCTTATTTATATTTTTTGATAGTCTACAGGACTATTTGTTTTTCTTGGCCCGATGGCAACTTTATTCGAACATATGTTAATATTAAATTCAACAATAAAGGACAATGGGTATAGTAAAATATTTACTAAAAATAGTGTGGGGGCTAAAATGTGCAAGGAGTCCATTAAGAATGTTGTACATATTAAAAGTCATTGACATCACTAAAAATTGTAATAGTTAAACAATTAATCAATTTCATTGATTCTTTTATATACATTTTGATAATGGAGATAATACCCGGGAGCTTTGTATCGTTGGCGATCTTTTTGCGTCTATGAATTGCTGTGTTTTTGCAATCGTTGCATTAACTTTGATTCCTCCTTTATGCAAGTAGGGCTAAAAAGTCTTCTTTGTCTGTCACGGTCCGAAGATATTCATGAAATTACTACGTATTTTTTTTTTTTCTTGGCCAACTGGCGTTTCTTTATTTCATTCCAATATACACATACACACACACGCAATCCGTTTAATAAGACTTAAAGTTCGTAGGGCCTCATACAATTCTTTAACATTCGAGAGGTGGGGGGGGGGGAGGTTTAAACAAAAACAATAACTAAATAATAGAACAATAGAAATTGAACATAAAATTCCAATTCTTTTTAAAAACAGTATTAAGATTACAGATATAATATTATAAAAAAATATTTTACGATGTAGATAAAAAATATTTAACTTTATTAAAAGTTCATAATCCTTAAAATGTAAAATTACTTTAGGTAAGACGTTCCGTCGACAACTTTACAATACAGGTTGAAAATTGGAATGATAGCTTGTTTGTCTAGGTTCCCGGAAGATCTTTGACCATATATAGTATTTTGGACTTTAGTTATTATTGCATTGATCTTCATGTCGTCTTTTCCATCGTAGTAAGCCAGAAATCCTTCTTGGTGATCGTCGTTCCGTATTTAAGATAAAGGCTTTGAATTATTTCTTGATACACATTTTCCAAAACATTGCAGTCCCAAAAGAGATGGTCTGTTGTTTCATTTGCTTCCATACAAAAGTAGCACAGAGCTTTTTGGCCTTCAAAAAATTTGGCTCTTACTTCTAAAGTGCCCGACAATAGCCTATATTTAAACCACTTTTCTGATGTGGTCAGATATTTATTTTTAGCTTGTTTAATGCTTCCTTTGGCGTCCTTTTTATTTTTCTTCTTTGAAGATATCCGATGAAAGGTTCTTCGGTACTTCTTTGTAGTGTCCTTGATATGTCTTTTGTTGAAACTATGCACATTTTCATTTTAAAAGGGATCAGTGGTCTTTGAATTGATTTGATTTCACTTAACTTTTCTTTGAACGCTAGTCCAGCCATTCTATTCATTAGTGAGTTTGAAAGTGGAAGGTCGGCAGCAATGTCTGCTGATAGAGAACGTATCTCCGGGAAGCAGAATCGATCCTTAATTGGGAGTGCCCATCCAAGTGATTTTTCAAATTCTTTGACGACGTCTTTGCATTTTTCGCAAATCATTCGCATTCGATTGGAGTAAAGACTCAAAACGGCTAAGGTTTTAGAAAAACTAGCGTGAGGGTTTTCCAATATGCTTTGATTTTTAGTTTTTAAGAATTTTTCAAACTCATGGGACCATGGTTCATTTACCTCCCAGATTTTCCTCACCCAGAATAGATTTAGCACCTTCCACATTAATGGTACACTGATTATGGCTAGGCCCCCTGTTTTAATGGGCCCATATTTCCTATCGTCTGAGATATTTCGCTTCTTATTGAAGCCCAAAAATCTTTTTTCCATCGAAACAACTTGAAAGGATGTATCTTCATTGTAGGGAGTCAGTCGAAGGAGATGTATAATTTGTGGTATAACATAGGTATTCCATGCTATTTTTTATCCCACATATTTAAATTGAGTTTCATAAAATGGGAAATGGATTGACTTATTTTTGCAACGATACTTTCGGTATTTTTCTTTACTCCTTGAGCTCCTATCCAAGAGCCTAGCAGTTTAATGTTTTCAGATACCTGAAAGTTTGGCCATCCTTTACTGATTAGGTTTCCGTAAACACTAATAACTTCGGTTTTTTCTGAGCTTATTTTTAGTCCAGTGTCCACATATAGTTTTTTAAGTAGAGTAGTGATTCTTTTGATGGATTTTATTGTAGTCAGAGGACTCCCTGCAAGTAGTAGAGTTAGATCATCTGCGTAACAAAAACTTTTTTGACTTTTAAAACTAGGGGAGTGACCAACGATTTGCTTATCATTTTGGATATCACTAAGAAATTGGTCTATTGCTATATTAAAAATCAACGCAGACACAGGATCTCCCTGTTTCACTCCTCTTTTAGTTTCAAAATAGGTTCTTTCGATTCCGTAGCTAAAAATTGTTTTCGAACCCGTCAAGATTACTCCAACCATCCTAATGACGAAGTCTCCAAAACCTTTCCGATACATGGAACGAATTATGTGTCTGTGGGATATACTGTCGAAGGCTTTTGCAAAATCTATTGCCAACACTGTGGCATCATACCTTGACTCCAGGATGGTTTGAATCGTAAAGGGTATGTTGTCCATAAGTTTATTTTTTATAAAACCATGTTGAGATGGGTTTAAAAATTGTGAGGTTATTTTGGAGAGTCTGTTTACTAAAATGTACGAGAAAATCTTATAAAGGCTATTTTGTAAGGTAAGGGGTCGATAATTATTAAGAAATCCATGATTTTTGTTCGGCTTGGGAATTAAAACCATCCGTCCCTCCGACGCAAAACTCGGGAAGGCTCCAACGGACATTACTTTTTCGTAAAAGGCTAAAAGGATTGGTGATAAAATTTTGACGTATTTTTTGTAAAACTCGAAAGTAAAACCCGATGGACCGGGTGACTTGTTGTGTTTGGTACTTTTTAAAATAGCGTATTCAATCTCAGAAGTGGTAAAATGTTTTTCTGTTACATTTTTATCGTCTTCAGATATTTTAAAATCATCTGAAGGATGGCATCGCAATTCTTCGCAAAATGATGCGTTTTTTAGTTCGCATCGCTCACATTTCTTCTCCTCCATGCAATCATGACAAGCATAAAGGTTTGAGTAGAATGTATTGACCTTGGAGCAAATAAGTTTCGGATCTTTGGAAGTTTGGCCATTTTCATCAATGAGATTCATGTTTTTTGATTTATTTTTCATCCTGACTTGTTGAGCACATTGGAGTCTTGAGTAGGATAGATCTTTAATTTGGTCAATCTTTAGTTGGATTCGGAATTTGACGTCCTCTTCACGATAAATATTATTAAGATGTGCTTTTTTTATTTCATCAGTTGATGAGCTATTCGAAATGTTTATAACTTCATTGAGGTGAGCGTGTTTCTTTTGAACTAAAGTTTGTCCTCCCATTCTACAAATAGCTTTTATCTTTTTCATCATTGATCGAACTATAGAGAAAACATCGTCTCCTATTTGTAATTTATTTGATGTGTCTTCAATAATATCTTTGATAGATTTGTCCACGTCTTGATTTTCCATGACTTTGGAATTTAAATCCAATTATTTTTGTGTCGCATTTCTGTAAGTTGTACATTTATCTTAAATTGAATAGCCTTATGGTCTGATAATTGGCGTCAATAACATCGTACGAAGAGATTGCTTTATCACCAAATCCTTTTACGAGGAACATGTCAATTCTTGAGGAAACTGGTTGATGATTCTTATCAGTGGAAAAGAAGGTATGATCAGAGTTATTCATTGATTCTCCTACATCTTTGAATCCGAAGGATGACATTATTTGCCGTAATATTTTTTTAGAGTTGGGATGTGTGTCAGTTGATTTACTTGTAGTGTCTCTTGAAAGTTTTAGCTTGATATTGAAGTCTCCACCAATAATTGTAGGAGAGTTAGATACTATAGCATAAAGTTTTTTAGCATAGAAATCTCGATCGTCGTTATTTGGTCCATATATTCCTATAACATCAAACGTACGGCCTGAATTGTTACTGCATTGAACTTTGATTAAGTTACCTTCTTCACAGCTAAACTTAACTATAGGATTAAGATATTTTTTATCAGAAGAGTTACTCCCCGTTTTGGGTTGGTGTTGGTGCCATTGAATGATGAGAAGAACAGTATTCTGATGAAATGGAGAAGTGGTTTTCCATGTTACATCGCGTATCACAAAGTATTACGATGTCTGGTAATCCAATATATTGGACAAATCTTGATAGGTTATATTTTCTTTTGAGGTTTTGCAAAGAGTTCACATTTAAGGATAATATATAGAGACTCATATTTTTTTATGATGTTTAGATGATGGCTTTCCAGGGGACGATTGGATAGGGTCCTTTTGTAACTGATCCGGATCTAGATCTGAAGGGTAAAATATATTTTTTTTGGAGAGAACACTAATCGTTTGGGTCGGCTAAACTTGTTTCGGAAGATGTTCTCGATCTGTTTTCCCTCTGTATACTTCGATTTGTCTGTAACAGGTGTGTCAGAGTGATTTCTTTAAATTAATAATCTCTTTATTACCCATTTCTTGGTCTAATATCTCTATTCCTGGAGATTTCTTTGAAGACCCATCTGTTTCTTCCCCTTGTACATTAGCATGAGGTCTTAGGAGTAAATCATCTGTTCTAGGTTCGGATTTAAATTGCTTTTTGGATCTGATTGAAGTGTCTTTGATTTTTCAGTTGAAAGTGAACTGTTTTTTCTACTTTCTATTCTCTGATCTCCTTCGTTATGATGAGGGAGCTATCCTCTTTTTCTTGCTCAGGTTGTATAACCTTCAGGACGATATCTTCTCCGAAGATTCTCTTGTTTCAAGTGCACAATTATTAGGAATAATCCAAATCTACGTATTATAATACGTTTTTCTCGTAGTTCGGACCAGCCAAGAAGATTGGTCTCGTTGTTTCTTTTTCTTTTTTGCAGAAGATACAAATGCTTCTCTGATCGTTAAAGAACTTTGAACGTACTTCCAGTGTTCCAGAGCCAGCGATATTTGAACAACTTTTCGAAGACGAGAGCAGTACGGTTTTTTATCACGCGGATACTTCCCGCTGCATCCTTGTTGGTAATCAGTCTTCTCTGGAGATATGAACAAAAAGGAGTCATATTATCGCTATTGAAGTTCCTCTAGATAATGATGTGGTGCTGTGCAGGCTTTCATCTGAAAGGACAAGTGGCCTCTGAAGGCCTCGAAAATTCCAAGTCTTTTTTTCAGGGACAATCCACCATTTTATTGATAGTGGAAGATGACCAAAGAGTTCTGCAGCGACGTCGCAAGAACCTGTTTTGCACTTCAGAAAGTTAAAGCGTTCTTTCAAGGTAAATACTAGCACGTGAGTTCCTCCAGTTTAAATTACGACTTCCTTACTCCCAACCTCATCCGTTTCATGGTCCTCCGAGAACAAGAAATATTTTCCAACACCCTTTTGTAGCTTGCCTGTGGTTTATTGTTAAATCGACTCCTTTTTGTTTCAAAAATTTTAAAAATAGAGCACCACGGCTCTTGGCTGTTCCACAATTTCCTCGTCCAATAAAATTCAGGGTTTTCCACATATTCGATATATTGTTAGAGATAGACCTCCTCTATTCAAGGGACTATGTAGCCTATCGTGAGATATGTTTTTCCGTTTTTTCAGGTTAAGGAAGAATGCTTTTATTTCATTTATTTTTTAACCTACTTCTTCACTATGTGGGGTACTCTATGAGACTGCAGACTTGACGAAGTGATATATCTGTTCCAAGCAATCTGTCGTCCCAAAAGTTGAGGCTGAGACTCTTGAAGAAGAGCTGCCCTAAAAAATTCGTTTAATAATTTTCCTCTTCGTTATGTGCCATCCATGTGGTCCAACCCAGTTCCTAGAAGATTTATATTTCCGACAGTGCAGAAATATGGCCATCCTTTTTCTATAAGCTCTTCATAAGACTCACATTTCGTTTCCCTTTCTCTGACTAATTTCTAGTCCAGACGCTTGATAGTAAGTTGGACAGAAGTTTAATTGCATTTCTTAAGCTTTTTAATGGTGACTAAGGACTAC
>CP045895.1:24920270-24942819 GCA_013387185.1 Caligus rogercresseyi
TATTCACATAAACTTTTTTATCCAATTTGATTGAACAGTATTTCCGATATTAAAAAACCATTAACAGAAGAAGCAGTGATGATAACCTTGTTAACATCAGCTTAAAAAAAACCTTTAGCTGTAAAACTCTAGCTTCAAGTAAGTTTTTGGAAATCAGCTTTGGATGTAAATATAAGGAATATTTGCTTTCCACTCTTTTTTTACAATTACTTTTTATTTGTATTCATTACTCAAAAGATGAAGTTCATTCAAACGGTGTTAATGTAAAAAAAAGAAGGGAAGGCGCTTGTTTTGGACTTTTTTCTGTGACATATTAAATCTTCTTTGTTTCAAACAGAAGAAGGGGTGGTGGAGAGGGTCTTAAGAGAATGTGCTACAATGGCTTGCGTGTTATAGCAGAAGCAATACATGTTTGAGTAAAAAAATGTAAAAGTTCACACACACACATATAGTGCAAAGAAAATTGTGTCTTTCTGTAAAAAAAAGTAATAGAGGTCTTAAAGAATTACTTTAAGAGTGACTTTAGACTTTAGTGTTTGTACACTTTGTAGAGAAGTGGGAGAAAGTATATTTCATTTTCCGCTAAGAAAACGGACACGTTTTCCTCTTTTTTTGTCATACAAAATGGCGCCTCCTAAAGATCCTTGAATATCATATATGGTATTATATTTTTGTAACCAAATGAATCTAAAATAAATTTAAATATTATAAAAGAATGAGAGGATTTCAAGAAAAATTTATGTTTGAGATAATATGCATCCATGTATAGTTTATAGATATGTATACATTATTCACAGTAATTCAGAGGATTCACAATAATTGATGCTAATAGGTAGATTTTTAAATACTAGTGGATGCTACCCGGCGTTGCCTGGGAATTTTACTTATAACGCCTAATATTCCTTGGCAAAACTTCAAAGTATCCATAGAAAAGTATATATAAATATATAAAACCAAAGTGTCTATAAGATACAAAGGATTTACAAAAAATAAACGGATCAGTTTTTTATTTGTATACATTTTTTCTAGGAATTCCTCCACATCAAAAACTAATGGACCATTATCAATAAATCGTAGAAAATCGTAGTCCCAATCAAAAACTAAACACATCAAAGTAACCACTAAAAAAAAATTTCAAATCTAGCTTGACAATTTTAAGAAATTAAAAAAAACTCTTTGGCGAATAATTAAACATGGCAAAAATAATAAATTTACCTGGAAGCTTTTCCATCACTTATTAAAATTAACCACTGAAAATTTCGTCAAATCTAATAAATATTTGGGGGAGATACAGAGAAGTGAGCAACATAGATATAACGAACGAAATACTTTTTTCTTAGTAATATATTCCAGTTATATAGAGGTTCATATATGAATAAGAAAAAGTATAGAACTTGAGAACTTTCAAACAAAATAGTTTTAAATATTACAATTGATAACAATCTAATCAATGAAAAGGATAAACGTTTTGAAATATTTTTTATGGCGTTTTTTTAGTTCTTGCAAATGATGGAATGGATACTTGGGTATCATTTGTAAAGAATTATTCTTCAGAGATGGACTCGTAAACTCTATGGGTATCGTCGAAGCTATGAGTATATTACCTCAATGTCTCAATGTTTTTTAAAGTTTATTTATTATTGCAAAACTACTAACAATACATTTTTTTAAAAACAAGGCTGGATAAACATGTCAAAATGATCCATGACTATTAATCCTTAAGGTTTCATATAGTTTATTATAAAAAATTCTTTCGATTTTATTCTTATTATTATTTAGAAAAATCACAGTTCAATTTTAGAGAATGTACATAAATAACTAAAAACCAAAGTTAATTCGTTAAAATGAAACACAAAATAAACATTATAGTTTTTATTTTTTTATTTTGGCATGATTCATCGGAGCCTCAGTTGAGTTTGAAAGAATTTTTTTTAGTGAGCCACAAAAAAAAATCTGACACAAAGTCAGTTTATATGTCCCGTATAATAGGGAAGTCTTATTTTATCCTTCTTCTCTTTATGAATTGAAATATTTACATTGCTCATGATATCATTATATTTTAGAACAAATAATTATTTCATAACAGACTTAATTTATACGATATTTTGATAATTCATTCCAAAATGTGTAGCATAAAATTTTTCCTCCAGGATATATATATCTATATAACTGATTCCATCAATAAAAAAAAGAGTAATGAATATACGTATGCACAGAATATCATCATGCATCATATTTCACTATAAATCATAAACTCATTGGTATAACTTTTTGTCATTTTGATATCATAAGTTTAACCCATAAAAAAATAGTTCTAAAATATATATCTACAGATACTCTCATTTTTATTGTGTGTTTAAGGTTATTGAGCAATAACTTGATGCTAAATTTAAATATTAAGTATACAAATACATTGAAACAGTTGGGTGTTTTATAACCCTGAATTCAGCCTTCATTATCATAAATCTAATCATATGTGGGGCAGCCCAAAGAGTTGTTTGGACATTAACACCCTGTTTCGATTCTAGGGGACCATCGACATTATTCACCAGAACTGCCAAAAGATTCCCTTTTTTACTGACCTTCCATGTGAAAAGACTGCCATTCATTAAAATATTTTACGCTTATGACTTGAAGAGAAACTCCATCTTCAAAACGGGAAAGTTTATTTCCTATGAAGCGACCCACTTCCCATTATGTATATTAACGGGTAAAATAAATGAACGCTCTGATGTTGGGGTGATTTTAGATTTTTTTAAAAGTTGGTGGTCTTCCTTCCTCATGGATAAAGTGATAATGCGCTCTCTGATGAGCGTGAATGATAGTAATACATTTACGTCACAGTTCCAGATCTCTGCCGGACTGTTGCAGTTCTTTGCCCCTGAAAGAATGTAGAAAATATTAGAATGGCGTTGCTCACGCTTTTATTGAAGTCCCAGTGTTATTTATTTTAAAGTATTTCCTTATTTTAAATCAAGATTTTATCAAAAAAAAATAGACCCAGCCTTCTTAATGATCTTTACTTTTTGGTGTGAAACCGTCGCTGGGATAATATCACGGGAAGGAAAAAACGATAAATGCTGTCATCAGTAAATATAAGGCATATCTTGCGATAGACCAGTAAGTGTTGTTCACTTGAGGTCTATTTTTTTGCCTATATGGTTCGATAGAATTGCATCCAATAGGATATAAATAAGCATTATAGCAGTAAAATTAGTCTACCGAACCTAGACTTTATTTTGGCTGCTGCGAGATATGTACTCTTCGCCTACGGATCCCAAATACCAGGACGGATCATAGAATTACTTCTACGACGTGGTTAAGTTATATCCTTCCCTATCAGCACGACACCTCTTAACTTCCAAGAAAATTCTTCAATTTTATAATAAGAATCTACGTCAAGGATAATATTGATTTGGTGTTAATAATATATTTTTTTCAAAATGGCCATGGTCTTAATTTATGTTTGTTTCCTATATTTAATATTATGACTGATGTTTTCAACTTTTATTATTTTTTATGCCCGTATTTAAGATGAGTTTTTATTCTGTTTGGAAATGTTGGTCTTTTATTAGAAAATTTTTTTTAAGAGGACTTCAAATGACATCATCGAGGGAGCCGTGCAATAAAAGATGTGCTTATATACTATTTACAATTTTTTTCTTCCTGTATTTCGTGTACTCACTTCCCTATATATAATGTAGATTATGATGTTTTAATGATGTGATGGGTCTTGCCTCAGAGGGTTAATTTTAAACTACAATGTTTATTTATGATTTTTTTATCACAACCCCTCTTGCTCTTTTTATTTATTATTGTATATATTATTTATGTATGATTTTTAAATAAATGACCCATTATTATATATATATATATATTTTAATAAAAAAAATATTTAATATTACTGCAAAATTTAAAATTTTATATCATTTTATGTTACAAAATAAAGATTTTACAACGGAAAAAAATATTTTAGTAAAATCAAAATATTTTTAATAAACTATAAAGTTCATAATAAATTTTAGTGCAATCATTTAAGACAACATGGCATTCTTTTTACTCGTTAACTTGTTTGCAATGTTAACCCTAAAGTTTCCACTGGAAGCTTTCATATAAACATCACTTTCTGAAGGTGAAATATGACTTTAAAATCTTTGAGAAAAGTTCAGAATATGTATATTCATTCTTTATTTTCACTTATAAAATGGCTTATATTTATTTATTGATCACCTTTGTTTTTTCCTATGAATGTAATGAAGGCTTCGAATATAAATTAAAGTAATGGTTATACACGTGACTTGTATAACTAGAAGGATATAACTCATTCCTTATTTATTTTTTTCGAGTAAAATATTTTTTCACTCATAAAGAGTCGAACTTCGGGATAAACATTATTTAATAGTTTTTAACATATGCTTGTAATATATGTTCGATGATAAATTTTAAAAAATGATTATCTATATAGTTTTACTGTGCATTAGTATCGACTTATATGTACATTTTTTTACAATTATACGTAGGTATTTTTTTCTGAACTGAGAACAAAACCATAGAGATATTATTAAGAAAATATTTATTTTAGAGTTCATTAGTTCCCATGTGGTATTTACTATTTGATTTTATATAAATTTCAGAAGTTATATAACATTTTAAATATCAATAATTAAATTATATTCATGAATGCTCTTTCTGCCAATTTTCATGCTATGTATATTCCTGTCACTCCCCAGTCACAATGATAAGCTAGTATTTTTAATGTCAATTTCGCCAAAGTAAAAACTGAATAGGATCGTAAATATAACTTAATCATAACTAAATCTTTCAAAGCAGAAGAGAAAATTGAAATCAAATATTCAATATCATTGAAGGCAATAATATTTTGCGTATTCATAAATATTTCTACATTTTTGTTCCTCTAAACAATATTCAAATATACTAATTAATAATATTTTTTCAACCGTGACATTTTCAATGTATTTTATAAGAATTATCAATTCAATCAAAGCATATTTATGCAAATAAGTAAATCAAACTCCATATAATAACTTTCCTTTGATCTGCCAATTGATACTCAATTAAATCAATCATAACTGTTGTTGCCTGCCAATTAATTTATATGTATATATATAAATATAAATATATATATACAGGGTAGGTATATAAGCAAAACGTGGACTCTTAAATAATGTTAATTTTCTCCAAAAAAATATGAAGTTGGGTGTTTATATTTTTTAAGATTCGGATTTATTAGCCTATTCAGCATAAATGATCAAAAATCAACAATCGTCAATTCTCAAAAATGAGCGAGCAGGACGCGAAAGGGAAAAGGATCTCAGATCTGCTTGACGCGGAAATTGAGGTGGCAAAGATCATGGACATTGTCAAGTGCTCCAGGAGCCTCGTTTTCAAGGTTGCCAAGATGAAAAGACAGAGAAGGTCTCGAGAGAAAAGCAGAAAGTGGCGGCCACAATTTAAAGAGGACTCCCGAGTTCCTGGAGAGACTGGAGAAGAAGATCAAGGAAGACCCCACAAAATCCATGAACTGCCTCTCCAATGACTTCTCTGAGGACCCCATGACCATCAACCGGGCAGTGAGGGAGGATATGGGGTTAACCTCATACACAAGGACTCTGAGGCACTTGTTGACGGAGGATATGAAGAGGAAAAAGCTCACAAGATGCAAGAAAGTCCTCACTTGGTTGAAGGGTAATGGCTCCATTGTGAAAATCTTCTCCGACAAGAAGATTTTCACCGTGGACCAAGTCTACAACAGGAGGAATGACCGGTGGCTTGGGGGAACAACAGAAGAGGTACAGGGGGTGTACCGTACAAAACATCCGGCGCAGACAATGGTCCTGGGAGTCGTGGCGTCAGACGGGGAGAAGATGCCTCCCTTCTTTTTCAAGGTTGGGAAGAAGGTTTGCAAGGAGACCTACTACAAGGTCCTCAGGTACACAGTTTTGCCATGGCTAAAGGCCCATTACCCAAAGGAAACTATGTGCGGACGCAGGATGGTGCTCCATCGCACACCTCGGACCTGTGCCAGAGTTCTGCACTGCCAACATGGCTCATTTTGGCCAAAGGACATGTGGCCCTCCTCCTCGCCGGATCTGAACCCGCTGGACTTCGCCGCGTGGGGCAAATTGGAGAGGAAGACCATCAGGACTCTTCATCCAAATGTGGATGCTCTAAAGGCCACAATCAGGACGGAATGGGACAACATGTCGGAGGAGTTTCTCATCAACTCCTGCAAGGCTTTCCGTTGCCGTGTGGAAACTGTCATTGAAGCTGAAGGAGGCCATATCGAGTGAGAGTGTTCCCAAAGGCCCTGCCTAAAAGTTTTGTAAAAAATAATTTTATAATTAAAATAATTATATTATTAATTTTCTAAAATTGTCTCTCTAGTCCACGTTTTGCTTCTATACCCTGTATATATAGATATATATATATATATATATATATATATATATATATATATATATATATATATATATATATATATATATATATAACCTCGTTAAAGGATCCCTTAATCTTATTTCTTAATATATATTTCCTAATCTTTTTGGTGTGGTAATTTTTTTGAAAGATATATTTGTTTTTTATAACTGAAAATAACATAGACTGTGTGTATACATCGATGCACAATACATTATTTGTTTCATGGTTGAATGACCCCGCAGTCCATCTAAATGCATATGTCAAACGCACAAAGTTGTTTTTTGAACATATTTTAAAGTAAGTTCAAAAGATTGGAAAACTTGTCGTTCATCTATTTTTTCCGTCGGAAGCAAACTAAATGCATCATCTGCTTTGCAAAATATTGTTTTGAAATTAGTGTATGACACAGACTACATATTGTTTTTAGCATTATTTGTGACTACAACTACAGTCGAGATAAATTGAACTACGCCATATTTTCATATCACAATAATATGGTATCTCTATTTTAATTAGTTTCAGTATAACTAAGCTATGGATGATGTTATATATTCTAATGAAGGCTACCAAAAAGTTATCGTTACAAAATACTAATCATGCTTACATTTTAACAACTCTTTGTTTCGTTGTATCAGGTCTTCTAAAGTACTAATATGAATTATTTTAAATACAGTCCATTTGCACCAATACTATGTTGGGAGGCCAACCAGGTGTCTATGGTTGGTTAAATATATATTGTTGTTTTATCATAGTATACACACATATACAAATATATTAATATAATCCAATACTTACATCGTATAATGTCTAAGAAGGGCTAGAATCTGCTTTACATCTTGAGGTTGTTGGTTAAAGCTGTTAAGAGTTCTTATTTTTTATACAGCTCTGATCTTGGTTTGTCTTTTTATTTGAAGGTAAGACCTCACAGATTACATTACGATTAATTAATTGGTCAAAAGGTCAAAATGATTTTCAAAAACAAAGAATCACTTAAAGTATATTTTTAGGTCACTTTGGAAGCTAAATAATAACTAAAATATTATCTATTATGATAATAAGCAAACAACTTGTTCCTGTTATATATTGACGGACCATATATGTATTTATATATTTGAAAGGAAAGCTTCTATAGCGGAAGCAGAGCAAGATCCTTGCAATTGCAATTTCTTAAAAGAAGTCGAATGGACCTTTAAAATAGGTATATACGATATAAAATAATGTTTCATATATTTATATATATATATGTATGAAATGTATTTTTGATAATATGGATAGAGTACTTTAAACTCCTTCTGAGCAGTGCAGATCATTACCCTTCAATGTTCCTCATACAGTTAATGTATATATTCATATTTATTTGAAGCAAATATTACATCAAAGAACATTAAATATTAAAAAGTCTGCATTATCTTAAATCAAAATACGTACAAAGGATTGAACACACACACATACCTTTGAGGAGAGTGCCTAAAATAGGCATGAAAATATGTAAATTACATGTTCAATATTTTATTTGTGCTTGTCTTATATTAGAGCATACATTCACAAATATAACAAAATCAAATTCAACACTAAAAAAAGCTGAATAAAGACTCGGTGTTTTAACATTTTGTTTTTAAACGTTATTTTCAAGATGTTACTATAAACATATTGGATTAAGGACATTTTTAACATTTCATTATAACTTTTTCATAAGTAGGATTGTAAATATATACGCAGTTACAATTTATTTAAAAAATTATAATTGTTGCTTGTATTTATTTTTTCATTATTTTTCTTTATGATTTCATTTGAAGTAAAACTATTCTCTTTTTTCAAAAAGATGCTTATAAAATTTCGCTATATCCATTAATATCAGTTCACAGAACGTAGATTATGTCCGACACATGTGAAATCTCGTATTACTATCTTTGGTGATACCACAGTTTTAAAGATATTTTATTTTGTCTTGCATTCATGTTAATCCATTACAAATACATAGATCTACTCGATCTGTGAAGCTGGTCGAATTTTGGTATTGGCCACCATGTCCTTAGACATGGACGTTGACTTCTCCCTGATGGCGGTGATGAAGTTTTTTTAAATTTACATTTATATGTTTAATAACATAACTTCGGATAAAGTTTTCAACTCAGAATTCACTACAATCTGAGTTTACATCATATGATTCAGAGCCTGTATTGACCCTACAAAAATCGACTATGATTTTTTTTTTCATTATCGATTTTTTGATAGAATGCAACCAATGTCATTTTTTGGATTTATCATCCAAAGGTTTACTAAACTTAAAATACTATTTTACTCTGAAGCGAACAAGTCATCTTCTAAAGGTGAGTGAAGTTTATTGATACAAAAGCTATGAAATATGCTAACATTACAAACTCCATTTTTTCTTTGTTTTTACAGAAAACTTTGTTTTGTTAAAAACATCACAAATACGTTAGGTAATAAATTAGCTTTCCTTTAAATTAATAATTATTATTGAAGTCTGTAACGCCAACCATTTTCAAGAAATTTGCGGAAAACTATATTTATACTAAATTTTTAAAACTTTGACCTCGTTGAGCGACCCCGTAATGTTGACCGATTTTGTTCAAACTTTGTATGTCGTCTTCTTTTATCACCAAGAAACAGAAAATGCTCAAAGTTGCTAATATTTCAAACATTTGAAAAATAAGAACAACCCTATATATATATATATATATATATATATATATAATATATATATATATATATATATAATATATATATATATATATATATATATATATATATATATATCATATATATATATATATATATATATATAGGTACAAACTTAGCAACATTTCTACAATTTACAAATGAATGGCCAATTTTAAAATTATGGCTGGAATCAGACAAAAGAAAAATGAATTAGTAACTTCATTGAAGAATGACACTAAAAAAGGACTTTAATATATATATGTAGAATGTAGATGTCACATATCGTCTTCTTTCATTCATTATTTGTATGGATTTTTTTTTATGAATTTGTATATATTCATAATATGTGACTCATCAACAACAAAATGATTGTTAAACAATTAAGATAAAATTAAATTGACAAATTCAATGCATATGTGGCTGGACGACTGATGGTTGACAAACCCATTCAAAGTAAAGATAACCGAGCTATATTTAGTTGAGTGTCCGGAAGCATCAAATATTATGAAAACAATTTTGGATAAATTTATTTTCTTTAGTACCTTTAAAAGAATCTAGTATATTAAAAAATAGCAAAGGCATTAAAATGGACAAATTAAAATCATTCCCCAAGTCCTAGCGTGTCTACCTATTATATATGTTATGTTCAATAATGAAGATCGACCAAAATAAGTTGTTTTTATCGGTTAAACTTATTCCTAAAAGTTTAAAAAAATCTAATTGTTATGCTGAAATATATTTTTATTTGCGTATAAACATATTTACATTCATTTTTTTATGTTACATATTTGTTTAAACAGACTGACGAATACCTAAACATTTTCAAATTACAACTTCTCGCCATGAAGTTACGATGGTATTTGTAAAATAAGCTTAAATAATTGCGTATTCATGAAATTAAGAACATTGATATTATAATATTTTGAATGGCTGGTTTCTGGTTAATGGGTTTGTCGGAATGACAATATCTTATTTCATCGAATCTACATTTGTGTTTGTTTATTTAGCTCATAGATCATCCCCATCTCACCGGAACTCAATCCGGTATCAGCCGGTAATAAGACCCTTTAGGAGCTAAACCGTTTATTATTTAGTATAATGTTAAATTTACAAATATAGTTAAATGCTTTTAAGATATATTCTTCCAGAATACGTTTTTCCCATCAATCCAGTCGGCTATTTCCCTCATTCCGAGGGCAGTCATAAGCAAGATGATGGGGAGGTTTCTTCTCCTTCTTCGCCAAGACGACAAACGGGACTATCAGTTTTGCCCATTTTATAAAGATGTCGATTTAAACGTATATGACTACTGGTCATTGCCATGATGTCGAAAATTTGATGCCGTTTATACCTTGAAGATTTTGTTTCCAAAATAGAGCTCAGCTATGAATAATTTTTGTCTGACGGGAATTATTCATCGCCAGCCACGAAGTCCGCCATTCCTTCAGAGACGCCCTTCTGATGGCAGCTTTTACTTGGCACATGAACGCAGGGATTCCTCCAATTGCTCTTTCCTTGGCTAATGCGTCGGCGAGTTCGTTATCTGTATTGTTGTTATGTCCCATCACCCATGCCACGGTAACTTCACAAATGAAGTCTCGATGGCATTAATCTACGTTTTGTTAAATATTGTTGATTAATGTTGGCATTCCCCACTCGGGAGTCGAGATACTCTTGTTTTTACAACGCTAAACAATATTTTTCTTTGACACCTCACATATTTTTTTAATGATCCTAATATTTATGAACATACATTAGCATACATTATGACAAGACATAATTTTGAAGCAAAACATGTTCATCATATCTTGTCAAAGAATATGCTGAAAGAAATATGAATATACACTATAGGTTTAATATCATGAGGGAATTAAGATTAATACTTTTTATATTCAATGTAAAATAGAATTTTCAACAATTGATTTGAATGTGATTATGTTCATGTCTTTTTTTTTAAAGTATACCTTTTGTTTCTTTGTATGTGTTTACATCACGATATTTATGTGCATAGCACTCCATGGTCTCGAATGCATATTTGTAGTGTTTGATGGTGAAAATAAATTTGCTCTTATCGTAAATAAATGGCATATTTGGAGGAGTAAGACATGAAAATAATCATGCATATTTTAAACTTTAGAAGAACTATAATATTTCTTTTCAATCCCAAACAGTCTTTTTAGGGCACTGAAATTCATTATCAGATTGCCCAGCCACTGTATATCATTAAAAAATCAAATAATGCTAAAAGGAATCATTTAAACAGTATGCAGCCCCGCGGAATAGATATTTCCATCTATATTTTAGGCTAGATTTGAACAACTGCATTTTGATACTGAAAGAATACTTTTTGCCATTGATCCAGATTTACCAAAAGAATGTTGTGTTGCATCAAAATAGTGCACCACTAAGAATATAGAATCTAATTCTGGAGATGCTCAAATTTTGGTTGGATGACTTCAATACGCCATGATCATGAGCCTTTAGGATTAAATTTTCTGGGTGCATATGATAGTCCTAGGCTCACAAATCAAGTTACGGCACCCTCAAGGTTGCGGCCTATCTTCACTGTGGTTTGATACTAAGATTTCCGAACACCAATGGCTGCACGTTGCTCTGATACCGTCTGGACGTAATTATTTCATAAATTACTTAACATTGCTTATGAAAAAAGGTGAAACAAATTAAAAAATATATTTAGAAATAACTATAATATGACATCTTCAAATATAGGATGTATATATATATATATATATATATATATATATATATATATATATATATATATATATATATATATATATATATATATATATATATATATATTTGATACCCTCTTTATAAGAATGCGAAGAGCAACAAGTTATAACTTTGATTTAAATCTTTTGATTTAGAATTTGAATGCTTAATGTAATCTAAAAGTATCAGCAAAATATTTTTCAAAGCCAAAGAAATGTTTATTTCTCATGTTTTAACTTATTGATTTGTCGTACTTAAAGAAAATGCATGGAAATTATATTTGCTATTTTTGTTTATTGTTTAAATAGATAGGTCAATGTATGAAAAGCAATGAGAGTCGTTCAATACATGAATTTAAATCAAATTGTTAAGCGATGTACAGTTCTACTGCCGTTTTCTTGATAGCACAAAGGGATGTCAAGCCAAAGGCAATTGACGAACTATTCCACAGAGTGCTCTAAAGGGCCCCAAATGGCATCTTGGAGAAGTGTTGTCATTATTTTTACTGTTTATCAATCAGATTTCTGGTTTATCTATTGGATACAACAATCGATAATATATCCCAAAACAAGGACAAGAAACCGTTCATCAAGAGATTTGGAGATCCTGTTGTTCTCAAATTTCAGGAAAATCCTCAAATTTCAGCTTCCTTGCATTAATTGTGGGCTTTATTAAACAATATCTTCACTGCATTCACAGATTGTCCAATCCTAAAGGTATTTAAGCATTTCATAAAACTTAACGTTTGTGAAAATGAAGACGATTCCTCAAATATTTTAAAAGCCTATATTCTTTTTGGTATCTTAATCTTAAAAAGAAATCTCTCCCCAGTCACAAAGAACTTAAATCCGCAATACAAAATGTCAAATCTCTAATTGCATAAAAACTTACAACTAGCAAGTACATTTTAGAAAAAGACATACGACCTATCCAGTGGCGTAACGACACATCAATGGTCCCGTAAGCAACATTAGCTGCGTGGGCCCCATATGAAGTACAACAGGTGTAAAGATCCAGGATAGGGCGGCAGTTCCATAAATTGGCCAAACAAATACAATTATGCAATTCTCAGTAGTATATGATCACACATCACACACGGGAAAATAGCGACTGCGCACCTTGAATGCAACCATTGGTGGCAGCGCACCACCACATTCACTAAAACATTGATGGCGCACCATGCATGTCCATGAAAACATAGGCTATTTGTTGATTTGGTGGCAGAAATCATAAAACCCAGAAAAAAATCAGACGAGCCAAAGCTCAAAGCGTATATTGTAAACGTTATCACTTTTCACAGTAGACTACTGACTGAAGCCTCTTCCACACCAACCCGATGTTTGGCTATTGTCGTGCAGCGCTCACATAGACGCGCGACAGACCAATCCAGGACCCCACTTGCTACTACTGTGTTGTGTTGCCATTTTTTTTATCCATAACTATTTTAAGATATATAAAGTTTTTACTCACATCATAGATGCAGCTTCCGGGCCTTACTCTGCGCAAACTCTTCGATCAGGTCCTGTACATCCAGCTGCCGGGCACGAGCATTCTCAATCGACAGGATGGCGAGTCCAGAGAGACGACTCTGTCCCATTGAGCTCCTCAGGTAGCTTTTAATTAGCTTTAGTTTTGAAAAGGAGCGCTCTGCGGAGGCCACTGTCACTGGTATTGTAAGAAAGAGCATGAGAACTGTGCAAACCTCTCCGAAACTTGCTGTGATGCAGCTGTTCTCAATGAGCAGCATCTTTGCGAGCTCTCGCACTGTCTTGACTTGTGAGATGCGCTGTTTCAAGCAAGCACGGAATGACAGCAACTGAATGGGGAAATCTTCAGTAATGTCATCTCTGTAGATGTCGACCAGTTTGCTTGCTTGCCGAAACAGTTCGTCGTCTGTGGCGGTGCAGAGTGTCATGGGCTGTATAGCTTTAAAACGTTCCGCTGTTGATCGTAGACCAGTGAATCGCTGGGTCAGCTGAGAGATGACGATGTCCAGACAGGCGTTGAAGACGTGCACTCGAAAGTAAGAGTCTGCATCTGCTAGGCGTTCGTCTTGACTCAGTTCGTCAAAATGCGCTTTCACCTTTCTCGCCCGAGTGTTCTCAAAGGCCTTGCTAACCCCCACTTCTCCGAGAGGCCCTGTGCTGCTTGTTTGGACTCTTCGAAGTGCTCGCGGTAAGCAGACAGGTCTGCGATGGCGCAGTCCAGTAGCTGGACTGCTATGGACAGGTCAGTTTCGTGAGACTGCAAAAGTTTAGACACCACATTTGTTCGCTCCAGGATTTTGCTTTGGAGGACAACCAGACATACAAAGGAGAACTTCTCCATTGCGCGTTTCAGTGATGCTGCTTCGTCCCGCTCCTCTTTCTTATGGCTCGTCAGCCCGATTTTTGACAGTGCCTTCATCACGTCCCCATATCTGTGTCGTAGAGCACTGACTGCATCGTAGCGGGATGCCCATCTGGTCGGGCATAACTTCTTAAGTGTGATGTTGGAGCCGTTTTCTGTTGTCTCACTCCGATCTGCATTTATGAGCATTGCCCATCTCTTTATACTGTGTCCAAAAAACACATAAATACGCTCCACAACATCAAAAAAATGTCTCACCTCTTGTATCCTCACCGCATCATTGAGGATAAGATTCAAGTTGTGTGAGGCACAATGCACATACACGGCAGTCGACTCTTTCTCAGCTATTCTTGCCTGAACACCACTGTATATGCCGCTCATATTAGCGGCACCATCGTACCCCTGCCCTCTGCACTTGGAGAGGTCCAGCCCGCTCTCCTGCACAGACGCGATTATCTCCTTGGTTAGTTCACTGGCGGATGAGTCGGTAACTTCACGAAAGCCAACAAAAGATTCTTTGACTGCAACATCAGTGGCAACCCCTTGGCTATCTCGCTCAATAACGACATATCTAAAAATTTGGCTCATCTGGTCCACTTTCGCCACATCTTGTGTTGTGTCCATGATCACCGAAAGAATGGAGATGAGCGTAATTCATCTAGAATGTCTTTCTGGACACGTTTGGCAAGGAGTTCGATCAGCTCGTTTTGTATCAGAGGGCTTAAGTACTTGATCGAGCGAGCGGGACGGCTTATCAGCTCCTGTAGCACTGGGTCATATTTTGCCAACAGTTCGATGATGGAAAGGAAGTTGCCGTTATTGGCTTTGCCAATTTTTTCCCTGTGCCCTCTAAATGGGATGTTGTTCATGGCTAATGTGAGGGTACCATTAATCACTCGGTCTATTACCTGTCTCCAAAAGCTTGCCTCCTGAAGTATATTTCTCTCCATTTCCTTATCCAAGACTTTATTCTGACGCCAATGGTCGTAGATCACACATGCAGCTGTATGCGCAGTAGATGTCTCGTGTATTTGAATTTTCCTCGACAAATTGCGCCAGGTATTTGTTTTCCAGGTGTGCTTTGCAAAAAGCCAACAGGGCTCACAGTAGGCTACGTCTAGGATCTGAGAGTAGCATAGCCATTTCCTCGGTATCTCCAATCCAGACTTGGTTCTGCTAATGTAGAACGATGCAGAAAAGCGCCGGTTTGACTGTTCAGGGTCCCGAGGGAAAGGACCTGTTGGCTTACACGACCCCATCGACACTATAAAACGTTTCACGTCTGCATCAAGGCTCTCGGGGAAATGTCCTATGTCAGTTGGGTACTCCCTCGTTGATGTTAAACCGGGAGGGGTTTCAACTTGGTCAAGGAGCTGTCACTGTCAGACCCACTGTTAGCGCAACAAGGGCTAGCTCGAGCCTCACAGCCCCCCTCCTCACCCACGCTCTCTCCATTGTTCTCTTCTTGGTTGCAATCTTCACTCACTCGACTAGTAGCAGCAACAGCGTCCACCTCTCCCTCTCCGGTTCTCTGAAAGAAGGACTTTATTTTCGGAAGTTTTTTCCTTTCTTCCTGCAGCTCTTCATGCCTTTTTCTTTTCTGAAATCCGCTTCGGTACTTCTTTTTGTTATCCATCGTCGCTGATGTATTCGTATCCTTGATGGGATCGTATTCAGATTGGAATAATTAACTATGTGGAATCTATCTTTAATGTCTTATCCCTACACGCACGAAGAAGATATGGTGTAGGGTATATATATATATATATATATATATATTATATATATATATATATATTATATATCATTGTAGTCATGCAACCCTACAGTCGCTAATACAATGTTATGGTTTAATCTACGCTCTGGTTTAGTGTAACGTGATGTGACGTCTTAACACGCTGCACGCACGTTACGTACGTAATTCGTAATATGTCCAGTCAGTTCATCATAACCTATAATTTCAAGTCGTAGCGTAAAAAATAAAATACTCAAATACATCGTTCTGTTAATACCTTTATTGCGGTTTGAAACATATTGTATGAGTGTATTTTATACCAACCGTCTAATGAACTATACATAGTTACTAACATAGTATTAAAAGTACCACTGATTTGCTATTGGTGTCGTTTTTAAACGGCACACCGTCATGTTGAAATCTGGCATGAGTTGTGGTATAAATACGGTCCGGCCAGGAACGCATGTATCAGGTGGGTTTGAGAGGAATTTACTGCACCATCTCAAGTGTAAAGAGACGCCATGGTACGCAATTGCGTTGAGGGCCCACCAGATGTCCGTGAGGGAGCCCCTAAGAGGTCGTGGGCCCTTAAGCAACTGCCGCCTCTGCTTACCTGTATGAGATAGAGCATCTGGTATCCACGGCTCAAAGGGTCCTCTATGCCTCAAGAACGGACGGAACTGGACTCCCTGTGGGTCTCCATCGCCTCGTCGGAAGACATATGGAAACTTTCGTTCGGTCTCCAATGCGTCAAACGACAACAGAAGAAATATGAACATAAACAAACTATTTATTTCCCCTTCATGTGGACCAAGAAGATCAAGCTGTCACTATTTTATTAACCAGATCTTTTAAGCTCCTTTTTGTTTTTATTATTATTATTACCCTTATTTTTTCGCATTGTTGTTTTTATTATCTGTAAAAAGAACACTTAATCGTTGATAATTTTATGTATATTTCCATGTTTTCATTCAATTTTTTTTAGCAATAAGACAAAATAAATCATAATAAATAAATTATAAAATTGCTAAAAAATTCATTAAACTTTTCCGGCCCTATCAAGAAAGCTATAGGTTGAATGGAGGGCTTGTATCTCTATCAGTCCGATATATACATCTTTGATGTTATAAACAAACTTTTCAAATGATCTCAACAAACAGTCGTCTACATCGTTAGCAATAACACTTAGTTTGATTTGGCAGAGTAGACCTGTTTTTCAATGCTCTCCAACAATCGAAGTATAATTTTATAACCGAAAAAACAAAAAAAAAAAATCGAAGTATACGTCTGATCTGTAAATAGAGATTATTTTTCAAAAGCCTGGATCTCTCAAAAAAGAATGGAGTGTATAGCATTTGCATCTGCTACGCTTACCATACTACAACGGATTATATTGTATGATTCGGGTTTTTCTCTTCAACGATCAGTATCTCAGCGCATAGTCCCCGTCTTATGGCACTTCAGAGAGAACTTTGCCAATGATACAAAAATTGAGGCATGAAAATCGCTCACAAGTATTCAAAGATTTAGAATTGTCTTCAAGGTGTAAAACATATTTTTTGTCCTCCATCTTAAAATAGTTATAAAGCAAACGCTTGACTACTCAACTTCAAATATCAGGGCCTAACTTTTTTTAAACGCTCCGTGCAAAGATTGTGGTACACTATTATTTCCATCATCATCGCCCTTTCCCTTGACCAGTCCTACTCATTGAAAGAGAGTTTGCCCTTCCTAATTTTCCTGGAAAAAACAGAAAAACTGGTCGCTGCAATAATTGTCTTCGATTCCAATCTTAAATTCAATTCAAAAAACAAAAGCAGTTGAGTTTGCGCTTTCGAGTTTTATATGTTTATCTTTGAGGAATGCTATTTTAGAGGAGACTTGAAATCCGTTCTCCTATCAACAGCAGCTCGGTACCCGGTTTCCGCATTAAGATTCGAGCTGTTTGCTGTTAGGAATCGTTTGAATTTTCCCTTCCTACTCATAGAAGACCCTTCTCTATCTCATGTTTTTAATACGCTTCTAAAATAAATTCTTTGTTGTAAATTAAATGATATCCATTTTTTTCCTAATGACATATATTAATTATTTTATACCAGTTTGTTTTCTTTCTTGTTTTGAGGTTTGTTCTTTTATAAAAGTGTTATTTTTTCGCATTGTTTTTTTTAAGTGTATAAATTGTTCATATAATGTTTATTTGTAGTATTTTATACATTTATAGTATTGTTTAAAAATTGATATAAATAGTAAATATGGTTTCTATAGAAATAATATATTTAAAAAGTATCAATAACAGAAACATAAAATACAGAAAGCTAATTTACTGTTTATAAATATTCGAATAGACACTTAAGTTAGTTTACATTATTAAAAAAATATGTTGAAATAAATGTATAAACAATCATGCCTGATAAACTTTCAAGCAAAATATATTTTCTTTCTTAAAAATTATGTATGTATATATATCAAGTAATAAATAGTTTTATCTATTATTCAAAAATACGTATGCTCAATAACAAGTTTCATCCATTTTTTAACCAAAATAACAAAATAAGTTTTGTAGTACTTCTGTCCACTTTTTTAAGGTATATTTGATTTTTTAATACAAAATCCTTGTGAAGATTTTTAAAAGGTGTACTTCGTACCCGCACATGTAACAAATAAGTATTATCCCTATAAAAATATATTTAGCCTTAATTAAAAAATATAATGCTCATTCTATATTATAGTGTTTCAAATACAAGGGCTTGCGTTAAATGTTTCCTGGAATGCATACATATTATACACAAATTTTGAATAGCTGCATACTTCGACTTGTCAGTGATGTAAAATCTTATAGATGCAAGCTAACATTGTTATTAAACACAGTCTGATAAAATATATATATATATTTGCTTGTCAACCAATAAATAAAAAAGTATCGTCAAATATATACTGCTTTAAATGCAAGTAGAAAAGGTTATAATTCATTTCTTCAATGGAAACGCATATATAAATCAAATTATATTCAAGGGCATTTAATAAATTTTCAAATTATAACGTCACATAAATGTTTATGTATATTTTTTTGTTATACCCCTTTGTATATAGAAAAGTATATATATTTTAATAAATTTCTTAAAAGCGTATGTTATTTGAATTTTCAAAAACCCACCTATTTTATTTCCCAAAACGAGAACTTAACCATATCCAATGCTCAAATGAAGAAAAAAGCACACACCTTGGCAATACAATACATAAATAATGATAATCTAATATTTAAAAAATCCCTAGTAAATAAGAAATATATACAACAAAATATAAATTAGACATTGTAAGGAAGTAACCAAATGTACCATTTGACATTCTGAATTGTCATGCCTACATAATTCCACCATAACTTTATCACAAACAGGTTTTTAATGGAAAAAAGGAATGCTTATACTGAGTTAATAGTTGGTATAACATTTCTGTCGCTGTAAAAGAATAGTTTTTTTAAATATTCATACTGTTTTATGTAGGTTGTTTGTCCCAAAATTGATATTTGTATATAATTTGGACTATTTTTCGCTTATGGTAAAAACCATTTTTTTTCAAATATTTAATATATATTCTAGTTATAATCAAATACACAAATACTGTTACTGTGTGCTAAAAAAATTATCTCTTTGCTTTTAACCATTTTGGGAAATACAATAATATTTGAAGAATGATATATATATATATGTATATTTTAATTGGGTTCCATTTATTTAATACTTCTATCAAATTATTATTTATTATGATCAAATTACTTTTTTTTTTGCTATATGTTCGATAGAATGCATCCGATAGGATATAAATAAGCATTATAGCGGTTAAAATTAAGCTATCGAACCTAGATCTTATAATGAAGTAGACCAAAATGACCATCCCCTCTCAGGATTCGAACCTGCGCCCTCAACTTTGAGAGTTGAACACACCTTAGCACGCACGGCTATCGAGCTCCCAATCAAATTATTTATTTTATTCATATTTAATTAAATACATAACTAACCAAATTTACATTGAATAATGTAATAAGTTATTCCTAAAACATTTTTGTTTAAAACTTTTGCCCTACCTTGACGCCTCAGTTCTTAATTGAATGTGTGTCTATCTACTAATAAATATTTTATAAATTATATAACATTTTTTCTGGCAAAATGTATTTCTCGTTAACAAAATATAAAAAATATTTAATACAGTATAAATATTCCATGGGCAGCTTTAAAACCGTAAACATGAATGAAAAAACACTATTAACGAACTTGAATAACAATTCTTGCAAAATTATGGAAGAGGGCAACTTTATTGGGTTTTTATAAAATTATATATATATATTATATATATATATATATTTATATAAATATATATATATATATATTGTAGTGCCTTAGGTACATTAAAAAGACACTCAGTTTTGTACATGATTTTCCTTTATTGGAAAATAATAACTGAGGGTGAAATATACAAAAAAGAAGAAAAGAGGGAAAAAAAGAAATATAATACTGGAAACGATATCACTTCAATACTTCCCCCTCATTTAACACTGGTTTTAGGTTGCAAATAGAAATTGATTTTTTTGCCATCGATTTCGATAACAAATTGCTTGTGTAATTCTCTTATAACTTTATACGGTCCACTAAAATATGTTGATAGGAAAGACTTAAAGGGGGAATTTATTACATAAACAAAGATGCTTGCTTAAATTTTTATATGAACTATTTGACGGGCTATTTCTAATTTTTTTGGTGTGTATTATTATTATTTTCAATAACTTTCTCATATGACACCACTGTGCTCGGAGACCAAATTTCCTCATCAAAAACCATCTCCGCCGGTGGTAGGTCTTGACCATATTTTATTATGGTTCTCAGATCTAAAAGAATTCTTGGAAGAACATCAACCCAACTACTGTCAGATTCTAGAATCTTGCACCTAATTGCTTCCTTAAGTGTTCGATGCTCTCTTTCTATGAAGCCATTGCTCTGCGAATGATACGGACTAGTTTTAATATTTTTAATTTTTAAGTCAGCCACAAACTTTTCTCAAACAATGAATTAAATTGTCCTCCCTGATCCGTGTATATATTTTGGATAACCGAACCTGAGAACCAATTCCATTTCAACTCTGTAATTATATTGTCAGTGCTAGCGCTGGACAATGGAAATGCCTCCAACCACTTTGTTCTTCTATCAATTATCGTGAATGCCATTGTTTTCCCTCTAATTTTGTGAAAGGGCCCTATCAATCCAAATGAATATGATAAAACTTTTTCACGGGAGAAGCAATTTTATCAAACAATAATGAAGGAAGTCCAATTTTTTTAGATCGAGCACAAACACTGCAGCTCTTGACAAAATTCTTAATATCTGTTGCCATAGAATTCCAAAAGTAATTGTTTGTATTTTTCTTAACGTGTTTTTTATTCTTCTATACGATTCACGATGAAAATTTTCTATTACTCTTGTCACAAATTTCTTAGGAACCTATGGTCTCCCATACCTTGCTCTAACATCACATAAAATTCCATAATCGTCTATTTCAATGACCCTCTGCCAGTGGGTAGTGTGTTTTCAGATTATTTTTCCCCCCGTGTGCCACTCTTTCCAGTTAATAAAATCTAATCAGCAAGGACATTATCTTTTTATGAAATATGGTGGCGACTTAATTTTTTTACGCTTAAATCAGCAAAGTATCGCAAGTACTTCCTTGGCAATTTGGGTTTTTGTAAATTGTGCGGTAATTAAAGGTTTGTGATTTGTGAAACCACATCAAATTCTTGCACTCAATCACATGATCAAATGTCTTAGAGCTTCTCTTACTGCTAAAAGTTCCCTACCAATAGCGGATTCTTTTCTTCTTTTTTTTCTTGCAAAGCCCGAGTAAAAAAAACAATGGCCGAAACTTGGCATCCTTGTTCTTGTTCAAGTACAGCCCCTATACCTTCGTTAGATGCATCTACGCTCAATCTTAACTCCTGATCTGGGATATAATGAGCAAGAGTTGTTACTTTGTTCATTTCATCTTTAAATCTTCTTCTAAATTAGAATCCCATTTAATGCATGAATTTTTCTTTTTCCCTTAATCACATCATAAAAAGGTTGTAATATTTTTCCTAATTGAGGAATGAAAGGCCATAATAGTTAGCCAAACTATGAGTTAATAAGTTCCTTGACAGTTTCTGGAATTTGGAATTGGTTTAAAGTTGATATTGTGTTTTCGTTGGGACGAATTCCTCCCTTGGAAATTATGAAACCGAGAAAATTTATCTCACTTTCACATAATTTACTCTTGTCTGCATTATAACTAAGACCATTATTTTTCAATGTAAACAACACGTTTGATATCAACCTGTGATGTTCTCCTTCAGTTTTGGAAACAAAAGAATGTCGGCAACCGTAAGCAAAACAACCAGAAATACGTCCCAAAACTTTATTGATCATTCTTTGGAAAGAACTGGTTGCGTGTTTAAGCCAAAGGCATACATTATATTGGAATGAGCCAAAAGAGTTGAGATTGAAGTTTTTTCTTTATCTGCTTCGAAAATTGGTATTTGGTGATACGCTTTTAGAAGGTTGCTTACTGAAAAATGAAGTTTCT
>CP045895.1:24942919-24962523 GCA_013387185.1 Caligus rogercresseyi
AGATTGAATATTTTTTTCTTCTTGGCCCAGTGGGCATATATTTCAACAAATTAAACCAGAGATATATAAAAAGGTTTGTACAGATACGTAGTGAATAAATGATCAATACATAACAATTATTTAAACGGAACAAATATAAGAAAACATTTTAATAATTTAGAAACAGTAATATTAAGAAAGGCATTTCAATAAAAATTCACATCTCTAAAAAAAATTTTATATAAAGAAGGAATTGGAATGATAAAAGAAAGATCTTCAATTTTAGCTGTTCGCATTTTGTATAATATGTTTTGAACTTTGGTTATGATAGCGTCACATTTGGCATTCCTTTGTGAACGCCAGAAAATCTTCCTCAGAAGTTTTGATCTTGAAGAGGTCTTCTAGTGATATTTGGAGGGCTTGGGCAGTTCCAAAGGAGATAATCTGTTGTTTCTGGGTGTATTTACAAAAGAAACAGTTCATTCGATTGTCTTTAAAAAACTTTTTGCCACTTCCAGTGAACCGGTCAAAAGTCGATACTTAAACTATTTTTCTGAGGATGTAAGAAATATATTATTCACAGCAGCGACACGGTCACTTATACTTCTATGTTTTTTCATCTCTTTAAGTAGATTTAAGATTGAATATAATTATTTTGTTTGTCTTTTAGCAAATTTCCTGTACTGCCTCATAATCCGTTGCAGAAATTGGAGATGTCCAGCGGATCAAGACGGATAAAATTGTACCAGATCCCTCAGATATTTCTACGGAATGGTATCAATAGTAGGGATCTTCACTGTAAAGGCCAGGTATCGTGCAGCCGTCGAAATCTATGTTTTAAAGTCTTAAATGTGAAGTTTATTAAAATATGCATATAATTTAAGTCTCATCATGAACCATTCATCATTTTTTACGAAATAGAAAAAACCAATGATTTGATAACATTTGATTTTACAGCATTGTTGAGAATCTGAACTTTTATATGTCATATTTTCTTTACAGATAGTAAAAGTTTCCAACTCAATATTGAATTTCTTAACATAAATTTATTTTTAAGAATGTAAGTCTATTGAGAAATAAAATTAACGTAAATCCAAATTGACAAATAACATCAAATACTTTTAAAGCAGGATTATCAATGGGTATATTTTTCTTCTTTCTTAATATTATTCTATACTTCAAAAGAAAATAAGTTTGTTTTTAAATTATGCTTTTCAATTGAGTTTGCATTTTCTCTTCGCACACAAAAAAAACTTTTAGATAAGAGCTTTAATGAATAGCCTAAATGCATGCTTCTTGATTTAACGTGAAGATATTGTTATTTTTCAGTATACAATAATAAATTCATAAATATTGATGAAAAGCTTTTGTCAAGGAAAATAACTCGTAGTTTATTTATAAATATATGGCCCAACCATAGTAAGATATCATTATGATCATTATAATTATTTTTTGTTTATTTAAAATTCCCTTATTTTATTGAAAATAGTTTAAAGAATTCGACCTCCATCTAATACTGTATGAATCAATGTTATGGTTAGGACCATGCAAGACGTCCACTGCTAGATAATTCAAAGTTCGCTGAAAGACCTGGAATGTCGGTGATAATTCCTTATTCTTCATGAAATCATATGAGAGCTCGAAAGGTCATTCATTCAGATTCAGTGAAAGGCTATATAGTGACTCTATTTTTAATTTATAAAAGGATGACATATTCAGGGTACTTTATGACAACAAATAATACTTTACAAAGAACTCCGTAATTCAAAAAATATATCATTAAATAAAACTCATCGTAGCTATACTTAGGGAAGCCAGTACTTTCACCACTTGAATTATATATCGGAAGAAATTAGGTGACGAACCCCAAAGTAAGAACTTCCCCCACTCAGACTTCACAGGAATCACAAACCATAATGATAATATATATATATATATATATATATATTATATCTATATATATATATATATATATATATATCAGTACAGTATTATGTGCCAATCAAAGAATGCTTTAGACAAGAGTCCTTGAAAGAAGTGGTCGTCAAAAAAAAAATGTTGGAAAAAATATTTTTAGTTTCAAGAGAAACCAAATCTCTGTCATTGTTGGAATGTGAGCGGTCATATTGATCTGAATCGGCATCTCTTTAAGATGGGGAAGGTTGAAAGCCCAACTTGCCGGCTGTGTAACGACGACGAGGAAACTCCATATCACCTCATCTACAATTGTCCTCTTACACGACAGAAGATAAGACAACTCGAGGGAAATATCGGTGAACGAAGATTGTCTCTGGAGGATTATATTTTTAGAATATTTAAATGTTTATGCACTTTTAATAATATTTGTATTCATAAAGACAATAGCTACTAGATAGGTCACTACCGGCTGATAACGGATTAGGTTCCGGTGATGTGGGTCTATTCTAGGAGCTAAACAAACATATGTATATATATATATAATCACATATCCTTTGATAAAATTTGTGTGTATTATGAGCATGATCGATATAACTTCATTTCCTTTACTGCCAGAGTTAGCGAATCGTTATGCAGACGGAAAAATTCACATCCAACGTAGTGTACCGTGCTTTTGCTCAGATGAGAATCATCTTCAGTTTTTCTGGTAGTATGGGAGTATACAATTTTTTAAATTAAGTATAATGCAATCACATTTCTGAACCCATATTTTTGGATATTTTTTTAATTATTATATTTCACGACATTCTTCTAAATATATTCAATTACAATGATGTAAGATACGAGTGAGAAGGAGTTGACAATATAATTATGGTTGGGGTATTAATAGATGAATAAAAACAGGTAAGTGCAGTGATGTTATAAAAAGATATTAGACAGTTAATAAAAAACAGGAAGCTCTTAATAAATGTTGATATCAATATAAAATATTTTTTTAAGACCGGAAACGAAGATCGGATCAGGCTTTAATAGTGATGTTCAAGTTGATTTGGTTAGAAGGGGAGGATTTGTGTTTTTTATAAAAACTGTATTTAGTTTGTAAATTAAAGATAAAAATGTAATGTTACCTCACATTGAATATAAAATATATTTTTAGTTAACTTTTAACATTTTTTTTTGCTACATCTGTAGATTCAAAGATTTCCTTTCTTCTTTTGATAGTAATTGGATGAGATTCCTTTTGCTGTATCAGTCAAGGAAACTAAGTACACATGGATATGTACTGTCATAGAGTAAGGAAACTTTAAAAGATGAAAGGAATTCTTTGATATTTGAGCGTGTGTATATATAATTATATTTACATTTATCAATGCAATTAAATTATGAATATTTATGAATATCCCTATTTACGTACAAATCAATTCCTTTTATAGAGCACTGTTTACGATAAAATATATGTAAGATATACATGGCTATTAGTAATATTAATATCATAGGAAGTAATAGTATTACTTACTATGATATTCATGCCTTGTTTTTTTTAAATATGAGTTATCCTTTTACAGGGATGTTAATAAAATTTCTCTATTATTCAAAATTAACAAATAAGCCAAATAGTAAGTGGTTTTGTTTATAAATTTATGTTTCGTAAATTAAATTATAGCCTTAAAGTGACGATAGTATCAAGGAACCTACAACTTGTTCGAGATAAAAAATAAATAAAAGCTTTATCTCTATCATGCCCAATATATTGTCAATGATCAAAAACGGCCTAAAAGTATTTATGCCAATACGAAGTACAATTTGTTCAAAAATATGATTTATTCATAATTACCTTGATTTTAAATATTTTTATAAAAAGATAAAAAATTAATAACAATAAAAATTGATCATTTCTTCATTATCATATAATTAACTAAATCAATAAAATACGAAACATCTCATGCTATAACATTAAAAAGTGTATAAACGCAGATTACTATGCAAGTATATCTATCAGTCTTTCATTTGAGCGATTAGAGTATATCGTTCTATTCACTTTTTCAATAGAGGCATCCACTTTGTATTTCGCGGGATTTGTAGCACACATACCAAGGACCAATTCTTTATGTCTCGGATTTGGATATATTGTCTCTTACTATTTAAATTCATTAGCACCTATAAAATGCTCTCCAAGGAGCATTCAGACTTACATTAAATTCCTAATATTGTTTATTTTATCTATTCTAGAGAAAGTTAATATTAAACTTATTTCGATGTAGGTGTCCACAAACTATCAAAGAGGGATGGTAATTTGGGATCCAAGCGGCAAATCTGGCAGAATCCCCCCCCCCCCCTTCAACTCGTAGTGATGAAATAGTTCATTGAATTTGACCCTTTTCGCAATGAGGACCTATTCGTTGCCAATTTTTACAGTTGATTTTCTTCATAGTCAAAGAAAGTTAACACAGCCAAGGGTCAACACTATATAAAAAGATTTATGTATTGAGGCATCTATAATAAATGCATCAGTTCGAGAAAGATGAGTGGTTCAGGCTCAACTCCAAAAAAATCAAAACCTCCGACCGATGAAATTCACGAGATATTTGGAGATTTAATCTTTATATATATATATATATATATATATATATATATATATATATATATTATATATAATTTATATAAATGCTATATATATATCAGGAAATGACCGGGGACCCGGCCCAGCCCGGGTCCCGGCCGTTTTTGAGCGTCCTGGCCCCGCCAAGGTCCCGGTTTTTTAGACCCCGGGCCGGGACTTCAATATTTTCTTTCGTTTGTCAATAATAAATTTAATTTAGAAAATAATTTCCCAATAAAAGTGACGACGTTTTTTAGAAAGGAATTTTCGAAATATTATTTTCTAAAAAAAGTGTCACTTTTTTTTGGAGATTCTTATATAAAAAACGTCATCACTTTATTTGGAGATTCTTTTCTAGAAAAAAGACATCAATTTTATGGAAATTCTTTTCTAAAACAAAAATGTCATCACTTTTTTGGAAATTATTTCTTTAAAAAACGTTGCCACATTTTTTGGAGATTATTTTCTAAAAAAAACGTCGTCACTAATTTTTGAGAAATTATTTTCTACAAAATGTTGTCACTGCAGAATGACGAAGGAACGAAAATATATATTATGTCTTGGCCCGGCTTGAAAAATTTATGTCCCGGCCTGGGTCCCGTCGAAAAAAGGTGTCCCAGTCGTTTCGTATATATATACACAGGGGCGGAGTGGCTAGCGGGAGTACCGGGACTATTCCCGGTGGGCCGCTAGCCTCAAGAAACATAAACAGCCTCCCAATGGCATATATTGGGGCCTGTATAAGGTCGGCGAAGGCATAATTGTCCCGGTGGATAAATTCTTCCCACTCTGTTCCTGTATATATATATATATAGAGAGAGAGAGAGAGAGAGAGAGAGAGAGAGATATTTCTTTTTCTGCACACTTTACTGTACTATTTTTCTTACGTCTTCATACCATTAGCATCATTGTTAGCATGCCTCTATCATATTTTCTATCTCTTAAGCATTCCTAAATGTCTAATTAATCACCCAAATTATGTATTATCATTTTTCAAATCATTTAAGTCTTTTTGATACATGCACAATTATGCAAATATTAATGCAATTCTTTAAGAAAACAAGAAAAGAAAAGTAATGAGCCACAACTCTCATTCCGATGTTATCATAAAAACTTTTTCAATGAAAGCTATTTCTTGGGAAAAGCCATTTATATATTTGTGTGTATATTCCAAAGAAAAGCCAAGAGGCATTAAAAGCATCTGGTTACCATCACATAAACCAAGAAGAATTATCCTTGAAATATAAATTACAATGTGCTTGTCAGCTTGAAGGTAATATCGCTATTTTTTTTTCGAATTAATTAATTGCAACTTTCATGAATTGAGCAATTACTCGAGAGAATAATTGTTCTTTTAAGACTTTAATCCAGGTTATTCAAATAATGAAAATGTATATATTAATTTTGAATGATATTTATGGTATATATATATATATTATTTTTTTAAAGATTACAGTTAGTAAGAAGATTTTAATCAATATAAATCATATATATATATATATATATATCTACTATTCCAATATAAAAAATGTGCACTACATTTCCAAGGTCATCTTTGAGAAAAAAATACTTTGGTTTATTTATTAATAATATTATTACTACTTTCATCATAATAAACATATACATAGAAGTCCCTTATCGGTACATTCAAACTTCTGTTAGGCTATTTATGCCCAGTGGGCTGGTCGAACACGCTGTCTTACAGGGAATCAAGGATAAATATAAGTATAATACAATAAGAGCCATCCCAAAATCTTGTTAAAAATGAACCAAACAAGATAATAGAATAAAACCATTAAAAACAAGCAATAACTATATTTTTTATTTTTGACAAATAATGGATCATTTATTCAAAAATAATGCATACATACTATATACAATAAAAATAAAAACAAGGGGGGTTGTAATGATAAAGTCATAAACAAACAAACTATAATTTAAAACAATGCCTTAATAAAACTTCCTTTTTTCATGCATTGTTTTTATAAAAGCTGCAACTAAGTTAAGACATCACCAATACACTAGAAAAATAGAGCCAAAAAACAACGTGTTAAGCCCGTAAGCTCAGCGGAAGCGTGTTCGACTCATTAATAGACATTGACAATCGAGGGATATTTTGGGCGTGTGAAAGGGAGAATGTTTGAATGGTACAATTGAGTTCAGGCTCTTGTTATCACTATTCTCTTTCCTCTTTTGAGGAATATCTATTTCATTTATGAAGTAGGCCAAGTCGGCCGGAAGGGAAGGTATTTATTTTATATTTGAATCTCTGTTTTTCCTCAATAGAGGAAAGAGAATAGTAATAACAAGAGCCTGAACTCAATTGTACCATTCAAACATTCTCCCTTTCACACGCCCAAAATATCCCTCGCTTTTCTATCTCTACTCATTAATTTGAGAGCGCGGGTTCGACCCCCAAGAGGGGGAATTCAAAATTGACCATCAACCTCATAGAATAAATACGAGGGCCGATGGACTCATTTTAATATGAGTGTATTGCTCATCCGCTCGTGTGCTGCCAATTACACTTATAAATAACGACCAAGCTTTGACAAACAGTTCAAAATTTAAGTATAAACCAGGGAAATCTACACTAACCTGGAAACGGAACTCTCTCCTTTTTATGTCAAAGTTTAACTATCTTCGTAAAAAAGAATAGGGAAAGGGAGGGAGTTTCGATAAGGAACCTATTCAATCTAGTATGGCTTTGTTAGGGCTGTACTTTTTTCTTAATTTCTTTAGGGGGGAAAATGTTTTGCATTATATAATTTAATTATGACTTTCCCCAACGGCATAAAAGCTCCCGTTAAGCGTATTTGCTCCCTAAAAACCAGTTCTACATGGGAATTCTTATTTCTGCACATTTGTTCGTAGATCTATTTTTTTTTAAACGGTTAAACTTCCGACCTGACTCCCATAATTTACTTCTTATGGCTTATTTAATAGTTATGCATTCCATTTTAATTAGTCAGTTCGATTGAAGATAATAAGGAGGGGTTTTGATTGTGTCTATATAAAAACTATTAGCCAAGTTTTGCAAAACAACTGAAGTGAACTGCCCCATCGCCAAATATCTGTATTAAAATACTTTTGGTATCCGAAGCTGTCAAACAGTTTTTTTTTATTAAGAAATTATTGATTTGGTGTTGGATGACAGGCCTTATGACAGTCTTGCTGTAGAATTGTAATGACTTTTCTCCTTATTCCTCCTATTCCTTCGGCACATAGCCATATCTCTTGTCCCGGAACATAATTGGAAAGGGGCGTGACATAATCAAAGCCTTCTGTATGTTTTTCAAATGGTTCTGTTAATGCATAAGTCTATTTAATTTTATTATTTTTACTTTATTTTCCATAGAGTTAGAAAAGGGGTAACTTCTTAAGAAGACGATCCCGTAGTCGAGGTTGCGTTATACAACATTTAAGTTCCTTTGGCAAACCAAGGAATACTATAAACTAATCGGCAGGATGACTTTTTTGGCGCGCCGGGAAATCAATATTTAAGGAGGACATCCATATTCTATTTTTTATAATATATATTAAATGTATTAAAAAATGTGTTTCTGCATAAGTCGTTTATATTCATATGAAATATACCTAAATATTCATGAAAAAATTACGATAGACATTTTGCTAGATACATAGAGATATATTTATCAAATATTGATACTGTTACATATAAATAAAAACAATGGCATGCTGTTTCAAGGATAGAGGTGGCTGTTATTGATAGTGGGTGGATGCTCGAAGGAAGATTGTCTCAATGAGTAGCAGCCCTCCCTCTTTTGTAGAGTTCCAATTAGGATCAAAAGAGAGTTTTTCGAGTTTGCAGGACTCCGGAGGAAGATCTCTAACATTCGGGATGCTAATAATGGACTTCGATCCAATTTGTGACTCTGAGAAGAAATATAACTGGTTTTTCAAGTGATGTAGGTTGTAAGAGGATAAAGTTGTGGAGAAAATAGAGCCTAGGTTCTTCAGATCTCCACGCCGTAATCGTGATACAAGATAATGTTGTAGAATATCGGAAGAACAATAATACTGAATTAAATTATATTTTAACCATATCTAATATAAACAAGAACTGACACGCGAATTTCAACTAACCTGAGCCAATTTACTCTCTATTGAGACAAATTTCGAGAAAAATAATTGACGTAGATTTTTTTTTTCAAGAGACTTTGTGACATAGCGATGTTACATTTAAAAAATATATAAGTAACACTTTAGTTTGAAATTAAATCTCTTATCTAATAAATAAAATACTAAAGATTGAATAAATCATTTTGTTTGTCGTTTAGCAAATTTCCTATACTGCCTCATAATCTGTTGTAGAAATTGGAGATGTCCAGTAGAGCAATACGGATAAAATCTTACCAGATCCCCCACATATTTCCACGGAATGGTATTGATTGTAGGGATCTTCACTGTAAAGGCCAGGTATCGCGCTGCCGTCGAGATCATGATGGCCCGAATGTCTTCAATAACAATTACTCTGTCATGATTTAATTTCTCCGCCAAATAGCTGCGAGTACTCGATAAAATTAGCTCCATTGCTCATGGTTTTGCAGGAGCCTTTATGGGATTCGAACTTTGTTTGAATATAATTATGGCCGTGACAATTCTTTTTTCCACTCCTTTAACGTTGAGCCTGACAAATTCCCTTATGAAGAGGAGCGCAGGACAGTAGGCAAACGCATGGACCACTGAATTAAATATTTGTCCACGGTCTTTACATGGCCTATTAAAAACCGATATTTAGTAGAAATTTGGAGAAATACACCACGTTTCACTTAAGAATGAATAACTACTGAAAGGAAGTACCTTCTTCTGAGGTAAAGAGTCACCCTTCGATGTAATTTTTAGATTTCCTTGGGCAAGTCTAACACCATAAAGAGAGGGAGGGAAAGAAAAGAAGGACTAAAGGGTCTTCCATCATTTTGGATTCCTATTTACCGGCTGTTATGATGTAAATCCTGTTGCATATTGGGATATTATGCTTTCACAGAATACACTGGAGATCTCCATTCATAAACAGTCCAATCTCTTCGATTGCCCTACAATAAATCACACCTTTATTCAATTGAATTGTGACAAATCAAATAAACAAGTGTGAATTGGTCCCACTTAATTTAATATACAAATATAATTTATTTAATGTAGGAAAATTCTGCCAAGTCTTAAAATATGAATGAAGGAATCTTCCATGCTCTACCCCCTTTATTCTCACCAAAAAAAATCACCCAAGTGGCCAGGGAAAACATAATCGTGAACACTAGCCATCGAATAAAAACCTCCTCTTCGCGTTTTTCTATAAACACTTGACATCGTTTGGGTGAGCAAAGGTTTTTGGATCCACGAAAATTCGTGAATGGTTCCCTAAGGTGAGTAGTGTAGCGGATCTTTGATCCTTAAAATAAATATAAGTTATTACATTGAAATAAATATAGTAACTATTGACTTCTTCTCGACGTCAGCATCTTGAAGACTTGTTGTTGGACAATGTCCCCCAAACACCCAGCTTTCAGGCAAGAGTTGGCCTCCATTATATTTTCTCTACACCATGAGAGATTCATTTATTTAAGCACCATGCCTTAGCCTACAATTGGACTGAAAGGGAGTTTGTTGTTTTTATCACTCCTCTTGCAAATGCTCCTATTCCCATGGAATCCACATTTCCACCTCCTAATTATTCGGAGTTCTCTCAAGAACGGATTGAAACGTAAGGCGACCCCTCATTTAGAAGAAAGCCCTGGATCAGTTGACATCCTTTGTAACGTAGATGAATGCCTCCGTTGGGTTCAAATCCACTCTTCTCTCTCTCTCTCTCTCTTTTTCTATTTACTATGGCAGATATGTAAATGGAACTTTAAATTTATATCACGCAACCTCAACCCAAGGGTTGTCTGGTTAACATGTGCCTGAAAACGTTTCAACAAAGAACCCTGACGAGGTATGGAAATAATAATTAGCCAAGCCAATCAGCAAAATTTAATTATTTTACAATCGTAGTTTTTTGAAGTTTTTTTAGATCTGTCATTTTCTATCTACTGGACTAATTTCGTGAGGTTTTTTTAGCCTAAAAATCCTTTTCTATTACACAAAACGTTTATTTTTTTGGACGTTATAACTTAGACCATTGCACCTTAAAGATTTCTATACTTTAATAAATTAATTGGTGGTGGGCTTTTTCGGTTCTAGAAGAAGTTAACATATCATACTCAAATGCAAACCATCTTGTCAGCCATTTTTTTGAATGTACTAGTGGAACTTTAAAGGACAAATGGCATCTTTAATTATTGGTAGAATACACATGATGTTGAAATTGTTGTTTTAACCTATTCATCATTATCCATATGAGTTTTATTATAAGCCTTCAACAAATCATTTTTGAAGTGGAGGAATCCCATTAATACTTTCGTTCGATAGACTAATTTTAACGCTATAATGCTTATTTATATCCTATCGGATGCAATTCTATCGAACCATATAGGCAAAAAAAATATATATATTTATATTCGATTGATTCTAAAGACAAACTATAATTTAATAAACTTGGTTTGTAATACTATAAAAAAATAAAAAGTTTACGGTTAATAGTATCAATAATAATATAAAGTGGCTTTCAAAATTAAAAACTCATATCGGATGTAACTAAGAAAATCCAATTTACTACAGACAGACCAAGGATCTTACAGTCTGATAGGATATTAAATATTTCTTTAAAACATTGTTTATTTGCACCTAAATTTCTCATATAGTTATGTTTAATTATATTAAATTTTGAAAAGTGGATAAAATATCCTGCATTTAATAAACAATTTTTTTTTAAATGCTAAATCATAAATTTAATTTTCATTACTTTTAAGGATATATCTTATACCTACTTCCAATTTTTCAATGCAAAAGTCACTTTAACTTTTAAAGTGAGACGACTTTGAAGCTGAGGATAATTCCTATTTTTACAACCTCTTTGGATCCAGTGGACCGCATTTTGTTTCTACTCACGCTCCTCAACAGTAAGGCGAAACGTATCTTGTAATTTTTCTAGGGAGAGTTCCAGTTTCAATTGAGATGTATCTCGTTGGTCGGGTTATGAGATATGAAGGCTGTAGATCAGTGGTGCCATGGTGGCGGCACGCGGGCCGGAACCGGCCCGAATGGACATCTCATTTGGCCCGTTACGTTAGTGGTTGAGAAGTGTTTTTATAAATAAATAATATTATGATACAATATCAACAAATTTAAATCGACTTCTGTTTAGTGTTCAGTGTTGCAAGGCCAAAAATGTACCGGTAATTTGGCCCCCCGAGGTCCCACTTGAAAACAGTCCGGCCCCCTGACCGATTTCACCCTGGCATCCCCGCTGTAGATGTAATTTGCAGAGTGAGAGATCGACTTGAAGGAGGAACCGTATGGAGAATGATCGGTGTCACCCTGACTACTTTGCACATTGTGATGACTATTAGGCCATACTTTATCTCTTCATCATGCTCTATTTCCCTTGGGTTTTATAATTAAGAAACTTTATTGAATTAGAGAATTTACATATACATATAAATATATTAAATTTTATGTATTCTGATTGCAATATGTCCAAACAAAAGAGTAAAATATGGGGTTGAAATCGTCATTTTTAAAGAAAATATCCAAAAAAAATCAATTTCAAAACTTTAATTAATCGTGCATTTTTTACATGCATAAAAAACACAAACAATATGGAATACTTGAGATCCAACCTTACCCTTTGTAGCTAATCATTTTAAAATGACATTTTTATAGAGGACAAGAGAGGCGACAAAAAACAACAAAAGTTTACTACATTACTCTTGGGTCCAATGAGGCAAGAAGAATATAAATAAGGTGAGGCAATGGGAATCGACGTAGGCAATTGCAGGGCGACAACGACTATTTTGTTGTGACATCACAAGTGCTACGCTTGAATTCTAGTTCAGTTTGTATTGTAAAGCAAAAATGCCATATTCTCGAGGAAGTAATCGTGTTCCCCTTTTGCTTTAATCCTCGAAATGCACAATATTTTGCACTTCCGACAAAGGATCCTAATATCTAACGTCTGTGGATTGCACGATGCAAAAGATCCAGCAGGACTGGCCAAAAGATCTGCAATCGTCATTTTACTCCAGATGACTTCCAAAGGAATCTTGAGGCTGAGCTTCTTGGCATCTTTGCTAGGAAGAAGCTTAAGTCTCAAGCTGTTCCTTCACTCTTCATCCCTGGATCACCCTCCTCAAGTGTGTCCAAGTCCTTCAGATAGGTTCGTCCAGAAGCCCGTGAACCAAAAAAATTGTGAGTTGACTAGTGAGAAGGTTTGAAGAACTCTCACTCACGAAAATGAAGATGTCCTGCTACAAAGCTAAGTGCCTCAAACTTAGCTCATCAAACTTTAGGGAAACTTTAATTATAACCTCATTGAAAAGAACTACACAGCAAATTCAAACAAGAAAGTTAATTAATCCTTTGAAAATGTTCTATCGTTGCTACTCAAAAGAAGATGAAACTACCGCTTTCATTCTACGGAGCATATGTACCCACACCCGGCGGGATAGGGAGGGGCCAAGCCCGCAACCCGACGAGTGACGTGGGCCCGATTTATTAATGAATATACCAACTGTGCCCCCCCATAACAACTCTAGCCCCCCCCCCCCCAACAGCCTGGGCCTTCTGCTGGGCCTGTATTTGTCCAGCCCTTTGAGTACTTGCGATCATTCCTTCCTCTGCTTAGTCGGCAAACACAGGAAAAATTTCAATGACTGTTCCAACGAGGGTCTCTCCTAGGTATATCGCTAGATAGTCAGGAAGTTTAAAGACCTCCACCCAAATTTGAGGAAACAGACGCGTAATATTGAAGGATTTGAAGAAACTTAAAGTCCTTGGATTGAGTTATTACCGCCCCTCCTCTCGATTTTTGAAGTTCTGCCACCTCTTAGAAAATAATTTCCAATTTTTTCATAATAGCCATCAAGACGCAATCGATAAAGACCCCATGTTTTTCTAAGACTTTTAAAACAACTTATCAAGTTATATCTAAATTGGTCAAAAGAAATTATTATTATTATTATTATTTTTTTTTTTAATAGGTCTTTATTTCAATTTGTAACATAAGATACAAAGTAAAAAAGGCAGTAGAATTGTGTATAAAAATAATACATAAATAAACATTATAGTTTAAAATTAGACTACTACCAGAAGACCTAGCTACAATAAGGACACAACAAAGCGTTAAAAAAGTTTCACAATATATATACTAAATTTTGTTGACACGTTACAATACATAATATAAAATAACATTAAAACAAAAAACAACAATAATTTAAAACTTTCGGTTGTAATAGTAAAAATACTGTTTAACAATTTTCTTTAGATGGCTAAAATATCTGTAGGAGTTCAGCCAACTGAAATTCACCAAGTCGATGGCGTAGTTCCATGAAGACCCGCTTTGCTCGGGAATTTTGAGGTCAAAAATGGTGTATCTCGCCGAAGCCGAGATTAAAATGCCCCTCAGATCTTCTCGAAGTAGAAACTCCCCAGACGTCAACTTAGAACTAATCAGAGCTTTGGCACTTAAGAGCGCAAAGTGAATGGCTTCCAGTTTTCGCGATGATTTCCTTTCTTTCTTAGAAAACCCATATAGTATTACTGCCTTAAAATCTTTGGAAGACGACATGTTTAAAATCAAAAACTCAGTTAAAATTGAGGCATATGGACAGTCAACAAATGCATGGATTGTAGAGTTAAAAATTTTCCCACAATCTTTACAAGGACCATTAAAAAAAAGAACACCGGTCGAGATTTGGAATTGTGAAGTAAACTTCTTTCCTTCCATCACTCCAAGCAGAGACTCCTTTATTTTTATGACCCAATCCTCAGAGACTTTAAGGTCTTTAATCGTTTTTTGGCAAATCTTACTCACCTCCTTATCATACAAAGACAATACATTTACTTTAACGTGCCAAGGACATGGAGGACGATGATAACCGCACGCTTTCATGAGAGGGTATTTAAATTTCCCGTGGCTAAATGAAGAATTAGATTTCTTCTGGAGGTCGTGGAAAGTAAGAATGCCTCCCATTAGTGCCTCACCTTCCATGGTTATAGGGTCCTCATTTTTCTTGAAAAAAGCCTTTTTGTCCCTGTTTTGTTCGATAATATCTACCGTTGAACTTGAGTCAAAAGATATAGGGCAGACCCAAATAATTCTTTGGACAGCGGCCCAAGTAGGAGATACAGATGAAAGAAGAGGATTGGAATTGACGGTACCCATCATTAAAAATGTATATACGGAGGAATTTGAGACGACAGATCTCCACTCAAGGTCGGGCCTTGTGGACAAATCAATTAAAACTTTTATATATATCTTAGGAATTACTCTGGATAAAACTACTAAACCACCCCCAAGCTGATTCCTTGGCCGTTTTAGTGGTTCTATATACGATTTATGAAAGAGAGTTAAAATCCATTTTTTCTCTTCTTGTATTGCCTTATCAGCTAAAATCGGTAAAAGGGAAGCTTTATATAAAACTAAAGGCACAATAAAATTATTATAAAAATCGATCCGCGTTTGAAGGTTAAAGCTTTTAAAAAGTGAAAGCCTCTTATATACCGCTGATTTTAAGGAAGTCCATTCACTATCTAATTCTCCTTGTCTTCCGTATTCCACTCCAAGAATGCAAACTTTGTCTCCAATCGGACAATTAGCAACTCGTAAATTGTTAATGGGACGCCAAGCTCCCAGAGGTAAAATCGATGTTTTTGAAGAATTAAGTTCAAGTCCTGAACGTTTTTTAAATTTAGTAAAAAAGGCCAGCAAAATTTCTATTCTTTTTATTAATTGACTCTCAGAACGGGCTTCAACAAATAAAGTCACATCATCGGCGTAAAGGTCAATGATATGTTTCTCTTCGTTAAAAAGAACTCCGAATCCATTGTATTTATGTTTTATCTGAGTAGCCAATTCTTCAATGGCCATCACAAACAAAAGAGGAGCGGCGGGGCAGCCTTGACGACAGCTCTTCCCTAGGAATATTGGCTGACTTTGTTTCCCATTAATACAAATCGAAGACGAGCCATTGTACAGTAATGCTCTAATGGGGTTGAAGAAGCGCTTTGGCAAAAATTTCTTCACCATTTTTAAGATGTGCGTGTGAGAAACGGAGTCAAATGCCTTACGGAAGTCTACAGCTATTAACGCACCAAATGAGTTCCTAGAATCAATACAAGAAATAGCGCAGCTTATATTTCTAGAAATATCGGCCAATTTTCTCTTCTTTAAGAATCCCTTCTGATGCAAACCAATTCTCTTATTTAAAATGGGTTCCATACGAACAGCCACAATACCAGCAAGTATTCGATACGATTCATTAAGAATGGTTATTGGACGCCAGTGGTTAATGTCGGTTCCATTGCCTTTTTTGGGAATTAAAACAATCTTGCCTTTTGTAACCTGTGCTGGCAGACTTCCTTTTTGCTCCATGGATTTTGCTAAACATAATAAGAAAGGAGTCAATTCTTCACACATTAGAGTAAAAAATTTCCCTCCAAAACCATCTGGACCATATGCCTTGTTATTTTTAAACAAATATTTTATATAATAAGCAATTGAATCTGCAGAAAACAATTCCATTGAGGAGTTTATTACTTTTTTAGGAAAGTTAGGTCTCTCTCCTACTACAGTGGCCTGAAAATCACGATGAAAACAGGACAGTATTTCCTCCACTTTAGTAAAAACTTTCCCCTGGGATAAAATTTTAGTCAATTTTGTTTGATTCAGTGAACGAGAAAAATTGAACTTCCTTATCCGAAAATTGGAGTTATTTTCTCTGGCTCTTTTCATTTTATATTCTTCCTCCACGATATCGGATATTCTAAAGGAATTAAGAGAATCCGTTATATAGTTTTTCCAGAAACACGATCCGTTTTTTAAAATATCATTCGTTTGTGATTGAAATCGTTTAAAATTTATCCTGTGCCGTTTCAAAAAAACCTTTGTGGAAGAACGCACACAGTATTGAAGGGTAAAATTTGCTTTATGAGCACTAAAGGAGGATTTAAAATGACGATAGAGTTTTGATCTTAATAAGGAAATATACTCGTCTTCCTCAAAAAGCCACTTGGGTATTCGAAATTTATTTTTTGAAGATATAAAAAACTCAAGCTCGATAACTTTGTGGTCTGATGCTGGCTCAGGAAGATATTGTACTCTCTTTACTTTGGAAAACAACGAAGGAGAAACTAGAGCAAGGTCTATACGCGATGAACGACCTCCGCTACTCCAAGAGATACAGTCATCAGGATTTAAAACACCTAATATATCCACCAAATTTAACCTTAATATTAGATCTCTAACTATTGGACTATTGACATAATTACGTGGGGCATCAAGATCGACATTTAGATCGCCTATTATAATTAGAGGGGCAGAGTAATTCTTATGTCGATTAATAATTGCTTGAAAGAATGGAAAACACTTAACATTTGGGCCATAGGCATTGATCACACAGAGCTTAAAATCAGTCTCAGTGATCAATAAACTGTGCCAATCACTGGAAGTCGAATATTCTTTTATACACTCAGGAGCGTTTAAGTTTCTAGAAATAAACGTAAGCACTCCTCTAGTATGTCCAGTTCCTGTGAAGAAATAGTAGAATGACGATGGAAGGCAGAAAGAACATGAGCCACTGCAGTCCGAAGAAACTCGAGACTTAACATCTTGTAGGCATATAATATAAGGATTAAGAGCCAAAAGATGTTTCATCAATGCATGCCTCGGCCTCTTTGCCTTACCACCTCTAATGTTAAGAGAAATTATTTTACTAATTTCCCAGCCACCACACAAAGTACGATTGGTAACTGAAATATTGGAAAAACAATCAGTTATCCTCAACTGATTAGTAGAGTTTGGGTGCTTAAGGGACATAGTCTGATTATCAAGAAAAATAACCTACCCTAACGCTAACGGAGAGTGACTTTAATTAGGGCGCTTTAGAGGGGTCTTTCCTCTATCCGGCGATGTAAAAGACGCCGTCCGACTTCTTTTACTAGCAGATTGCGAACGTGTTCTTGCTGATAAAATTTGTTTAATTTCATTCATTTGTTTTAGAGGTTTTTTGGATGGAAGAGGGGATCGATTTTTTGAAGCAGATGGGTCAATAACCTCAGAAACTTCGTCAGTTAGACAATCTGAATTTTCTTTTCTTAGGGAAACAGGTATATGTTCGACAGCAGGTGACTCTCTCTGAGAGCGAGGACTTGATATCAACACTTTTTCGACATCAACCTCTGACTCTGTCACCTCAATGGAAACGGGTTCATCCGTTGTAGGCTCTGTTATTAAATCTTCCTCACAGACATCAGGAGGGAGGGCAACATTTCCACTCTTTTTTATATTTTTATCAGCGATTTCTTCAACTAGAGGAGTAGTCACATTGGAGACATCGTTTGAAGTATTAATTAATAGGCCATTTCCATTTTTTTCAACCTCTACCTCGCCGCTTCCTTCAGCATGAGGTGCAACCCCTCTTTGAGTACTAGGGGGTGGATTTTCATTAAGGGAGCTTTTTTGAGTTTCAGGGCGCTCTTCTAAAGTCTTCGACAAAGTTTTCTCATAGTCCCTTGTTTTCACCCTTTCTCGATCACAATAATATTTCAGATGACCAAAGCCGAAGCAGCGCTGGCACTGAATTTTAGAGCCCGAGAATTTTAATCTTACAAGATTACCTTTATAGGCTATTATTTGTGGCAAGGTAGAAGGGTTTGCCATTATCTCCACAATATAATCGCTATCTCTCCAAATGTCACGATACCGATCATATTTTTCCTCTGCCTTCTTGTTCACAGGGTTTTTCTTAGGATAATGTTTCACAATCTCTCCCCATTTCCCCATCCATTGAACGAGGCCCTGTTCATCCACCCTCTTAAAAGTGTTAACCATCGTTACAACCAGCTTCTTCCTTTTATCGACAGAAACATTCTCTATTCCCTTCAGCTTGAATAAAGCCTTTTCCAAGATTCCATCCTGATTTAAAACTTCCAATGAAATCACTCTCTGGAGGTCTGCTAGTCTTGCTCTGACATCCACCGAATGTCTTGTATAAAAACAAGATTGCCCTGGACCAAATTTGGGATTTGCTCCCGCAACTTCATGTTGTTTGAAACCAAACAACATTGCCAAGTCATACACATCTATGTGTTTTAAATTGTCCGTTTTGAACAATTTTCCATCAGTATTTTCGCACGTTAGCACAAAAGTCTCCCAACGATAAACGCAATTTAAATTAATGCGAATGTCATCATCTTTGAAGATGTTTTTCTTCAAAATATTTGAATATTCCTTCCCTTTTTGAATAACATTTCCTAAGCTCTCAACGGAGGGCTCGCTTTTTTTATTATTTAAATCCCCATCATCTGGGGGCTTGTCTGGAGGAATGTTATTGATCTCCATGTCTTTTTCAAGTTTTTAACTTGCACAGACAGTAGAAGCAAAGGTCTTTAAAGAAGAGAAGAAGAAAAAAAAATCACCCCACGAAGCGAAGTAACAAGAAGAAGAAAAAAAAAGAAAAAAAAGGAAGAAAAAGAAGAAAAATATCTTCTTTAAAGCCCCAAGAAACGATGAAAAACTCAATATTTCACGCCAAAAAAGGAGTTTATGATTATTCTGCAGATCTCACCGATAGCCACGACTCCAAGGATCCCGCAGATATACAAAATTATCCTCAAAACGGAGTAATTCCAGAGAAAATTCAATATTCTCGGAGGAGCCACAGAGCACGCGTGCACACAACACTATACATAAACAATCTCAAAATTATTATTGCTTATGTAAAAAAAACAAGGATTTTGAGTCAATTTTCTTAATAAGCTACTTAAACTGAAAATGCTAGTGAAAACTTAAAACCATAGACCAAGTTACTAATTAGCGTAATTATATTATTGTGATTTATAGATTCTTCAAATAAATGAAAATATTGATATTAAAAAAATTATTCTTATGGATTGAATTATCATTTCGAATTACTTTAAAAAATGAATATTAATGATAATCATTTACATAACCATTTTTCATGTAACATGGGTTCTTACACTAGCAAAGAAC
>CP045895.1:24962623-25030142 GCA_013387185.1 Caligus rogercresseyi
AAGGATTTAAAATGACGATAGAGTTTGATCTTAATAAGGAATATACTCGTCTTCCTCAAAAAGCCACTTGGGTATTCGAAATATTTTTTGAAGATATAAAAAACTCAAGCTCGATAACTTTGTGGTCTGATGCTGGCTCAGGAAGATATTGTACTCTCTTTACTTTGGAAAAACAACGAAGGAGAAACTAGAGCAAGGTCTATACGCGATGAACGACCTCCGCTACTCCAAGAGATACAGTCATCAGGATTTAAAACACCTAATATATCCACCAAATTTAACCTTAATATTAGATCTCTAACTATTGGACTATTGACATAATTACGTGGGGCATCAAGATCGACATTTAGATCGCCTATTATAATTAGAGGGGCAGAGTAATTCTTATGTCGATTAATAATTGCTTGAAAGAATGGAAAACACTTAACATTTGGGCCATAGGCATTGATCACACAGAGCTTAAATCAGTCTCAGTGATCAATAACTGTGCCAATCACTGGAAGTCGAATATTCTTTTACACTCAGGAGCGTTTAAGTTTCTAGAAATAAACGTAAGCACTCCTCTATATGTCCAGTTCCTGTGAAGAAATAAGAATGACGATGGAAGCAGAAAGAACATGAGCCACTGCAGTCCGAAGAAACTCGAGACTTAACATCTTGTAGGCATATAATATAAGGATTAAGAGCAAAAGATGTTTCATCAATGCATGCCTCGGCCTCTTTGCCTTACCACCTCTAATGTTAAGAGAATTATTTTACTAATTTCCCAGCCACCACACAAAGTACGATTGGTAACTGAAATATTGGAAAAACAATCAGTTATCCTCAACTGATTAGTAGAGTTTGGGTGCTTAAGGGACATAGTCTGATTATCAAGAAAAATAACCTACCCTAACGCTAACGGAGAGTGACTTTAATTAGGCGCTTTAGAGGGGTCTTTCCTCTATCCGGCGATGTAAAAGACGCCGTCCGACTTCTTTTACTAGCAGATTGCGAACGTGTTCTTGCTGATAAAATTTGTTTAATTTCATTCATTTGTTTTAGAGTTTTTTGGATGGAAGAGGGGATCGATTTTTTGAAGCAGATGGGTCAATAACCTCAGAAACTTCGTCAGTTAGACAATCTGAATTTTCTTTTCTTAGGGAAACAGGTATATGTTCGACAGCAGGTGACTCTCTCTGAGAGCGAGGACTTGATATCAACACTTTTTCGACATCAACCTCTGACTCTGTCACCTCAATGAAACGGGTCATCCGTTGTAGGCTCTGTTATTAAATCTTCCTCACAGACATCAGGAGGGAGGGCAACATTTCCACTCTTTTTTATATTTTTATCAGCGATTTCTTCAACTAGAGGAGTAGTCACATTGGAGACATCGTTTGAAGTATTAATTAATAGGCCATTTCCATTTTTTTCAACCTCTACCTCGCCGCTTCCTTCAGCATGAGGTGCAACCCCTCTTTGAGTACTAGGGGGTGGATTTTCATTAAGGGAGCTTTTTGAGTTTCAGGGCGCTCTTCTAAAGTCTTCGACAAAGTTTTCTCATAGTCCCTTGTTTTCACCCTTTCTCGATCACAATAATATTTCAGATGACCAAAGCCGAAGCAGCGCTGGCACTGAATTTTAGAGCCGAGAATTTTAATCTTACAAGATTACCTTTATAGGCTATTATTGTGGCAAGGTAGAAGGGTTTGCCATTATCTCCACAATATAATCGCTATCTCTCCAAATGTCACGATACCGATCATATTTTCCTCTGCCTTCTTGTTCACAGGTTTTTCTTAGGATAATGTTTCACAATCTCTCCCCATTTCCCCATCCATTGAACGAGGCCCTGTTCATCCACCCTCTTAAAAGTGTTAACCATCGTTACAACCAGCTTCTTCCTTTTATCGACAGAAACATTCTCTATTCCTTCAGCTTGAATAAAGCCTTTTCCAAGATTCCATCCTGATTTAAAACTTCCAATGAAATCACTCTCTGGAGGTCTGCTAGTCTTGCTCTGACATCCACCGAATGTCTTGTATAAAAACAAGATTGCCCTGGACCAAATTTGGGATTTGCTCCCGCAACTTCATGTTGTTTGAAACCAAACAACATTGCCAAGTCATACACATCTATGTGTTTTAAATTGTCCGTTTTGAACAATTTTCCATCAGTATTTTCGCACGTTAGCACAAAAGTCTCCCAACGATAAACGCAATTTAAATTAATGCGAATGTCATCATCTTTGAAGATGTTTTTCTTCAAAATATTTGAATATTCCTTCCCTTTTTGAATAACATTTCCTAAGCTCTCAACGGAGGGCTCGCTTTTTTATTATTAAAATCCCCATCATCTGGGGGCTTGTCTGGAGGAATGTTATTGATCTCCATGTCTTTTTCAAGTTTTTAACTTGCACAGACAGTAGAAGCAAAGGTCTTAAAGAAGAGAAGAAGAAAAAAAAAACACCCCACGAAGCGAAGTAACAAGAAGAAGAAAAAAAAAGAAGAAAAAAGGAAGAAAAGAAGAAAAATATCTTCTTTAAAGCCCCAAGAAACGATGAAAAACTCAATATTTCACGCCAAAAAGGAGTTTATGATTATTCTGCAGATCTCACCGATAGCCACGACTCCAAGGATCCCGCAGATATACAAAATTATCCTCAAAACGGAGTAATTCCAGAGAAAATTCAATATTCTCGGAGGAGCCACAGAGCACGCGTGCACACAACACTATACATAAACAATCTCAGAAATATTATTGCTTTTGTAAAAAAAATAACACGGATTTGAGTCAATTCTTAATAAGCTACTTAAACTGAAAAATGCTAGTGAAAACTTAAACACATAGACCAAGTTACTAATTAGCGTAAGATATTATTGTGATTTATAGATTCCTCAAATAAATGAAAATATTGATATTAAAAATTATTCTTATGGATTGAAATTATCATTTCGAATTACTTTAAAAAATGAATATTAATGATAAATCATTTACATAACCAATTTTCATGTAACATGGGTTCTATACACTAGCAAAGAACAATATTGTAATGAATATTTTCAATGAGAGATAAAGTTGAGAACTAATTTCTAAATCATGGCACAAAAAAAAAAAAAATTGTAGCATTCGTGACGTCACAAAAATATCCCTTTTAAGCAAGAGCATAAGTCAAAGATATCTCTTTGACTCACCTTATTTATATTCTCTTTGCCATTGGGAGACACTTAAAGTTATTCGATTTCGTTCAAACTTTCACAAAATGATCTTTAAATAATAAAGAAAATCCTAGGGAAGTATACTCTCAAATCCTATAAACGAAACGTATAATAAGAATTACCTTAGTATATATATATATATATATATATATATATATATATATATATATATATATATATATATAGTCAACAAACAGAGAACATAAATTGAACAAATAAGAAGAATGAAGAAAAACTAGTATTTTGTGTTGGTTTATTTGCCATTAATTTCTTTTATCTGTTTAGGAAATTGAAGATAAATACAAAGCAAAAAGAATAGTATAAAATAATAAACAAATCCCTGTCTCTATTCCATGGCTACGTTCTTTTATACGGAAGTTGTTTCTAAATATGGTATGTAAAAAATACAATTATTACCCACACTCCTCCTTTATTATTACCTCCGCGAGGAGGTATTGTTACCTCGCCGAAGGAGGTATTGTTTTCACCGGCGTTGGTTGTTGGTTTGTTTGTCAGCAGGATAACTCAAAAAGCACGTAACAGATTCAGATGAAACTGGTGGAGTTGTTGGAAATGTCAAAAGTAACAAGTGATTAAATTTTGGCATCTCTGAGTGCAGAATTAAGATGCAAAACGAGCTAAATACTAATAAATATTTCAAGTTAGCCTACTCTGCCAATAGATGTCGCTGTGCTGTAAAATCGGGTGCTGGGAGCGTCTTCCTCTCGGAATTTCCGTCGAGGGGAACCTCCTCGTCCCTCTACGCCGCCCCAGTCGTGAAAAATCCCTCGGAAGGTACATAAGGACCCGTGACGGCGGAGGTTGCACTCTCTGAGTGTATATAGCCTCAAGTTTTCATGGCGTTGGTTTGTTGGTTGGTTTGTCAGCAGGATAACTCAAAAAGTACGGAACGGATTCGGATGAAACTTTGTGGAGTTGTTGGAATATCAAAAGGAACAAGTGATTAAATTTTGGCATCTTTGAGTGCAGAATTAAGATGCAAAATGAGCTAAATACTAATAATATTTCAAGTTAGCCTACTTTGCCAATAGATGTCGCTGTACCGTGAAATCGGGTGCAGGGAGCGTCTTCTTTTGGAATCTCCGTCGAGGGGAACCCTCCCCCGTCCCTCTACGCCGCCCCAGTCGTGAAAAATCCGCTTCGGAAGGCTCATAAGGACCCCGTGACGGCGGAGGTTTGCACTCTCTGAGTGTATATATGCCTCTAGTTTTTTTTGTTTTCTAAATAGCGAAAAATATTAATATTTGACCAAGATTATTATTTGTTTAAATATTCGACCTTACTCTATTTAGCGAAGTTACATATAAACAACTATATATATGAATAAACATTCTAGTTTAAAACTAAGTCGCAAAATATAAAAGTCAAACTCAATAGATAAACATTCTATAAGTAAAAAAATTTTTTTTACAAATTCATGCGGTAAAACGATGCAAAAAGTACACTGTGACAAATAAAATAAAACAAGTAAATTAATCACACAAATCTCTTCTAACAAAACCTCTATAAATTCGTAAGAGTTTTTTAAGGTCATTCACTGTTTTCCCCGAGAACGAGGGGAAGTAGCGAACCAAGTCTTCAGCGAACCTCCACTGGGAATCAGTGGGTCCGGGAATCTTGATATCCAGTGCAGAATAAGGAGCAGCAACGGAAATTTGAATACATCGCGATTTTTCCGTTGCGATAGTTTTCCCCGACACAAGGTGCTCCACTATGTAACTTCTAGAGCTTGATAGAGCAATCTCTATTGCTCTTGTTTTCTCCGATGCAGATCTTAGGTTAGATGTGAGACCGAAAAGAAGAATGGGGGAAATATTTTTGTCGTCGATTCGATGAATGTTGAGGCTGATAAAGTCCCCAAATTTTTAGAACAGGACATTGCGAAAAGGCATGAATAATTGAGTTAGAAATTTGTCTTTACATGGAGCGTTGAAGTAAATACAACCCATGGATATTTGAAACAGAGCAGAGAAGCGCTTTTCATGACAAACTGTGGAAATTTTTTTTCGTTTAATTACATCAGTTCCAACATTTCTTATAATTTTACAGTCAAAAGTTCGAATTTTAAACAATTTTATATTGTCAGGTATTATATGTCGTTTTATTTTTATGATTAAACATTTACCTGTTCATCTCTAATTTTAAATCAATGCACTATAATTCCCCAGTTTTCAAATTTGTCTTATAAACCATTAACGATTGCGTTTCAAATTATCATTTCTATGGGAGATTTTTAGGTATCTTATATTCCGATTAAATTTTATTATAATTTTTAACAAGACTTGGGTCAATAATTTTTTTATTATGTAGTGTGTATTTGTATTTTGTTGTGAAGTCATTTCAGTGTCAATACATTTATAATTTTTTTAAGTTAGGGATACAAAAAAGTATAAAAATTACAGGGATTGGGTTGTTCGTTAAATAATCTCAATGATTTAACAATAAAAAAGTTAATTGTGGTCATTTGAAGAAGATATTCAACCCAGCATTCATAAGATAACCTTAATAATGAATTTTACTTAGAGATATGAATTTTGCTGTAGTTTTGGATTGTTAACGATTATATTTCAACTATCTGATCCCTGTGTTTTACACACTGCTTTGAGATACAAAGATATTAACGACAAAATGTAGTATAAATTCAGACTTGACCTTATCCCTAAATGCTTAAGTTTCTCGTAGATGGGAACTATTCGATGTTATAAGAGAAAGATCATAAACGAAGGAAAGTCTCACGCTGCTCAATATCTCACATTTCTGTGCATTCATTTGAAGATATCCATGAAAGAGTCTTCTGAGCCATGATGAAGTGAAATAACAAAAGGTAAGTGTGCAGCTATCAAAGTTTAGAAAATATGTAACCAAGTTGCAAATATATGTAACAAAAAATTTCCTTGTCCTATCTTCTTTCCACGTGAGGCGCTTAATATATTGCAATCAAATCCATATTCCTACTTATATCTACAATAGGTACGAAAAACAAGAGGTTGATCTCGCAATCTCACCAATAATATGATTTTTCCCTTACATCATAAAACCTTTATTCAGCTTGAATGTATACATAAAACATCAACATGAAACTCTTGTCCGATAATCAGAGTGATCTATTTATTGATCGATATGAGGAAACAAAATATACATATTCTTTTTTATGAGTAGCTGCTATATTCAGTTAATAGGTGGAAACCCACTCAAAGGATTCGTCAATGACATGGATCGGACCCATGGTACTTTTAAGAAAGAATTTCTTCTATCTAAATTACTGATGCTCTCAACAGATGATAGTGACGACATGGGAACTTCCTTTTCCCCTTCTCCTTTCTTTGTAAGCAATCACGTTTCACAGTAATCAACTTCTTTTTTATCCTTAACAAAAAGCTAATCATATTATGACAAAACAAAATATATATTTACTTGACCCAAAGAAGCAGGAAGGAGATTACGCGCCAAAACTAGAGAATACTTAGACTTATGATTTTGACTATATGGGTCCACTATTTGCTTCACCATTAAAATGAGATTTAAGCTATGCAAATAGAATACGAATCTTACTCTTCTATTATTATTTCAATAAGAATCATATTGCACATACGATTTTTTTTAGTTCACTTAGTAAATGGACTTTTTGTTTTCGAAAATGAGTTTCAAAAAGCATGTTTTAAAAGATATTATGTCCATGGCAGGCATAGTGTTATATAATAGTTATCATTGGGGAAAAAACAATTTCTTTAAACAAAAATCTTTAAGGGTACTTTTATTTCGTTATGCCTGTATGGTTTTTTTTTTTTTTAAGGAGCAAAATTTTGATAAAATATATGATGATTGTCTAAAGTTAAAGAGTGAAGACAATACCAGATTGGCATTTCATTCATTGAGCTATGCAACAGCATGAAGCAGAAAATCGTTTGCAAAATATGGGTATATGTTCATATTTTTTGTATATTTGAGAAATAATTACTTTAGAACAATAGAATTTAGGTACAGTGTCTGTGTTTTTTATTGGTTTAATACGAAATAGATTAATAAAGTTTAAATAAATCCCAAATTCAAAACATAAGAAAGCAAAAAAAAACTCCAAGTTGAAAGTAGTTTGTGTTGAAGAAATCATAGAATATATATTTTTTATAGCAATAAATATATAAACAAAGATATTATATAATTGTTTCGAATCTCATATTCAAGAGAGCAGCAAGGAAAACTCTTTAAAATGAAGGAACTTCTATAATGCAAAGGGGGAATTCATTGCAGTATGCTAATTAAAAATATATTATTTCATAAATATGGACACTATTTTGGACATTCATGGGTACTTTCTGTATATAAAATATATATACTATGTTGTGTCTATTTTTCATTCATAAAATCAGGAAACTGCGCATGATAATGGCTTGATAATAATAATAATAAATGTGGATTGTATGAACATGGGTCCAACATACATAGGAGGGATTCATGCATTCATTGTTTTACTCATTGAAAGAAAAGATAGTTATTTGTGTGCTTGTAAAAAACAAAGCAACTTGCAGTTCTATATATATATATCAATTAGATATGTCGATTAGATTTCATTCCTATTAGGTTTAATAAAGTATTTTAAGGCTCTGAAATTTCAAACTCACTGCTATCGAACGATAAAATAGGTCTTTTAACGAACTTGTATACATTTTTCAGTCTTATGAAGTCAATTCATGGTTATTAATCTTATCATATGAAATTATTTCTAAGTTATGACGTTTTTTAAATTGGATATCTTCTGAGCAATATGATCCTTAGAAACGTATTTTTGTGAGAAGAAATTTAGCTAGAGATATAAAAACTTACCAAAAAGATGTAATAGTAGCTATTTATGATTTCACTATATTTATTTATAAGTTATTAAAAGTACATATTTGCTACAATTATAGGAAAATTAAAAAATATCATCAATGTGCTTCACGAACTGTAGTATCACAAAGTCAATCATTTTATCCTTTGTCAACTGAAATATATTCCAGTCCTCAACATCTGACTTGTTGATCGCACCCTGTGCTTTATAGAATCCAATAGCAGGAGTGTTTGTCCGATCAACCATGAAGCTACATCCACTACATCCATTTTCAAGAGCACTCTGAAAAAAATAAGAAACGAGTAATATATAGATAGTATGAATGCAATTTTAGGGAATTAGTTAAAATAGAACTTTTATTAAATTCTTTATAATTTAAAATATATGTACTTCATACTATTACTTGAATTATAAATAGAACCTTCATTACTAAATTAGTTTTTGAATTATAATGTTCATTTTTTGAATTATAATGTTCATTTATTTTTAATTATATGTTTATGTTTTGTTTTTAACGTAACTCTCTTAAGATTGTGTTTTTTTTAATCTCCTACTTTCTAGTGTATTGTTATTTTTTTACATTGTATGGATTTTAACTAATAAATTAGCATCTTAACCAAAAAAAAAATTAGTTTTTCTTTGGTATTATTGATAAAAGAATATAATTTTTTTGAAATACATAAACTATTTGATTACAGTCTTATTTTTGTATGGTGTTACGGTATTTTTAATACGATATAATACTGGTCAAGTTAAATTAAAGTACAAGGCCTATATTGCCAAGACAGCTGACTTTTCGCTTGGCGGTGCTTTTTTAAATGACGTCATAGGGGAAATAGGAAGGAAAAACATTAGTTCTGTCATTTTCCCATTCATGCCATTAAAAATAATGGATTGAATGGATTTTGATGACATGAACAATACTTATAAGATTATTATATTTTGAAATTAAATTACCTTATATATTATGTACCTTGCTAAAGGTGCACGCGTTAATCAAATGAATATTATGAACGTTTTATATATATTTAAATAAGTCTCTTATTTTTGTTAATAGATCGACGATACAGTTTATTTTACTTAAAGATGAGAGTCTTAAACAGAACGTCTATGGTCGACCATCGTCTAAACTTGAACCCATTCACCTAAATTGAGTTATCAATTACATTTTTATAACTACCATGGAAGCAAAAAAAACATTTTAAATGATTTATGACTAATACTACGAAAAAAAAATTAAAAAAAAATCTTTAAAAATAACACTGAACAACACACTTTTTTACTGGAGATGTGTAAAATGATTTAGACTAATTTGGGTACGCTGATTTCAAAAATCATAACCGTTTTGCTGTATCACGTCACGATTTCAGTTACAGAAATATTCCCATTGCCTAGAAGTCAGGATTTCAATGAAATTTACAAAAATTCATGTATTCTTTATACATCATGAATGCTTCAAAATTATAGAAATTGCAGAAAAAACGCCGTTTAAAATGTAATAAAAATAGCATTTGGCTTGGCGTTTGTGCTGATCTGTCTCAGTTTCACGGTGCAGGAACCAGCAGAAGTCGCCATCATATTCATATCATTTTACTTGATGGAATCAAGCAGCTGCTGCATAGTCTCATAGGTCTCTGTCATGCCGAACGCGTGAACTAGTGGGACTGATGGTTTCTCGTTGCCATTGTGGAGCAAAACAACCTTCAAGATGTTCTTCCCTGAGTCGATGAAGAGGCGCCAGTCTGCAGGATCGTGATCCCACCCAAGTTCTTTCAACAGACCGTTGATGTCACTGCAGAATGTCATCTTGTCTTCGATCTCAAAGAACTAAGCCATGTCTCTGTGACGTGCTCTGAACAAGGATATCTTGGTGTTAGGTTCAAGTAGATTGCACTGCTGCAGCCTTGATCCAAGCAGCTCTGCTTTCGCCTTGACAGCGAGAGATCTCTACATATCATTTTAGCCTCCTGGTTCAGAAGGTGTGGTTCTTGAGTGTCGGGTTCAAGATAAAGTATATTTTACACATTTGAAAAGTAAGGTTATTTCATGGTTAAGAGTTTTTGGTTTATGATAATTACGAGCTAAACGCGATGGTCTTACGTTAAAAGTGTGAATACAGTCATTTCTTTATGTTTTAGAAGTATTTTGTTTCGTCTTGAATTTAAGAAATTGCTTAGGTATTATAGTATATATATATATATATATATATCGTGGACATACAAATATATATTATTAACATAAAAGGAAATTAGACTTTATAATATACATGCTTAAGTGCTTCTGACAGCTTTACTTCAAATTTTCACAATCCAGTGCGATGTGCACAGTATAAAGCCTTAGCTAAGCACCACACCACCTCTCACGCCGGATCTCGTGGGACACTGAAAGCAGACACAGACGCGCAGACGATAAGCAGAAAGCAAAGTATTTCTGTAACTAAAAATCCTGACGTGATACGGCAAAACGGTTATGATTTTTGAAATCAGCGTATCCGAATTGGTCTATATGATTTTACACATCTCCAGTAATTTTTATTTGAAATTTGTTATTCAGTGTAATGATTTATTTTATGATATTTTACTTTTATTAATTTTAGCTTAAAATCGTTTTCTGATTGTCTGTACTTGAATAAAAAATAAAAGCTTTTAGTCTGTGAACCATCAGAAAAGTTAATAGAATTCACAATTTGGTCCCAATTTATCGTTTAAAATAGTACAAATAAATGCCAATTAAAGTCCATGTTAAAAATAATATACTTCCCTTTTCTTAAAATTCATTCACCGGAAGACATTATCTATGTGCAATAATTTAAAAATAGCAAGTAATCCCTTTTCAAAGCTAAAAGTTTATGTTACCTGTCTTCTTGTACGTTTGTCAATTGAGATTTTTAAATTGTATTTTATTGATTGAAAATAGTGCTTTTAGTTTAACCCTGAGATAAAATTGTAAATTAAAATCTTTACTTATGTGATTTTTTATAAATTATCTTAGGTTACTCTGTTGTATATATCATAAATTGAACTGTGAATAAAACAGTATTTTAATATCTTGATATTGTCTAATGAACTAATGCCTTCTAATGGAGCTATACAAAGGAAGTTATTATATCATGAGCAGTATTTCGACTTATTTCGATATTTCGATCGAACATGACTACTCTTTTATAAGAATGACGAGTTCATCATATAAAAGATGACATTAGTATTGGACATGCTGTGTTTGTTATTATGTTTCATACATAGAAAACCACATTTATGTTAACATATTGAAAAGTGTACTTATGTGTGTGTGTGTCTGTGACTCATCGATCACAATAGAAACTGTTCTTATTTCAAGCAATTGTCAGGAGGAGTCAATGATAATAAGCTATGAATGGTTTTTATTTATTGTGACAGTTATTTTGAATTCGCCTTTTTAATTTTAAGTTGGAGTACTATATATATATATATATATATATATATATATATATATATGCATATTTTCAAGTATTATATTATACACAACTATTGGTATATATTTATTAAAAGTTGATTAATGTTTGTTCCTAAGAAAGAGAAGATGGATTTTCAGAATTACTAAGCAACAATTTAGGATGATGGGGGAAAAAATAAACTTTTAGTTCTTACTCATCAATCATGTAAACAACAAATAAAATATAAAGCCTTCCTTCATAAATGCATTCAACTTTTAACTTAAAAAGACGGTCTTATCCATTATTCTGCTGCATTTGCAATTTTTGCGATGTATTAGCTTTGACTTGTTCAGTATGATAAATGGTTATAGAAAAAAAAAGATGTTGAAATCAAATATTTTTAGAGAAGAAATCCCACACAAGGTCGCCTAACAAGATTAAGTCTTTAATTGTACTTTAGTATGTCTGCAAATTTAAAACTCTACTGTGTCTTAAAGGTACAACCAAGTTGTACCTTTAAGAAAAATATTTGCGTATAAGATCATTTACGCAATAAAATAAAATGTTGATAAAACCGAGATTTAACATCCATTTCGACTAGAAAGGACGTAAACATTTAAGCATGTTGTAATTGAAATGACAAATTATCTAGATAAGTATAATTGTTCAATTTATATACTTTAAAAATACACGTAGGTAATTTTTTGACAGTACTTTTCATCGACATCTTATTTACAAAGATCGTATATTATTGATTACGCTGAGTTAAAAACTTAAATTTAGAGAAACATATTCAATTCATTTCACACGGTGAATGAATAAAACTTGCTTGTCATGGCCCTTCTAAACGGAGGATCATTTGAGATTAAAGGTACTTCTTAGATAGATCGTATCCATTAATAACCAATGAAATTTTGATAGTCATCCATCAGTTTTGCAAACTTTTTTGTCATATCATGTTAATTTGATTTATTATTTTACTATATGGTTACATACATGATTGTAATAAGAGACATGGAGAGATGAGGGCGTAGAAATTATAATAAGATGAACAAAGTAACTTGTGATTATTAATTTGGAACCATTTAATATGTTAGTAGGTTTATACAAACATGTTAATGTATCATTGTTTTATGAATATTATGCTACATTGTGACATTACGGTATTTCTTGAAAACTATCAATAAATATTTTTTTCAGTTGGTAACTCCATCGTAAATGGCAATGATTAAGGATTTTAAGGAAAATAATTTCTACCTTCTTCTTTATTGCGTTCGAATAAAGGTCCCAGAGTGTTGTTATCTTTAATTATATTATCTTTTTCGTAACTGCAAAGTGAGCATGCTTGCCTACTACATGGGCCAATCCAAGGTATATAATACAAGGCATGCTTATATTATGTTTTCCTGTAGAGTGAAACGTCAGATCTCATTATCATTTATGACGTCATCAAAAATATATTGGTATGTTAGTATTCACGCGTACACGTGGTTTTTAATAAAGTCAGTCCGGCAAGCGAAGAGTGAGCTGCCTTGGCAATATGACATACCTTGTATTTCAATATACCTTTGGTCAAACTACAAAAGAATAACTACATTTGAAGAGTTGGTTCTTAAGACAGCGATTTATACATGCTAAAACTACATGCGTGTTGTGGATCATTTTAGTGATATTGAATCGTGCTCAGTGTATTACATTAAGAGTGCAGGCTCGCCTTCTACGAGGAGAATATTTTGGATTAGCCTCATTGAGAGATTTTTTTTGTAAGATTTTTGAATAAATATAACGTCATAGTTCACAAATAATTTTAACGATATACAGATTCCTATTAAAAAACGAATAGGATTACGTCTACCCTTATAACAAAATAATAAAAAGATCTCAAACCAGTGGCAGGTTGTCCCCAAATAGTATTTTATCGACTTTATCAAATAATTATATGTATGATAGATACATTTAATGTTATAATTTGAAAATAGTGTTAAAAAACAATTAATTACCATTTTGTATAAGAGTCACATAATGAAAGTTCTGAAGGTACTGAACATACGTAAAACTTTCCTTGACCACCGAGTATTATAAATTTCATAGCCAAGGTAAGATATGAGGGGTACATAAGTCCAAAATATGAGCCGTTGACCAATTTAAATTTGCAATCGAATGGATATATTTTGGATTGTAGACATAGAAGCATTGCAAAACCCAGAAAACACAGTGCGATGAAGGAGCGTGATAGCCATGTGCATTACGGGGTGTTTAACTCCTAATGATGAGGGACCAGGTTCGAATCCCGAGAGGGGATGATCATTTTGGTCTACCTCATGTATAAAATCCTAGGTTCTATAGACTAATTTACACGCTAATTTGTCTATTTATACTGAAAATCATTCGAATCTAATGGGGAGAAAATGTTGTTGGCCTATAGAAAAAAGCGTTCTAAATTATGACGCGATGCACGCCACAATCGTCGTACAAGCCAAAAATCCCAGATTATGATTAAACTCCTGTAACAATTAGAGTGTAATATTAAATAACCAAGTTATTTTATAAAGTCACAATATTAAACAAAAGTATTACAGTCCATAATATGGACGCTCCCATACCTTACAAACGCTTTGCCAGAGCATTTTCCTATTCCTTGGCCTCGATAGGTCTTTTTGACATATAGGTCCTCCATATGATGGATCTCCCCTTAAAGGTTGAGTATTTGTAGGCATAGAGGCAATGTCCAACCGCCTCATTCCCGTCAAATGCATTTTGCATTGATATGTTGGATTATCACCGAAGCCGTTCTCCTCAAGCACTGGATGAAAGAAAAAATTAGTATAAACATTATAGAAAAGTACTGTTCTAAAATCATATTGACATAGCCTAATTTTTTTTGTTCTGTATATTATATAGATTAAAAATATAATGTAATAAAGATTGCTGATGTTTTAATAGAAAAGGCAGTAATTTGATATCGTCAGTCTAAAAAATCCCTATTTGATCTAACGTTAAGTGTTTTTTTATGGCCAATGTCAGTAGTAAACGCAGTTCTTAAGTTGGCGAATTAGTTTTTAAAATAAGTAATTGTCCGACATTATAATTCAAAATAACCCTTGAAAGGAACTGTTTTATTTTAAAAATAACTAATATCGGCATAGCAAATTCATAGGATTTGTAAATACCATAGACCAAATTCCATGATAAAATAATTTTTTTCGATCTTAAGGATTACATTATTGTCGCTGAATTCATTATTTCACTTCAATATACACAAGAGTGACGGCTTATTTCATCATACTTAGTGATTCTTTATTATCACATTATTTTCCTTTCAAAAATCACGTTCTAGAAAAAGTATCACCTTTGAATCCTGTCTTAACGCTCACCTGGATTTTAAAAGCTCTGGTATTTCTAGGCTCAACCAATCTCTATCAGAATATCTTTATTCTGAGTCCTTCTGGTTAAAAATTTACACTGATAAAAGGAAAAATTCCTTTGGTTCATTTCCTTGACTTCCCCATAACAGTTCATAAGATCTTAACGAAACTTTTAATAATAACTTTAAGGGATCAGGGAAAGCTTTTAGTGATGTTGGGCACTCCCAGAAAGTGTATTATTATGCCATGTTTATTTAATTCTCCAAAACATTTTTGCAATTTCAAAATTGTTAAATTACATTTGAAACCAAAAAAATGTGAATGACCTTGAGGTGGTAAGGTATGCATTTTTGCTAATTAAGAAATATTTTTGAGGGAATGGTTCCGAAATTTAGCACATTTTTTTAAAATAAGATTATTTCAATGAATACATATATATAAATTTAAATATTACAACGTGTTTACAAATAAGGAAAGTATTGATTGCTACATGCATTTTTTTTTTTTGTACCTTCGTTCAACATTTATTCTTGAATGTTACCAAACATAAAAAAAACTTATCATTATACGTACAAACATAAAATTTCACACAACTAATATTAAACAAAACACAAATCAAACATCATCAACAATTCTATCTACATATTTAAAAACATTTTTCGATAGGGGGGATTTATTGATTGCTACATATTTATTCATTATATTTTTATAACATGACTTAATTAGGTGCTATACCTTAGGAGATTGCATCCATAAATTTCACTGGTAAATATGTATGCATCAATAAAAGTAAATTATTAATAAAATAATCACATATGCAATGAAACCGATGCTTCATCATCCAAAAGATATACTTGAGAAAGTTATTAAGTGACCTTGTTTACAGCATGTAAATGGTTTTAGCGATTTACTACTCATTTTCATTAATATACAATATCTATAAAATATTAAAAAATGATTCAATTTCGTAGTTTAAAAAAATACCAGAAAAATGAATTATTTGTAAGTAAAGATAAAAATAAAAAACCTTCTCCTTTCAACAGTGTTCTTAACTTTAGTTTGTGTGTATATCTAAATCTATTTTCGAACCAAAATTATGTATCCTGGTCGTTTCCTGATTTTTTTTTTGTTAGTTAGAAATTTATTAATTCTTACAATAGACAAACATATACAGATATACATAAACTAAAGTAAAGAACACAACCACACATTGGAGTATCTGTGTTACGACAGTAAAAGTAAAGTAATCATATTTATATATTAATTTTTTTAAATTTAATATTCTTCCATCTTTGTACATTTAAAAGCTTGATTATTTTTGTTTCCTCATCCTCCTCTTGCGAAACTAGGTGCTTTCGTAGGACAAAGCGGGGCATTTGTAGATTAAATGATGAGCAGTCTGTGGTTCTTCCAAACAGAGATCACATATTTCACTCGTGTTTTTCCATTTACTCAAATGAGAGACAAATGGTCCATGCCCGGTATAAGCTTGGACAAGAAGTTGGGTATCTTGATGTCTGTATTTGATGGGTTTTGGCTTCGGGGTTTTAAGCATGGAGCGTGCATGCTTCATCTTTTGGTCATTTCTGTATCGGTGACACCATTAGTGTTAAAAGAAATCGTTAAGTGTTTTCTTATATAACTTGGTCGTTTCCTGATATATATATATATATATATATATTTAAGAATATATAAAGTAGAATAGTTATCAATTAATTTTTTTTTTCGTCATTCAATGCCATCACAAAATGAAAGTTATTTTTAAAAGTTGGATACAAATGGTAGATATGATATCATGGAGTTCAAATTAGTTGTTATTTTTATATATTCATATAAACTAAGATAATAGATAAAAATTCGAATTTGTCATTTTTGGGGGGAAAATACCCCAAAATCGAAACTTTAATTATTGGCCTATCTTTGTTTGTCTATAAACAATAAGTTTGACTCCATTACATTTTAACTACATATTTTTTAATAGCGTTTATGGTAAGGAAATGAGAGAAGAATGATTAGCGAAAAAAAATTACATAATATTATTTAATAACTTTTGTGACAGTTGAAGACTCAATTTCTTTCAAAAAATTAAAGAGAAATCTACACATTAAGCTAATAATAACTCAATTTGAAGTCTCGATCTTCAACTCTAAATGGAGTTGTCATATAGAAGAACAAAAACGATTCGAAAACTATAGGTCATGAAAATTATAGATGAATGTTTTTTATTACAAATTTACTATAAATAATGGAAGAAACATATATATTTTTATATCCATTCAAAAATAATCTTTAATTGTCTTTCATTACTTTCTTTTTCAAGTGTAGTAGTATACTTGGGCGCCACAAACATACACATAAAAAGCTGTAATCTCATTATATTTAAAATGACATATCCTTGATATGATCAAAAAATGAAAATTCCTAATAATTTTCAAGTATTCTTAAAAAAGTGATAGAGAGCATATGAAGGTCCTTTACTCTCCAGCATATGTATTTATCCTTTTTTAGGATCCTTACATAATATTTTAAAATTAAATGGATATTGTTTCTTTTTTTTTTTTTTTTTTGTACACCAGTACAACAATTTTATTTTCATTATATCTACTACACGACAATAACAACAAAACTTTCAAAAAATCAAACCTTATAATAAAATTTTAACTAAAACATTAACATTTTAAACTGTAGGGGGGAAAATTTTAGGGGGGCTCTTAAGATATTTAAAAAAAAAATTGTATTAATAAAAAAACCATTAAGTATAGATACAATATACAAAGGACAGCAATTATGTCAATAGTTTTTCATTGTTTTATCAACTATTTCTTTAAAATTTTGGGGTATGGGGATCCTTTCTGTTCTCAATTTGTATAAAAAGAACTGGGTCTTTGCCATGATAAAATTAACCTCTTCCTGATGCAGACCGGTATAAAAGAAAACAAAGCTTGTACGCCGCAATTGTAAACCTAAAAACTTGTTAAAAATATATTGAAGATAGTTTAAGACCTCCCCTATCTCTGTACACTCTAAAAGGAAATGTTTAGATGTCTCCAAAACAGTTCTTGCAAAAGAAACAATATCTTTCCTCCTCCGTCTTTCCATAGATACTGCCCAGGGTAAGGGTATTTGTAACCACCCTATACTTGAACCAGAACTAGGAGTGACAGAACAGTGCCGATTGAAGTCCCTTATGATATCCCGTACCGGCATACTCAAACCATAATTTTTCTTTTCTTCTGTTTATTTGATCTAAAAAATATTTTCTCATTTTTTTTGTCCATTAGGGAATACCGCAGACTTTTGGTGTTTGTTAATGTAATAAAACCAAAAAAAACAACATTTTAGGGCCACACTCCCTGTTTTTAAAATCTATTAATCTTAAAATTTTCCGTCTTTCTAGTAATTCATTTGGTGTAAAAAATGATATTGTTTCTTTATTAAACTATTTTCTTACTTTAATAATATGATTGTTGAAGATCATTTTTTAAATATTTTATCAAATTTATTCTCATATTTATTTTACATTTTGAAATCACAAGAAATTATGCTAATATATAGTAGGTCAGGGGGGGGGGGCAGAACTCATGTAAACAAAGAGGGATATTTCCAATAACAAAAATTAAAATATGTGACGTCATCACTTAGACGATTTCCCTGAATATCTTACACCTATACCATCTAAATAAATAACAATAATATGGTGGACTAATATCGATGAAGCCAAACAACCTCGTATATAATTTCAAATAAAAATAAGATTTTTATGACTCTGAGGAACTACATTTACATGATTTTCAGCAAAAAAAAAAAGAAATGGTTTAATAATATGTTATTTGCATTAGATTTTCAAGTTTCAGGCCGAAACTCAGCCAATTTATTAACATCTGAAAAGGTTTGATTATTTAGATTTTTCACTAGTCCATAAAAGTAGTAGTCCTTTCTATCAAACAGTCAGAAAGATAATGAGAGAAAAGAAAGATAACATAGATATTTTTATGCCATAAATCATAACAAATCGATAATGTGACGTTATGTGTGACGTTTCAGTTTTTCTTTTCTAATCAGAGGAATCTAAACATTGCGTTCTGCGCATCTTGTATTATCTATTATCTTTGATAGTAGGTATATTAACAAACTAGAAATATATTTTAATTTAATCATGGACACACGTTATTTGAAGTAAATATTTTTAAAGGAAAATTATTTCATGAGAATTAGTTTTATATCCAACTAATTCAGTACATTGTTCAAACATATCGTATCTTACTTTATCATTTAAAAGTTTTTGATATAAGTTTCTTCACTGGCTCAATATTAATTTATCTCCGGATAAGTATCTGGGTTTTTTTACCTCCTTCCTGGAAAGCAGATGTATTTCTCCCAATAATCTCGTTACATTTTGATCTACATGGAACAACCTCATAATAACTTGTAAGGGTTACTATTGCGGGCAGATACCGAAAGAAATGAAGAGTAATCTTCAATATTTTTTAAATTATCTTCTCTTAAACTGATTCATTTGACCAAAAAATCAGACGTCAAATTCACATTCTTACGTCACACTCACTCTTTAGAGTAACCTTGAAGCTCTTCAGCATGTCATGATAGTCCACAAGCTCCATGATGAGATGCAGGAGGGCCTTGCAGTCCTCCCTGACTGCGTCCCGGACAAATATCATCCTTAATCTAAACATAATAAATCAATTGAATGTAAAGCCTATTTTACAAAGTTACATTTGGATAGAAATACAATCATAAAAATAAATGTGAATTATTGTTTGTGAATATAAATATTATAAGGTATAAAAATGTAGAGAGATATATAGAGCTTTAAAGGTACTTACATCGTAATGATCCACGGATTTAGGGAATTCCTCAAAGTAGGGACTGGAGGCACGAAGAAGGAGGTGTTTCAAAGTGTATCAAAATAATAATAATAATAAATATTGTATTACCAGATGTGAGTGTTTAGGAATACACAGAACTTGTTTCCTGGGTTCACATAACAACATTCTGGGAAGAAGGGAGAAAAACTGGAACAGTAATGATGATGCCCTCTCTGTAGCATGTTTTAATAACGTATTAAATTTCATGTTTTATTGAAATAAATCTATTTACTATTTATTTTATCATATATATTTTTATGAATGCGTCACTGATTGGTTCAAAGAAAATGTGCGTGAATATTAATAAATAGTAAATGGTCACATGAAACAAGGCATTACTTAACGTCCCTTTTTTTGTAGAGGCAAAGGGATCAGCACTAACATAAGAATATCAGAGCCCCAATTTATTTTGATTATGGCCTTGAAGTATGCCATTTATTTATCTTTTGAATGAGCCACTCTTTTATTTCTATTAATCAAATAAAGCAACTCTCTCAGCGCCGGGAAATAATATATATGTAATTGATTTTAAATTCTCTTAACAAAGAAATAGATCCTCACTTTGAAGAAGAATATTAAAAAAATATGGACAAAAATGTTGTTCCTGATTTTAAGAATATTGCAAAGATCTTAAATAAAATTATTATTATATATGAGGCTGAGTGGGTTTTTGTTGGTATTTTAAGATATATACATCCTAAAACAAAAATGTGTATGTTATTAGCCATTTACTTGGTTATTTTATACTCTTTGATACCAAAAATATATTTCTAGTTTGAGAAGTACTCATTTTTAAAGTAAAAAGATTAAATAAATAATGAAAAAGAAATGTTTACAAAATATAAATGCTTTGGGTCATACTAAAGCTTACTACGAATTTTGGTCACGACATTTAATGGAACAAAAGTAATAATCATTATCTTGACTTCTTGAAAACATAATATAAAGATGCAAACTACAAAACAATATAACAAGACGCGTGGTTTTGAAATTTTTTAGTAATTGGTTTCTTGAATTTGGAAGAAAAGATTAATTGTGTCTTTATTTTTTCGGAACAATTCAATAGTTAGCACCCAACTATTTCGTTATGGCTGAAAAAACTGTCTAGGGGGGCATTCGTTGCTAAAAATACAATTATATATATGTATATTATTCATAAACCTATTCCTGGATAAATGTGTAGTTGAATGATATATATGAAGGATAATACAAATGCTAAACGATCCTTGACTTATGCATGAACTTTGTAATTTCCCAAATATTTGGAAAAAACATTAGTGATGTATAATGTGCATTTTTACATACATTCAAATGAATAATGTATTATTGTTGAATCGATAGATACAATAGAGATTAGTGTGAATGGTTATTTTATTGTGGCTATTTGAAAAGATATGCATTTAATATTGATGATAATAATCAAATATGGAAGTATTAATAAAACGTTTTTCACAATTTTTATTTTATTTGAAGAATGCATAGAGTAAATTCGTATCAGAGTAATGCTTTAAATATAATAATACAAACGCAATCAACAATGCCTGTATTTTTTTTTGACACAAATATAACATAATATGCACCATCGTCAGACCATGTTAAAAAGATAAAATCAGTAATACATTTGAACATCAGATGTAAATTTTGTTCGTCAGTAACGACTACAAATGAAAAGGTTATAATATATTCTTCAAACACTTTTGTATCAATGTTAATAGCTTTCCCATAAAATAAACTGAAAAAAAAATTCAATTATTATCGCATTGGCGGAAAGATATTCAGCTTGCAACATCTTAATTCCTTGTGTCATCTAGAAAGTATATGTTTTTTTCGCCGGTGTTCCCATTTCAGTTTTTAATGATTTTAAAAAAGAAAACATTATCACTTAAATAGGTATGTATAAATGAAAGTATCTTCTAAATGAGTCGTTCAAGGGGATATGTTCCGTTCCTCGAAACGTTATACCTTTCGTGCCCTCATCGTGGATTAATATTTTGTAGATCGAATCTTGATTTCTCGCAAATACCTAAATTGAACTCATTTCCTTCTCACTGTACACACATATATACCCATTTTTATAGATACCCATTAATTGCGATATTTATATTAATCAGGATCGAAGGGGCCTATATTGTTCAAAAGTATACATATATATATATATATATATATATATATATATAATATATAATTCAATCAACAAAATACTTGCAGCCACCTCATTTCATGCATGATTAGTTATGTCATAAAGAATTGCCTATTAAACATGAAATTAATTGTGTAGGGGATAACATTTGTAAACAACTATGCAATCAACACATACTTCTGAGAACTGTGTCACTCATGAAGTTGATAATTAAATGAAAAATACCGAAATATGTTACATGGTTTTTCGTACATATAATTTTCATTTATGAACAAAAAATGCTTTATATATTCAGAATAGAGTAAAAATATATAAAATGTGCAGAGTAATTTTTAAAAAATAAAGAAGAAATTGATATTCTAACGACTCACTTTTTATGCGGAGTGAATAAACCGAATGCCACAAATGCTCAATCTCAGACATATTAAGAAGTTATTGTGAAACTTTATAAGTTGAATAAAAACTGAATAGTTTCTTTACTTCTATATGAAATCATATCTCCTATTTTTATATTAGATTCAATAGAATTGAATCCTCGTGGACAATAATAGGCATGCCGGCGTTTAAAATGAGTTTGTCAAACCTTTTTAATGGAGTTGACGAAAATTGGCTTTATCCTCTAGGGAGCCGAACCTGTATTCTAACATTAAGATTCGAGTACACTTCCACCGAGAGCTAACGGCCTCTTCCTAATGATAATTTCCTAAAATTAGTATCTTTCATATTTTTTGAGTAATTTTTCATACCTGTGATAATTGGATACCAGAGTCTTGGGTTTTATAAGTTTGTCCATTATAATCAATATTATATCAAATTCTTAGAGTTGATGCGACATTTTATTAGTTATTTATGAAACTCATTCATTTAAAATTTCATATTTTTACCATTTAGGTACATCTACAGCGACCACTTTACATATGGAATGTTTATTATCCATATGTAAAAAGAAACGCTATGTCTAACATCATCGAAAAAAGTTGCAAGATAGCATAGCAAAAATACTCCTGTAGATGTCTATAAAAATGAATGAAAAGAGGAATCGAAGTGGGACGAAGATTACATTTCCGGGGTTTAAACCAGTTGTGGAAAATCAATGTAGAGCTATTTAACTAGATTTCTATCGCCCTTTTGTACTTTGTAACAATCGAAATAAAGAACTTAAAAATAAATTAAATAAACTATATTATAAATGTAAATATAATGTTCAAAATATGGCAACTAGTAAATATCTATGCCGAAATAGTTATCTTTACGAGATGGATGTTATTGAAATATAATAGTACCGTAGTGTAAAAATAATAATATGCCAACTAGTAATCTATGCCAAACTAGTTTTTGTATTTAATACAATTACCTGAAAAAGTTTTTCTCTTCGAGGAAATGATACTCAAGTTCAAAATTGCAGAGCGAAAAAATAACTTCGAATAAGTTGACGATATTTTTTGCTAAAATTATGTCATATTTCAATTCAATAGACTTTGCAATGATAATAACTTTAGAGGTAACTTCTGCGATAACATCTAACTTAGATTTTAAAGATATTTAATCTTTCTATGTCAAGTATATTCAAACTTATAATATGAAACTCAATCGTTTTTTGCTCTAAGAATTTTTTAACTTATTGATTTATCATGCTAATGTTTAAGTATATAATTGAAGCTTATTTTGACAGTGAGTAATGGCATCTGTAAAAATAAAAAAAAACTTTCTTTTTGAAGTATATATATATAATGTAAAAATACGTAGTTACACTTTGGTTTCTTAAAGTTTCTTTTGAGAAAGGGGGGAAAAACTTTTCTCAAGTCACAATTTTTAGAAACTTTGTTCATTCAAATTTAACACCTAACAGTTTTGCTAGAGAGAAATTGGCATAATATATAAAGTTAAAGAATAGATGTATATAACTATATGTATGTAGAAATATGTATGATGAAACAGGATTGAACTTTATTCTTGGAAGCGTAGTAAACTAGCAAATTAAGATAAAATAGCAAGGTGTATCGAAAGAAAAACGAGGCGAATTTTTCACGACTGGGGAGGCGTAGAGGGACGGGGGAGGGTTCCCCTCGACGGAAATTCCGAGAGGAAGACGCTCCCGGCACCCGATTTCACAGCACAGCGACATCTATTGGCAGAGTAGGCTAACTTGAAATATTTATTAGTATTTAGCTCATTTTGCATCTTAATTCTGCACTCAAAGATGCCAAAATTTAATCACTTGTTCCTTTGGCATTTCCAACAACTCCACAAAGTTTCATCCAAATCTGTTCAGTATTTTTGAGTTATCCTGCTGACAAACACACCAACGCCAGTGAAAACAATACCTCCTTCGGCGGAGGTAAATATATATCCATGAAAAATTGGTGAGATATATCATCACCCACAGTGTATTTTTTTACACATATAATAGATCAATTCGTCCACTTATTTTTTAGTAAAAGTTGTTCCATAGGTCTCGAAAATAATTTTTTTTGAAAGGCGATTGGTTGAAAGAAGATTGAACAATAATAAAGGAGTTGTCATTATGCATCACAAATTAATTCATTCGCAGTTATGGATGAGTAAGCAACAATTCTAAGAAGAAAGCAATAATATTAATCTTGAATTGTATCTTCCTCCATTGGACTTGATCCATGTCATTTGCGAATCCCTTGAACGAACTTTTACAATATCATACATAATTATTATGAATAAATACAATTACACATACTGAGGAAAAATTAATGTTTTTTTGATCATAACATAAACTAGAGGACTCAGAGAGTGCAGACCTCCGCCGATCCCCACCAAATGAATCACTTGGTCTTTTCGTCATTTGCCAATAGATGTCGCTGTGCTGTGCTCTCCTCTTTGAGAGCAAAGCACAGCGACATCTTTTGGCAGAGTAGGCTAACTTGAATATTTATTAGTATTTAGCTCATTTTGCATCTTAAAGAAGCACTCAGAGATGGCAAAATTTAATCACTTGTTCCTTTTGGCATTTCCAACAACTAAACAAAGTTTCATCCGAATCCGTTCCGACCTTTTTGAGTTATCCTGCTGACAAACAAAACCAACCAACCAACGCCGGTGAAAACAATAACTACTTCGGCGGAGGTAATTAATCGTCACTCCGACTATTTGCCTTAGAAATTGATATCAATTATTATCGATTTAAAAAAATGTTTATTGGCGCTTGTCAATTATTTATACAACATTGGTGATCTCACCCAACCTCTCCGGGTTGAAAAATAGGTTATTAAAATCAAGGTCTGTATAATAAGATCTGGGCAATACAAAAGCAAACATATAATTCTAGCAGTCTAATTACTCAATGACGTCACTGGAGAACGAATATATATATATATATTCGTTCTCCAGTGACGTCATTGAGTAGTCACACTGCTACATGTTTGTTTTTGTACTTCCCAGACCTTATTATACAGACCTTGATAAAAATGATGCCGTTGAAATCTGTATGTTATCCTATTTACTTTTTTAAAATAATAAGCCTTCTCATTTTTATGGCACAATATAAAGAAAACTAAGAATGAGTATGAGTTATGACACGAGTCTGTCGAGTCATCATTAAAATTAAGAATGTCAATATTCAAATTATATTTGTAAAGCGCAACAAAGAAACTATATAGGCACTCTAATACTCTATATGATATGAAGGATAGTGGTTTCAATGAAAATAAATACCCAGTTATTTCAGTTGGCATTCCAAGACAAAATAATGCTAAAATTGTATCTTAGTGTTCCTTCATATTCCCTTAATATGAATTTTATATGATTGTATGACTATAAAAATCTAAAAAAAGGTTGTCCATTTCCATTGAAGAGAAAAATATTATTTGGTGGAAAATGTAAAAATAAATAATATTTCTAAAACAGGAGATGTATTTATCTTTATGAACAGAATCACATTAATTCAGTCAGAAAAACTAATACTTTTCGTAAATTCTTGAAAGGGTTCGTTTAACACAAAGAACAATTTGTGTTATACATTAAAATACAAATAATTAAATTATATGAATTTTGCAAGGATTTCACACACATCTAATAGTCTTATAATTGTTTCTTTAGATTCAAAGAAAAGGTAATCAAATTACCAAAAAGTCTTTAAAACACACAACACACACACATATATATATATATATATATATATATATATATATATATATATATATATATATATATATATATATGTAGTGGGATGAGCTTTTACCTCCACCGAAGGAGGTACTGTTTTCACTTGGCGTTGGTTGGTTGGTTTGTTTGTTTGTCAGCAGGATAACTTAAAAAGTGCGTCAAAAGGAACACGTGATTAAATTTTGGCATCTCTGATGTGCTTCTTTAAGATGCAAAATGAGCTAAATACTAATAAATATTTCAAGTTAGCCTACTCTGCCAAAAGATGTCGCTGTGCTGTGCTCTCAAAGAGGAGAGCACAGCACAGCGACATCTATTGGCAAATGACAAAAGACCAAATGATTCATTTGGTGGGGACCGGCGGAGGTTTGCACTCTCTGAGTCCTCTAGTTTATTTTTATTTCTACTTATTTGGTTCGATAGAATTTCATCCTTGCGGATATAAATAAGCATAAAGAGTAATAATAAGTCTATCCTGTCTAAAACTGCAGTCCATTATTGCTCGCCTCAGATTCCATGGAAGCAATATAACACCAGGCATTGCTCTTCTGGCGCTTAACGAATTCCAAACCCTCAAACTCTCGATCCTAACCATAAGCACCACGCAGTATATACTAAGGCTTCAGCCTCTATCATTTGTTTGTGTTTTTTATTATCTTAGTACTCTCTTTGTTTTATACTCACGTGTCTTTTATATATATTATTTTGTTCATCAACTCCCCCCTTTTTATTATTGTACATCTCCTATTTAAACTTCCCGAAGTGACATCATATCAGAAGCATCCCATTTTTTAAGTTTTTACATCCTACTCTATTAAGTATAGTATATTACTTCATCACCTGATTTTTGTCAAAAGATATAATATGTAAAATATTTATTACATTATTGTCCTAGAATATAAATAATTAAGAAAAAAAAGTCTATCCAACTTAGGATCTTATCAATGAGGTTGACCAAAATTGACCTCCCCTCACGGGATTCAAACATGAGCCACAACATTGAGAGATGAACACGTCTTAACGCAGGAAGCTTCCTTATAAATGTTTTGTCATTATATATTGTGCTCAACAATACAGAAATATAAATTAAAGTAGAATTATGATATAATTGAGTGACACTCTGTTAGCATCATTCATTAGTTGTCTTTCACCAAAGTTTTTATAACATATTATATTCAAGCTCCATTTAATAACATAAGCTTACTGACAACGGTCTATTGATACCCTGCAAATTTGCTTCCGGTCATATTATTTGCTCCCTTACGTGTAGCTGATTTTTTAAGTTTAATTATGTTATCCCTATGGCTCAAGGTTGCTAATACATAGATGTTTGTAATAAGTGTGTATTAGCACGGAAAGACTAGTTATGAAAAGAATGGTAATAATATTAATGAGTATTATTCATCCATTCCCGTCATCACTTATTATGATAAGGTTTGTGTTTAATTCAAAACAAGTAGTATCAATGAAGTCATTGTATAAATATTTGCTGGTTTTAGATCCCATCATAATAATGTAATAGTAATATACTATATAATGTATTCCCTATCAATGTCTAGATTTTTTATTCAGCCTTGGTATAATATAAACACAAACCGAACACGTACATTAATTAACGACACATATGCGTCAAAGTAAACTTTTTCATTTTCTCCCTGACACAATTCTTTCTTTATAGATTCAAAGAATATTGCAGATCTCTAAGTTTTTGGCTTTTTATAAAAGGAAAAAACTACTGCAATGAACAGCTTACATTTTCTCAAATATTTCTTATTTTTTGCGAAATATACCAATAAAAACATTACGATAATAAGAAGGAAAATGACATAGACCCTAAAAATGTAATTGTATTAATATGTTTAAAGTTTTTTTTATGTTTACAGGAAAAACTGAGTTGTATTACTTTTTGTCTTTTTAGTTACAATTAATCCCTAAGATAATTTTTTTATACGTCAACTTTCCATACGTTTTATACATTTTATGTTCATTATTTTACATAAACTGTTAAAATAATGTTGATCACTGTGTTTTCTTATGCCTTATTATTATATATATTAGTATTCTATTTGAATGCAGAAAAAAAAAGAATATGTTGGAGAAAAAAAGCAATATTGAAATACCATAGAAAATTGTGGTTAATTGAAGTATTTTAGCTGCATAGAGAGTAAATAACTCTCTTTTGATAATTTCTTATTGATTTAACTTAAAATGATAATACTTATTATTATTTAATACATTTTAGGTATATCATGATATAAAGGCTAAATTAATCAATTACTTAAATAAAGAAATTATCGCAATCTTAATTTAAAAAATTAATGTAATATCAATAAAATATACCGGAGAGTTAAAATTTTACTGTCTAACACGTATCTTTATTGTGTATTATGTCTATGTCGTTTTTAAATATCTATTTTTACTTTTGTATTGTCAAGTGTATTCAAGTCCATAATTATAGTAACACAAAAAAAGACTCTTTTACCAGATAACTCGTAAAAAACCATCAAGATGCAAAAACCGATGCAAAAATTACAGAAAGAACAATATACCTATATGAAATAAAACAACAAAGAAACCACAGTACATTTTGGCGTTTAAAAAACAGGATCTCTCCGCAAGAGCCAAAGCCATGAATTGTGGTGCCCTCCTCGGGGCTAAAATATTAATTGCCCACAGATGGTCTACAGAATGTCCAATTAATCCATCGGAATTAAGGCCAATCCTGAAATCTGCTGCAGCTCACTACGCAGCCTTAGACCTAAAAATTCCCTCTGCCTATGACTCTTAATGGACAATAGCGGCATCGGTAATTAAATATTATCCCGAAGTATCCCACTCTCTTCAAAATATTTAAATAAACGCCTTTAACTGTTTTTACTTTCATCTATACGATCCTTTAATTGTATTTAATTTGTTTGTTCAGCATCAATGTTAAAATTTTAAGCTAAAATGCTTATTTATATAGTTTACTATGCATTATCATCGTTTTTTATATATAATCTTATTTATGTGTTTTTTCTGAACTGTTAATGAAAAATATAAAAACAGACAAATTTATGAAACAAAAAGACTGGATAATCCTAGTAAGTATCGTTTTATCAATATTTTTAAGATAAGTAGCTTCTTTAAAAACTAGTAGATGTAGTTTCGTCATGTTAAACCCCCAGAGATATCGTAATCAGTCGAACTTCGTTCGAAAGAAAAAGTTATTCAGATTCAGGTAATAGTTGTGTTGATGATATTCTCTTGTTTTTCAGTTTAAAACACTATAAAATGGCCCTTTTTGGCACGTAGAAGTCGTAGTGGAGTCGAAGAAGTTCACAAATTGAAATATATACATTCTGAAGAACGGCATATCAAATAATAACTGGTCAGTTGTTTCTTCAAGCTTTGCAAAATTTGCAATCCCTTTGAAATCCTGAGAAAAAAATTGACCTGAACTTCAAGTGTCCCGTGAAGCACTCTATTTTTTATCCCTCTTTTCTGAAGATAAGAGGAGCAGATTTTGATAACTTTAATATTAAAATTAGCTGTCATGTGTAATTCCCTTCTTCTTAAATAGTTGATCAGGTGTTCGAGGGTCGTGTTTGGCAAGATATCTAAGCTATAAAGACGGAGTGTTGTAAAGTGTCAATCGAAAATGCAATTCAGGCCGAGGCAACGGAACAAAGATAAGCAGACGTCTTTGATAAGTCGCCTTGTTCAGTAAAAGTTCCAACTTAATTGTGTCTACGGCATAGTTGGTATTATTTGTCTTTATTTCCAAGGTAGTTTAAGCCATCCAGTGAGAGCATCTCCAACTTTAAAGATATTTCGAAGCGCCTTGTGCTCTCCTCTTTGAGAGCACAGTGAAATCTATTGGCAGAGTAGGCTAACTTGAAATATTTATTAGTATTTAGCTCATTTTGCATCTTAAAGATGCACTCAGAGATGCCAAAATTTAATCACTTGTTCCTTTGGCATTTCCAACAACTCCACAAAGTTTCATCCGAATCCGTTCCGCACTTTTTGAGTTATCTTGCTGACAAACAAACCAACCAACCTATAAACCAACGCCAGTGAAACAACCTCTTCGGCGGAGGTAATAATAAACCTATATCTATCACGTAAAATAATATTTAAGAAAAATATACACAATTAATTAAAACTTACAGAACAAAAACTGAATGTATAGTTAACTAGAGGACACAGAGAGTGCAAACCTCTGCCGATCCCACCAAATGAATCACTTGGTCTTTTTGTCATTTGCCAATAGTTGTCGCTGTGCGGTGCTCTCCTCTTTGAGAGCACAGCGACATCTATTAGCAGAGTAGGCTAACTTGAATTATTTATTAGTATTTAGCTCATTTTGCATCTTAAAGAAGCATTCAGAGATGCCTAAATTTAATCACTTGTTCGTTTTAGCATTTCCAACAAATCCACAAAGTTTCATCCGAATCCGTTCCGCACTTTTTGAGTTATCCTCCTGACAAACACCAACCACAACCAACGCCAGTGAAAACAATCCCTCCTTCGGCGGAGGTAATATAGTTCTTAAAAGTTTAAGGACAAATTTTAAATGTTGATTAAAAATCGATGAGGTTTTTTTTCTGATTCTTCGAAAACAATTATATAGTCTTAATATGCGTTTCAGAAACCGTAGGCTCACCTTTGAGCCATTTGGTAGAACTGTAAAGGGTCTCCAGCGTAGCTCCACTAGTCCTTGAGAGATCCGGGATCCCGACGGTGAGAGCCGAGTAATGGGCCGAAAGGACATTAAAATAGATTTTAAGGCGCTTTGATCCAAGAGTTGAGCCGTCGAGAGTCCCGATGCTACAGAGAGCAAACTCAATAGCTTTCGACTTAAAGTTGCCGTTGTTAGGATTTGAGGTTGTTCCGAATAGAAGTATTGGCGTGACATATTTTTAGCTTAAATTCCTAAGATTTTACTTCAGAAATTGTCTTATCTTGTAAGAGATGGGGAGGTAGAGAAGGCATGATTTACAGTGTTGTGTAATTTTCCAAATCCTTACAAGGAATTGTGAAAAACAGTAGTCCTGAGGATATTTGGAACTCAGCAGTGAAGCGTTTGTCATATTTGATTTTTTTAACTGAGGGCATTGTCCTTTTTATCCATGTTTTAGGAAGTTGTAGATCTTTTAAAAACTTTGACACCACTTTTATTGTTTCTTTTTTGTGGGACTTTTAGAAGGACATTCTTAAATACTAGGGCATGGGAACTATATGGTGATCAGCAGGCCTTTTTAGCTTAGAAGAGATGAATCTTTTTCTTTAATTTATGTAATAAAACAGATATATATTCTGATATTTACAGACGCTTTCCATTGCAATTTACTCGAACATGTCCAAACTGAAAACAGTTCTTACATTGCAGACGTACTCCAGAAAAATATCAGGTTGATAAGGTTCCATTTACCAATATAATTCACCAAAGGTGTTTTAAACTTTTTTCGTCTACAAGTATTGATGGCTTTTATTTTCATTCTTTTTTATCCTCTTGAAAACTCTGGAGTCCTTTAATTTTTATGTTTACTTTGTTTGGTTCCACATTTGGACTTCTCACCTCAGTGGTAAATTATTTCTTTAAGAATGGCATTCTTGCGTGAATGTTTACAGATTCATTCGAATACAACGATGCGTAGCCAATTCCAGATTGAACTTGAGCACCAGGTTGTTCATCCTCAGAAAGATTGAAATATTCTTGATGTTTATGTTATTAAAAACTCTTCCAGTATCAGATTCAGTCAATGTGATAATGTGAACAAAACTTTCAAGTGAATTTTTACGTAGGTTCATTAATATTAACTTGGAATTTTTTCTATAGCCTTGGCATAAGACATTTTTATATTTAAAGTACAGTCATACGATCACTGTCGATGTGTTCATCATATATAAAATAAAAATATATACCTATGTATGATATTATAAATTGTGTTATTATAATTGTTAAGGCGTGTTCAACTCTCAATGTTGGGGGCGCAGGCTCGAATCCCGAGAGGGGATGGTCATTTTTGGTCTACCTCATTGATAAGATCCTAGGTTCGATAGATTATTTTAATGCTATAATGCTTATTTATATCCTATCGGATGCAATTCTATCGAACCATATAGGTAAAAAAAATTGTTTGTTTTTTCATATTAGGAAAATGCAATTGATTTTTTGAATGCCGTTTTTTCAAGAGCATGTAAAATAACGATATGATATTACTTTATTTTTACCTATATGGTTCGATAGAATGGCATCTGACAGGATATAAATAAGCATTATATTACTTTTATGATTAGTCATTGCTTATAAACTTTTTTTAAAGAAAGGAAAAACTTTTCTTCATATTTGTCTTGAGAAGATTATACGAAAACAAAAAAATATTGTAAACATTATAATAATATCATAACATTATTAGTTGATTACATATATAACTATACAACATATGCTACCCTTTGTTTTTCGAACGCAATAACACTTATATCCAAGTACTTCCATCCCTTAACTCAATAATTCCCCCTAAGCACTTCAGAGAAGATTTAAGTTGTTGTTGGTATTTTGTATAATATTAAAAAAGGAGTTGAGAAGGAGTAATTGTGTAGTTAAGTCCTTCAAAAAGCTAATTTATGATTGCAGGATTTTAAAAATAATTTTCCGTCTGAGTATTTTGGTCCTTGTTTTATATTTGGGATAAATATTTATATTTTAATATTTTAAGAATAATATATGTATATTTGAAAGACCAGGATCCTTGCATGTGATAATGAATGCCTTTTATTTATATAAAGTTGTATATTAATTGTTGCCATAACTTTTTAAATTTTAATTATTTTTTCCGTGAAGAAGATATTGGCTTTGATCCACGACTTTGTTTTTTATCATGAAGATTATATTTATAAAAATGAAACCATAAAGAATCGGAAGGAGTTGTTATCTTGCTGAAAGGAATGATCCTGTTCTTTTATCCCTCCCGAATCGATATCTTCATTCCCGTTAGTTAATATCAATCATTATTTTCTTTGGGGGGGGGGGGGGATATTTTCGAAGCAAGTAATCGTGTTAACGACTTATAATAGGTTTAGTAAAAAGAAATCCACTATTTTGCATTAAATTGAAGGTTTTATTTAGCATAGTTAGAATGATCCGATTTAGGTCAAACATGCACCGTTTTGTTCGATAACTTGTTGCCATTTTGAAAATAATTTTATAATGCCTCTCTCATAGAAACCCTTGTCCCTATTGGGATTTTCATAGGCTTCTCTTGAGGCGAATTTTTCACCAGCAAAATCATTCGCCATAGACAGGAACAGGTAGTAACACTTGGTGCCAGGACCGGACTATAAGGTGGATGCATAAGAAACTCCCACCAAGCTCCCGGAGCTTGTGGCGAGTCACTAACGATGTGTGTGACCTGGTGTGTCCTCTTCTATTGACCAAAGCTGGCCGCTTCTGGGCGATTGCTTCCTTCAGACGGTCCAATTGTTGACAGCACAGGTCCTAATTAATAGTTTGGCTGTAGGGGAGCAGCACATATAAGATGATTCCCTGCCAATCCCACCAAACACACCTTCCGGACCGTCATTCTTGGTTTGGCCACCGTTTGCGCCAGCTCACCGGGATTCGACCACGACCGTTTTCGATCGATGTTGTCGTAAGTGACCCACTTTTCATCACAAGTAACCATCCGCTTCAGAAATGGATCGATTTTGTTGCGATTCAGTGATTTGCAGATGGAAATTCAGTCTATGAGGTTCTTTTGTGTTAACTCATGTGGTACCCATACATCGAGCTTCTTTTGTATCCAGCCTTATTTAAGTGGTTCCAAACGGTTTATTATGCAATGTTAGTTCCTGGGCATCGAAACAGTGCTTACATGACGGTCGGACTCGACAATTTCCATTATTTTATCGATATTTTCGACAATTGGCTTTCCAGAGCTTAGTGCATCTTTGACATCAAAATTACCGGAACGGAATCGACGAAATACACCATCTTTTTAAAGAGGAAAAAAATGGTTCAGATGCTCACATTTCGTTTCAACCACATTTACTATTTAAATAATATTTGATCCTCACATCCAAAAACAAGACTGTTATTAAAAATGAAAATAGGCTTCAAACCATCTTGTTATTTTTGTATCCTTTGACCAAACATAATGAAACATAACATATTTAATAACTTTTATAATCATTTTCTTTCAGTCGCATGAGATACATAATTAAAAAATCATTAATTTAATTGGGATAATTATATACTATTACATATAGTTTATTTTGGACGCTGTCACATAAAAAATATAGTACCAGGGTAGATATTTGGGATGTATTTATTATATTGACCAAAAAGCTAAGCTTGTCTAAGTTCAATTATATACTTAAAATATGATAATACCCAGGCAACTTCTGTTGAATGTACAACTAATCGTATCTATTACTTTTAAACAATATAATAATAAGATATATATGTCCATGCTTTTGCATATTATATTTAAACATAACCTAAATTTAATGTCCAACTTAAAGTATAATCATTTTCTTGTATAATCATTGCATGTAAATGTATAAGTAGGAGTGATATAACTTGATGGAGGTACTTATAAAAATGACCATTATTTCTACTATAGGTACTATAATTTATAATTTACATGATATCTACTGACTATTGTTTGATTTTTTTTCTTCAAATAGACTAATCGCATTAGACCAGAACTAAAAATGATATCCACCAGTAGATATCTACCTAAAAGTAAGCATTTAATAGTAAAATAATTCATGCAACATAAAAGTATTCTAATAAGTTGTATTCTAAATAGCTTTATTTATGGAGCCCCCTCTATTATTTGGTCATTTACATCATTTAGTCACAACAATTAACCCCAGAATAACCAGAATAATCACCCCCCTTCACAGGTCACTGGTATAAAAAAAGAATCCATCTATATTTTTCATTTAAAAAAATAAATTCTGGAATTTTTTGTATATGATATATTTATAAAGATATATAAACTAGAGGCATATATACACTCAGAGAGTGCAAACCTCCGCCGTCACGGGGTCCTTATGGCCTTCCGAGGCGGATTTTTCACGACTGGGGCGGCGTAGAGGGACGGGGGAGGGTTCCCCTCGACGGAAATTCCGAGAGAAAGACGCTCCCGGCACCTGATTTTACAGCACATCGACATCTATTGGCAGAGTAGGCTAACTTGAAATATTTATTAGTATTTACCTCGTTTTGCATCTTAGTTCTGCACTCAGAGATGCCAAAATTTTATCACTTGTTTCTTTTGGCATTTCTAACAACTCCACAAAGTTTCATCCGAATCTGTTCCGTACTTTTGAGTTATCCTGCTGACAAACAAACAACCAACCAACAACCATCGCCAGTGAAAACAATACCTCCTTCGGCGGAGGTAATAAGATATATCGTATAAATTTTAATATAATACTAACGTAATCAATAATAAAATATAATAAGGCATATTAGTTGTTTTTCTTTTTCATAAGGAATTTGGTTGCAAAAAAATATTTGTCTTCAAAATAAATGATACAACTACTATACTCTTGGCATTTATACAAATGACCTCAGTCAACCAGTCTGCAAGTCTCCACAAGTTTGGACACGCCATAACAGTGGGCACAAAAATGATACTACGGTCGTTCAAAAAAGTATTCATAGTACAAATTTAACAGAGAATCATCTTTTAATGTATGTTTAAAATTGTAAACTTTAATTGTCCAGTACTTTTATTAAAGAAAATAAGGAACTTGAAAGTCGAAATGGTATCAAAAATGTTCGTTCTAGTGTTAAGTTGAGTGAAAATTTACCTACTCTTGATAAAGTCTGCATGTCGAGTTCCGTGATTTTACACTATTTGCTTCAGGCTTTTAAAGACTAATTTGACTACTGACCATTGTGAAAATACTTTTTTAATTTACCTGATTAAAACTTTATCTTTATCGTTTTTGACTTACATGACTTAGAATATATTTCATGAGCGAATGTGGGGAATCTTTTCATAGATGTGTTAATTTTTTTAGTTGACCCATTCACCTTCCTAAAATAAACAAATGGCTTGTTATAATGAATGAAATTAACAGCCACATATTCTGAGCTTAGCATTATTGAAGCCAGGATATACAATAAATAGTATGTTTATGGTTATTGGTATTGATTTGATAATACTTACAATAGGCTTTATAGATAAAATATTTGTTGCAAAGCTTTGAATTTTTACAACCAATTTGGTTTTTCACAAAACTTAATTCTACGATGAAGTAAAAGGAACTCTTATACTCAGAGGCAGTAATTATAAAAAATAACGTTTATTTACACTAACGAATGGAAGTTACTTCCTCCTAACCCAGGGATGCCAGGGTGAAATCGGTCAGGGGGCCGGACTGTTTTCAAGTGGGACCTCGGGGGGCCAAATTACCGGTACATTTTTGGCCTTGCAACACTAAACACTAAACAAAAGTAGATTTAAATTTGTTGATATTGTATCATAATATTATTTATTTATAAAACACTTCTCAACCACTAACGTAACGGGCCAAATGAGATGTCCATTCGGGCCGTTCCGTCCCGCGGGCCGCCACCATGGCACCACTGTCCTAACCAATTATGCTATGCTTTTCATTTAATCAATGCCATGTATTAGAGTTTTATATTGCATTTTTATTAATTTTGTTTATTCAGAGAAATAGAACATCATAAGTAAAGATGATAGCTAAAAAATTGATCTCTCAATGTAAGCGTAACTAATCAATATTAAATTAAACACACTAAATTAGATATTAATATATATATTTTTTTTTTAGTTCAATTCAAATATGAGAAACGAAACATAGTATAAAAATAGTATGTAATGAAATTTGAAAAATTACTTTTGTGAAAGGAATACATTATAATCTTATTTATACATTTATTTGAACTTTTGGTTAAACTTTTAAGTACTTTATAAATATTTAATACTTGTGGAGAAAGGAAGGACAAAATATACACCCAACAACAATTACATCAGGGATCTTAATAGATTAGGCTGAGTACCTTGCTTTAGTGGAGATCAAAATGGCTTTGACGGCATATATTGGCATAAACTTGTCGCTAGCTTTCCTTTAAGAAATATAACTTCAGCAACTTAGCAGAGATACGTCCAAGGCAAGGTTGCTCATGAAATGTACCGAAGATTAGTTACTAAGACAAATATTAGCAGGCAACAAGATACTAATTCAGCTAATATTTGAAATATAACTTTAACAAATGGGTAAATATAAAATAAGTTATTATTATTTGTTAGTTTTTATCTTCAAACTGGAGATGGACTAAGAGACCCTTTTAATTAAAGTTATGGGTACATTTTTACACAAAATACAACCCAAGAAATTATGTGTTCCAGTTTTTATGTTTTATTTTAATAAAAAATATCATCCAATAAAATAAAAGCCGTTCATATGAAGATACGGCTTTTGTAAGGCTTTATATTTTCAATTTTATTTTTATTCCCTTTAAACTAGTCTATTTATATTATGAACTCCATAATGAATAAATTATCAAAATGATTATAACATCTCCTTTATTTAAATTTAACATTCACATATAATATTTTTATATATATTATAAAAATATATTATAAATTATTTGGATATTGAAAGTATTCTTTGCAGGGGAGTTATCCACAGGATAGTTTAAATGATTTTAATAAATAATAAAATGTGTAACATTTTATTAGAATGAAGGAACAATTTCTTATTTTCATTTGTTAGTTAGGGTATGAAGCAGGACATTCTATCAGACATTAGCTTCATATTGTGTTAAATCAAAGTTTCATACTAAATATGTAAAATAAGTACTCTCAATGTTATTTCAATCTACAGGGTCTTGCAGGTAAATCCGTACAAAGTTCAACCTCGTCCAGATCCATAAGGAGTGCAAGTACAGCTTAGATATAGCACATATGAGAGGTTTTGTGAATGTACTGTCGAATTTGCCCGAAAAAAAAAAATACACTGATACAGAGATGGAGGAGACCCGGAGGGACACGTTCATCGAGTTGATGTGCGCAGGGCACCGTCCTGCAGCCATCATCAAGTTGCTCAAGTACATAGGAGGACGATTTACGACATCACCAAGAAGTGGGAGGAGTCAGGGATGTCCAAGAGGAAGGAGCACAAGCCCAGGAGTGACCGGATCTCCACGCCACATTTGTGTCTGGTCTCCCGAGGTCCATCAAGGCCATCCGGGGACGCCATGTCCATCCTTGTCAGGAAGCGTGGGGTCCATCTGTCAACCGTACCCAGGGTCATCGAGAAAGACTTGGGATACAAGAACTATGCCCTGAAGATAGTATTATTTATATTATATTATTTCAATCTACTATACACAACCTTGATTTTTTGTAATAAATCAGGGTAATTAATCTACTTCAATATATTAATCCATTCCATAAAATATGTAATAGTCATTTTAAAAAGTACCTTTATTGACCCTTGTTTTGTATCGGAGTTTAGTTGGTTATAATAGCTAAAATATATACGCTAATGAGTTTACTTAAGTTTCTTTTCAAGACTTTCTCTCTACAAAGAACATTGTTCATTTGCCTAATCCTTTATTTCGATGGAGATAATTGAAACCATTACATAAAAGCTACATTCGGACTACAATTTGTTAGATTTCGTATTATTTGGAAAATTGTTTGTTATTATAGTTCATTCACTTTTCTTACAAATGTAAAGCAATTTTGGCTGATAGGGACGCTAGAAGGTAGAACATTTGTATCCATGTTGTATTTTATGAATGATGGATTCTTCTTTCTATGAACAGATAAAGGAACTCTAAGAATCAAAACTTAAGTAGATTTTATCTCCAAACATCAGACACCAAATTAAAAAATCATTTATTGGACGAAAACTTATATTTATAACATGAATATAGTTTACTTTAAGATTTTAAATACAAAAATAGTCATAAAAATCAAATAAAACAAAGTCTTTAAGGCTTTTTTAGACTCACATTATAATAGATAAATACATCACTCCATTGAAAAGTCCAAGTTCCACCAGGTGGAAAACAAAACAATTAATTTTATTTTATTTTTAAAATCAATTAACAAGTTAAATAGTGATATAAATAATATAAAAGCAAACTATGTATTGAATCAAAATAAAAAGAAATCAAAAATATATAAAACATAGATCATACTTTCTTTTACAAAATGTATTCCCAGAAACTTATTCTTTGTATATCTCCCATGCCAAGAATTCTAGATATATTCAGAAAACAAAAAATACGTGAACAGGCAAAGCTTTAATATAAAATAGAAACATGGAAAGACACATTTTACCTCAACTTTAGAAAAGTAGCTATTCTTAAGACGACAAAATAACCAAAATACTAAAAATGGACACATAGATTACATAGCACTTGATGTTTGCATTCTATTTTTGTTTTACATTTAGCTTAATTTGTTGAATACTAGACTTTTTTTTGTACGTTGTAAGCTTTTAAAATTTAAATATTCCGTATTTTGTTATATTCTCAGGAATCTTACTTTTTGCAACAAAACAACGGCTTTTTTTTATTACCTATATGGTTCGACAGAATTGCATCCGACTGGATATAAATCGACAGAATGCATCCGACTGGATATAAATAAGCATTATACATTAAAATTAGTCGATCGAACCTAGGATCTTATCATGAGGTAGACCAAAATGACCATCCCCCTCGGGATTCGAACCTGCGCCCCCAAAATTGAGAGTTGAACACGCCTTAACACGCACCGCTATTGCATCTCTCAATGCTGTAAGTAAAAATATATGATTATTGAATCTTCTCTGTCATGGCCAGGGATATATTAAAAACTACATTTTTCTTATAAAAGGAGTTTTTGTTTGTGCACAATCGTATATTCTTAGTTCCAATATTTATTATCAATAAAGGATTCCTTAGCGCAAAAGTTTATATATATATATATATATATATATATATATATTATATTGTATTATGATCTCTACTAATATTTGCTCTTAGTTTGATATTATCGGACATGTATTGCAAATTTATTGAGCATGCAATAAAAACAGACGGAGGGGTAAATACATGTTGTGTATAAGCAATCTTTCATACTTTCTTCTTCTCCATAGCACCTTTCCTCACCAACCTTATATCGACTTTTTTGTTCAATGCCTTATTGTGATATATTACCCGCATATATTAATATTGCATCCGATAATTTTTTTATTGGATATATAAAATGAATGGGCTATTACTTCTTAAATATGTACAATTTTTTTCTTTAAACTTATATAGTACAACAACAACCAAAGACACTTGAAACAGTTTAGGGGTAAAAAAAACTATGTATCTTTCTATGCAATAGTAGGTGTCTATTTTTTCATTCTTTGAGCAAGAACAAATATATTATATCGAAAAAAAAAATTATGAAGAAAAAAAGTTAATAATAACATACAAAAAAATTAGTTAGGTTTTGAAATAAAATATGATTTGTAGATTTTAGAACATATCTCTAAAAAAACTTGGTTTAACCATTAAAACGTTACTCAAAGTATATGATTCTTTTTTTTGCCTATTTGGTTCGATAGAAATGCACCCGTCAGGATATAATTAAGCGTTAAAGCTGTGTAAATTATCTATTGAACCTATGGTATTTTCGATGAACTCGATCAAATGTGACCTCCCCCTCTCGGAGTCGAACCGAAGCTTTATTGATTTAATGTTTCAGCAATGATATTTCTATATGTATTGTTGACTTTCTCTGCAGAATACTATGAATATCAAGAGTTATAAACTTTTTTTTTCATAAGATTTATTTAATAAATTGCAAATCTTTTTAATGAGGTAATAGAGTGTCATATATTATTATTAAACAAATAAGTATCATCTCATATTATTCCTCAAATAAATTAAACAAAGGGGCATTATTCCATTTATTAAACGTAAAAAACACAATACTAGGAACTGACAAACCTATGTTTATTTGTGATTTTTTTAGAATAACTTTGTTGGTGTATACAGTATTGTAATCCTTGGTACGTTGTTACATTATAACTTCAAATAGAAACTGATGCATTGACATGTTATTTTCAGAAATTGAATGATCCAATAGTTGAATACGTTTAGAGATATAGCTTACAACTGAAAATATAATTTCTGATCATTGATATAAACTGTACCACACATTTTAACGGGTTGGTTAACCAAATGATTTTATTTAATGTAGACCAAAGAAAAATTGGCTTTAAAGCTGTATATATATAACTACATAATTTCGGGACATACTGGACAAAAATATTATAGAAAAAGTAAGAAGATAGGATCACTATAATAAACTATTACTTCAATTCCTTTGTTATTTATTGATTGTTCTTTGCTTAACACACTGTGAAATGCAAAGAAATATATAAGTAATAAACTATAAGGTTCGTTATAAAGAGTTTTTTAGAAAGCGTCAAAAATCAGTAATCATAACACTTACTTAAGTCTTAATAAATCGTATTTATTCTCTTTGAACCGCAAAGACTTTGCATTAATATCTTTATTATTTCTTTCAGACACCTACTGTGCTAGGTATATATATATATATATATATATATATATATATATATATATATATATATATATATATATATATATCTATATATATATATATATATATATATATATATATATGTATATATATATACAGTCACTTCGCCTAAGTCGATTCTCTCGGGACTGTGCAAAAACAATCGACTTAAACAAAATTCGAGTCACAAATTTTGATAAGATGCTCACTCTCTAACGCTAGGAAGTAACTGATGATGAAGCACTTTGATAAGTAAGGTTGCCAACGGTTGTTTCTTCCTTTTTTTTACTCCCTCCTCTAAGCCAATCCAATTCTTAAGTGTTCAATTTTTCTCCAATTCAACCATCTGTGTCTGTTGCCTTGTAATACACAGTGTGAACGGCAGGCGCAGTGCATGCGGGCTGTGTTTTGGAAAGTGAGCGCCCTCTTCGACTTATGCGAAGTTATTTTCTTGTTTATGTATGTGTTACTGTCAAAAATATCTGTTCGACTTAGGCGAAATATCGACTTGTACGATTTTTACTACACACATGTCAATGGAGAAAAAATGGGACTTTTGATTATATTCGAGTTAGGCGACTTTTCGACTTATGCAATTTCGACTTAGGCGAAGGTGGACTGTATATATATATATATATATCCATGTTATTCTCTTTGATGGATACACCAAAAAACGGTGACAATATACTACTAACGTCATTGGATCTATGCATAACGTATACAAAACTGTGCAGTTTTCGAGTACTTTTTTACTTTGCTCTTTAAGTTAAATGAAAACATCATGAACTCTTTACTATATACTTAAATTATTATAAACATTAAAATAAGTAAGAGGCCTTATCACATATATGAACTAATAATGAGCTGTTCTTTATCCCTTGTTCTACTTTATTTTAGATTTTCACTGTCAACATCAATCAATTTTTATAGGCCTAATGAAAAATATAAATCATCAATGACAAATTCCTTTCATGCTGTCAGTGTTCCCTTTAATGATTTATTTCATGTTTACATATAATTCCTTTAAAATATCATTATGCTGTGGATAATAATAAAATAATAAATTTCAATTGCATTGAAAATTATACCAAATTCATTTATGATTAATTATGTTATAAATGTCATCATCATATATTATTGAGTTGAAACGAGGAAAATTAAATATTTATAGTTATTTGATGAAGAACAAGGAGTAAAAGTATTTGCGTTTTATTCATGATATGTAAATGAGCACGCCGTATATCATAACAAGCCCCGTTTGCAGACTCTGCGAAGAAGAAAATGACACCACGGGACATTATATCTGGATATAAACATGCTGGTCGCGTAGATGATCCTTTTTGGTCTTTGTGTATGTTTGATTTATTTTGTATAAAGATTAGCTCCTTGACTGCTTATATCCGACTGATACCTGATATAATTTTGATTTGGTGATGTTGGTCTTGGACAAACAAGTATTTTGTAAGGTGTGATCATTGATGCATCATGGACAACAGGAGGGAAGAGCAATGTTGAACTCATGAAACAAGAAGTGAATGAAGGAATACTTATAATCCCTTGAAGAATCAAATTCCTATTGAGTTGAGTAAATTTTACCTTTTTATATTCACTTTTAGACCATATACCATTGTTAACATCATAATACACCATGCGCAGCAGCCATTTTAACTATATCTATGACGTCACCAAGTTGGTTCAATATTTCTCCTCAGATGAGCATCTTGTTATATTACTAGAGATAGAAAATCGAGGGATATTTTGGGCGTGTGAAAGGAAGAATGTGTAAATGGTACAATTGAGTTCAGGCTCTTGTTATCACTGTTCTCTTTCCTCTTTTGAGGAATATTTATTTCATTTATTAAGTAGGCCAAGTCGGCCGGAACGGAAGGTATTATTTTAATTTTGAATCTCTGTTTTTCCTCAAGATAGGAAAGAAAATAGTGATAACAAGAGCCCGAACTCAATTGTACTATTCACACATTCTCCCTTTCAAACGCCCAAATATCCCTCGCTTTTCTATCTCTATATATTACAGAACCGTGGTATAAACAGATATTGAATAAAAATGAATATAAGTTTTAACCCCATTATTAAATAATAAAGACATTTCCAATGCTAACATTTATTCATAACAAAATGTTAAAAGTCAGCAATATTTCATATCCCTGTTAAAAAGTAAATATAATAAATATTATTTAGACAACTTTATAGGGAGGCGATCCTCTTCCCATCAACTACTCCTTACTCCATGGTGTTTTAATTAGCTGCTAGAACAAATGAATTACCCGATGTAAGGGTGATATTAGATAAACATAAAAAGTTATTGGTCTTCCTTACTCATGGGATATATATATATATATATATATATATATATATATATATATATATATATATATATATATATACATACATATGATATTTAATTACAGTTTGATTTATGAACAATTAAACAATTCAACGCATTCCTCATAGCAAAGGGGTTATAATTTAGTGGAGCCTAACATTTTCCTCTATGCTCTTTATATATTTCACAAACATATTAATCAAGAATTCAAGCCATCTATTGATGCACCCCTCTGAATACGGAATGAGATATGCATGCCATATTTATGCAATAAATAAATATTTTTTTGAAATTTACGTTCACAATGGAAGGTTTTTATATAGTCTTAATAAGAATATAATAAAAATATAATGGGTGTATGTATGTGTCTAGAAAGGACAAAGACCTCCAAATCTTTATTTGATACAAGGGCGCATTTTAATTTACGCTTTATTACACAGTGAAACCGTGGATGTTTCTTTGTTTTTTGTGTATACAAAACCAAAATAAAGCGTGCCACAGTGGCTTTCTAATAAGAATTTTGGTGTCTACAGGGAGGTAATCATGCCATCTTCCCAGTGAACTGTATTTATTCTCGTGGGATTCCGGAACGTCTTGGATTTCAAGGATTCATATTATTTATTTTGGATCCTTGGCTTGGGCAAAGTGAAATCATATTTCATAAAAACATCAAGGAATGCACGCACTCTTACTCTTTTGTGTGTATAAACATCGTCATACCTTCAGTACCACCTGGTAGGCTCTTGACCATATATATATATATAAAGATATAGAGAGCTGATTTCCTTCAATAGCAGATAAACATCGTTCAGCTGTATTCAGTGTGTGCAATATAAACAAAGTAATTTGTACTACGTCATCGTAAGCTGATCATGGAGATAGATTATATCTCTATTATCAGCTTACGATGACGTGGTACAAATTACTTTGGTTATATTGGACACTAGCGAATATTACCCGGCGCTGCCCGGGATTTTTCAACTTGACAATAGTCTGGATGGAAAAAATATCACACCAATAATTTTAGTGATGCCATCGCGTGTGATTTTTCATATTAAAATAAATTCTATGAAAAGTCGTCATAGGGTCTTCATTACCATTTTTTCCGTTTTGTATTCCTTAAGGCTGGGTATTTAAACATCATAAAAAGAAGAAATCAAACGAATAATTTCAGTGATGTCATTGCATGTGACATTTCATAATAAAATCAGTTCCTTCAACAGTTGTCATTGGGTCTTCCTTGCCATTTTTTCCGTTTTGTATTCCTTAAGGCTGGGAATTTAAACATCGTAAAATGAAGAAATCACACGAATAATTTCAGTGATGTCATCGCTGTTCTTTTCTTATTCAAATCAGTTCCTTCAACAGTTGTCATTGGGTCTTCCTTGCAATTTTTTCGTTTTGTATTCCTTACGGTTGGGTATTTAAATATCACACAAAGAAGGAATCACACGAATAATTTCAGTGAAATCATCGCATGTGACTTTTCATATTCAAACCAGTTCCTTAAAAAGTTGTCATAGCTCTTCATTGCCATTTTTTCCGTTTCGTATTTCTTAAGGCTGGGTATTTCAACACCGTAAAAAGAAGATGAATAATTTTAGTGATGTCATCAATGTGATTTTTCATATTCAAATCAGTGCCTTAAAAGTTGTCCATTGGCCTTCATTGCCATTTTTTCCGTTTTTTGTTCCTTAAGGCTGGGAATTTAAACATCGTAAAAATAAGTTATTTTTAAGTCGTTTCATAGAGTGCCTATGTTATTTTCTTATGAGAAGTAGTTCCTTAAAAAGTCGTCATTGCATCGTCATTGCCATTTTTTTCCGTTTTGTATTCCTTAACGCTGAGTATTGACATCCCTCTCCATCTCTAGGCATTATTGAAATTTGATTAGCACGATGTTGCAATATAAAAAAGTGTTGTTATTTTCCACAAAACTTAAATTTGGGGGGACATACAGGGACAGAAAGAAAAATATTTTTAAGTAATCATGTAGAAAACGATTTTTCGGGAAACACTCAATAAAACAAAAACACGTCTTAGTACCTCAGTCTTATCCACAGAAAATTTGTGCAAAATCTAACTTGCAAAATTTAAAAATCAACAAAAGACATTTTGGCGAATAAAATAAGCATGTCGATGACGAATTTCTGGGAGTTGACAACCCCACTAAAACACTCCCTGAGCTCTCAAAACAATTCACTGAAAATTTTGTCAAGATCTAATGACCCGTTCGGGAGATACAGGGAAACGAACGAACGGAAATGTTTTTTTATAGTATAGATAAAAATACAGATGAAGGGAATGATTCTAGGGCAATCACCCCCAGACAATCACCCCCCGGACTAGCACCCCCCGACAATCACCCCCTGGACTAGCACCCCCCCGGGCATTTACCCCCCATTAATAATATTTCTTATCTCATAAAGTCCACTTATGAAGCTAACTATGTTTTCTAGTTATTAACAAAGATGACGTCACTGGTAAGTACGCAGTCCCAGTCCTCTAGAATTGGAATCTGTATTAATTAAATTTACATAAATTTGCAAATTTCGTGTCTTAGACCTTATATCTGGGCTTCTTATGTACAACTAACAATCATACAGTTTGTAACCTATCAACTCAACATATCTTATTTATCTCATATAGGTCCTAAGCTATTTTCTAAGATTTCATCAAGGAACCACTTGTCCTAAATCGAAGACTATGATCAAAAACTCATCCACTCAAATAAGTTGACATATAAATTTTATTCTCAATCTATTATATTCATTTCTTCACACCCGAAAACGTGTTCCTGTGACTTTTTTTAAAGATAACCAAGTCCCCATTAGTCTTCGCAAACATTGGAAAAGGAGATCAAGAAAGTGGTTCACCAGTGACGTCACCTTTGTTAATAGCTGGAAAACATAGTTAACTTCATAAGTGGACTTTAAGAGATAAGAAATATTACTAACGGGGGGTAAATGTCCGGGGGGTGATTGGCACGGGGGGTGATAGTCCAGGGGGTGATTGTCGGGGGGTGCTAGTCCGGCGGGTGATTGTCTTGGGGGTGCTAGTCCTGTTACGGAAAGGATAAGCTCTCTATATATTTTTATCTCTATGCTCCTGACTGGCTAAGGAAAATAAATAATAATAATACAACATCAGCCGCACAAGAGAGGGCTCCTTCTGAAGAAGAAGAGTACGTGTCCGTGACATAGAGCAATGAATACTAAAACAACAAGGAAAAGAAGGCTCGCGAGGAAAATACGATGAGGGATCTAAAAAGGAAAAAGGAGAATACGCATACATTCTCCCCTTTCCTTATTTATTTCATAACAAATTATGATTTTGCGAACGAAATATATATTTTTTACTATTTACAAATTTTATGGACATATATTAAATAAACATAGATACATTTAAGACATTCTGCAAAATTATAATAACATACATACATTTTGTTTATTCTCCTTTAAGTTTTTTCAATCTCTTAGAATTATGTCATATTTTGACTGCTTGTTTTTCTTTTGTTTTTGTGAATTTGATCATGATTTCCGAAACATAATTTTTGGACATACAATTAAAAAATTTAGCAGCGATTTGTGGAATAAATTTTTCAAAGGAATGGTCTTCTTCGCATTCTGCTAAAATATTTTCCAAAGCGTAAGTATCATTTTCCAAAAGTTTAATAAACGAAAGAACACAAATATTTTCAAATTCAAAGATGAAGAAAGTTTCGTAAGGCGACGTATTGTAGGTAATGTGAGAACTTCTTTACTTAGATCTCAATAAAGACTCGTTGAGAAACCTTTCCAGGACATAGATAAGGCGTACAAGGCAGGACTGTATCTCCGTTGTTGTGGACATTTAAACAACAAGGATAATTGTTCAATCAAAAAGTTTAATTTCTTCTCTTTTGCTTCGTCCAAATGGGGCAAGATATTTGTCACATGATTTAAAGATGTGTTTAATTCATTTTCCAAGCTAAATAGTTGATTGGTGGAAGAGTTTGATCTCAATGAATTTAAGAAGGCCAAAATATTAAGAAGGGTGTCACATTTTGTAATATGATTGTTTTTGGTGATATGTTCGAGATGATTAAAAGATAGATCTCTATCTTTCACCCTGAAAAATACTACATAGCAGGGAATATAGTCATCGTAGTTGTTATGAATCAGTATTAATAAGAAAATACTGAAGAATAGTCAAGTTTTGATATGTGAAAAACAATATATAAATAAAGAAGGTTAAGAAATGAAGTTTGGCTTACCGTATATGGATTGTCATTTCTTCATTAATCTTTAGACTGAAGTCTATTGACGGTCCTCCATGACTAAAGTTCATTTTGAAGAACACCAGCTCTTTATCTTTTTCATCATAATGTTCTTGAACGCCGCTCGGAAGGCAAGTCCTATCCATTTAAATTTGAAGCTCTTCGAGTGTTAAAAATGAGTTGGCCTCTTCAAAAGCCTTAATCTTTTTTAAATTCGCTCGTTTTCATTAAGGAGTCGTGAGGAGGAGGTTGAGGTGGAGGAACGCTTTGGAGGAGGCTTTTTTTGAATAGTAGTGAGGAAGATTTGGAAAATTGGAAGGGACGGCATCTTTTTTAATATCTTAAGACAAAGAGTTTTTCCAGATCTGTCTGAACGTGATGGATTAGAGTCAGTAGACTCTGGCTTATAATCGGAGGGCATGAAATGTACGTCACACAACGCAGAATGTATTGAAGGTATCTAATTTTTTCGCGGAACAGCCTTTGTCCAGAGTTGGCGTAGGGACTCATCCTTGGGGAACATGTGAAACCGTCTCTTTTCCCCCTCATTGCCCTTTGGTTTGTAGCCACTCTTGCAACCCGAGCAACACAAACCTTCCCCATTGTCGTCTAGTTTGAAGATAAATAGGTAGGTCTAAAACGATTCCTCTACACACTTCCACTACTTCATTCACGCGGCAAATAAATAAATTAGTCGATCCCAATTTGTATTTGTGTTTTGAAAGGTTGAGCAACTTTACCATTCCTGATTGTTTTAGTATTCATTGCATAGAGATATAAACATATAGAGAGCTGATTCCCTCCAATTAGCAGATAAACATCGTTCAGCTGTATTCTGAACACAATGACGTATTTCTCTTCCCTCCAATAGCAGAGAAACATCGTTCAACTGTATTTTGACACAATGACGTATTTCTCTGACGAATCCAATAAGCTCTCTATATCTTTATATCTCTATGGTCCATGAGGAAAGAAAAAAAGCTTATCAACAGTGAATATGACGGCTCTATTGAGGAGCGTTAAAACATGGGATAAGGAAAAAGAATAACAATGGATTGTCCCTTTACCATAAAGATATATAAAGACATAGAGAGCTTATAAGATTTTTGATAGAAATACGTCATTGTGCCCAATATAAACACATATTTATATCTCTATGATCAACTTACGATGACGGTGTACACATTACTTTGTTTATTTTGAACACACAGAATACAGCTGAACGATGTTTCTTTGCTATTGAAGGGAATAAGCCCTCCATATTATTATATTTATATGCTCTTGACTGGGTAAAGAAATTCAAATGGGAAGTTTGTGTACCTAGTCGTTATAGAAGTAAAAGATGACCAGTCGTTTAGGGCTGAAAGAATTAAACATGTGGACTTTTATGATATGGCTCTACTTTTCGGGTTCAAGGAGCATCTGCTAGCCGGAGTAAGTACTAAATTCAATATTAATCAAGAAGGATTTTATATGAAATATCCTATACGAACGAGAATCATTGACTTAAAAAGACTCACAAGGTTGGAGATCCCTTAGTTTATGTTACTTTAAAGTTGAAGGGAGTTGATATAATAGAAGTAAATATGAAGGGGAAAATGGTGATCACTTTGGAGTACACATTTAAAAGAGTAAATTGAGATGGAGCAGTAGACTATCTTAAGAAATTCTGACATGTCGTCTTACATTACCTGAAGAAAAATCCCTCGAATGAGGCAGTGGAAAGGAGATTTAGAGAATATAAGGACGTATGGAGAGACCACGATCATATTGTAGAATTGATAGCTGATCCGGCCACTCTACCAAAAGTGATTCCCTATCAAGGATGCCTGATAAGGTTAAAATGTGTACAGGGGCGTTAACCTTCAATGTATAAACTGTTTTAGTCATGAACATCTCAAACAGGATTGTCTTGACCCCCGACTTAAACTCAAAGACTACGATAAGGCCTTAAAAGAGACGCTAAGTTCTTTGAATTCCAATACGATTCTTAACCCACAATCTACGGACAATGGAAACGTCTCGATCCTTCGAGATAATATTCACTCAAGTGCAGTTGATGGTAATGCAAAAATAACGCCAGATACTTCCAACTCCCAGCAACCCTCTGGGGAGGTTATACAGGAGGAGGATCACGAGTCCAATAGTGAACTTTTTCAAAAAGAGGTAGATGGATCAGCCAGTGTTCACCCACCTATCAATTAAACAGATGCCCCTCAATCTTTGAATTTGAACCCCGTTGAAGCTGTCCTTAAGTCGTCATGCTCCCGTCAGTCCCGAGGAGGCTGAGCGTTTTGAAGAATAATTAGTTTCCCTTTTGATTGTTGATGCTTGCGAGGGATCTGCAGTCCCCATTGTTGTGGAGCCATCATTTGTAAAGACAAAGAACCGTAATATAAATCCTGACTTGATCTTGGGGCGAGAACTAGATCCGGGTCAATATCCAAGAGAATTTACCCAGTTCGGAGCTATCTTCTTCTGAAAAAGAAAATCCAAACAAGATTCAAATAGTTAATACCGTATATCAATACAAAACTGCTATGAATGGTGGAGGGCAAACAAAAATTGATGATTTTTTGGTCCGTCCTCTACAGAACAAACAAAGAAATGACTTAGGTCTGCAGAAAATAACCTATTGGAACACTAGGGGTGAAAGGATCGTGTTTTTCGGCATGCAAAAATGAACTATTTACTAAGTGGCAGTAAAATCACCAACTTCAGCTTCCGGTTCCTTTCATTGCAAATACTGTATTCCTAAAACGTTTAACTTTCTCTTCCCCGGTTTTGGAAATAGACGGGGAGTTATGTCTCTTGTGACTAAAAAAAATGGATGGCCAATATATTGGCCAATGCATAACAACGGATCGATGTGTCAATGTTATTGATATGAGATCAATAATCATATCGGCTGCAGCGAGGTATGCTGCCCTCTCCCTAAGGATTCCCAAGGTCCAGGACAATCTATGGAACTTCGCGTATGAAATCATAAAGTACTATCCCTCCTCATCAGCCCGACACTCCAGAATGCTAAAACGTGTAATAAGTTATTATAACGAAACACTAAGGACACGGAGAACTAATAGCTTATGGACTTTAAATCGGATTATTATCTTCGTTTTTAATTATGTATGCGTATTATCTGTCTTTGTTCATTAACTTGGTATTTTAAATTCGTTACATCATTGTTACAGAATTCATTAGGGTACGAATTTTAGGTCTTTAAATGGGAAACTAATTATAAACTAGAATGTTTATTTATGTTTTATTGTAAAAAGCCCAATTTTACTATTTTATTTAAGTATGTTACTTTTTGTCACTTAGATAAATAAAGGCCTTGCTGATGAGGAAAAAAATGGATGGCTGCATTCGCGTCAAAGATACTCATCTGATAGTGATTGGCATATTTATTTGTCCCCAATAAGAGTGGAGGTTTTTACTTCTTCAACGCCTATGACCCAAACATAATGCCTTCTGTTTTTTAAGCTATGACAGATTCATGCAAAAGGGATCTATTTCCTCTCCTGTTCATTGGGACCTCAACGTCGATCTCTATAGATAGAGACCTAATACTCGAAGAGTAAAAGGGGAACTTAATCTCTTTGACATCACTCGAACCCTCACAGCCCTGAAGACAACATATCATAGAGGTCTGGACGGTAATCATCCCGGATGGATATAGCACTTGCATCTCCGTCTGTTTTATCTAAAATAAGAACTGTCAGTATTACTTAAGACCAGCCTCCGATAATTAAAACGAAATTAATTGGATTATTTTAAGTATAGACTGCCTTTTAAAAAACCATATGGATCTTTAAATGTGCTTCTTTTATACACAAACTACAAGGAAATCTTTTATATAACTAACCCTCTGGCTGGGCAGAAAAAGCAAGCTAAAAAATGTATACATATCGTCAGACAAACAACCAAGAAGTTTGTACCGAAGAACAGAAAACTGAATCCTTACAAACCGGAAGGAGCTTGACTCCATTTTAACAGTAATTCTTGTTTGCTCGAACAACTACATTCGACACATTTATGTTTTTGCAATTCACTGAATTAAAGAAATCGAACTACAGGAAAAGAGAGACTCGGAGAATGAATGTCAACAAAAAAATTAAATCCTCTTTGCTAACAAGTACACTGAACAACAAGTTTTTTTACAGGAGATTTTAAAATGATTTTGACTAATTTGGGTACGCTGATTTCAAAAATTAAAACCGTTTTGCTGTATCACGTCAGGATTTTCAGTTACAGAAATTTCCCATTCCCTAGAAGTCAGATTTCTTGAAATTTACAAAAATTCCTTTATTACACTGGGGAACAGTGAAAGTTTCTTGGGATATATCAACTGATTTGAATCCCTAATGGGTCCCTGAAATTAAATTAAAAACCATTTTGCTAATCAGGTCATAATTTTTGAAATTTTGAGTTTTTTGTTTTCGATTTTCAACTTTTAGACAAAATCACATCTTTTTTGTTTATTGAGCTACAAAAGTGTTATGGGTGTTTTGGAAATGGCATGGTCCTATTAGTGGGAGCGGAGACTAGTTTAGGTTGAAACCTAATCAGAGAGCCTTGCCCTATTTTAAATCATAGATGGAAAAAAGTTATTACAAATAAAATGGAGATCCTGGATTACTTTCACTCTCGATTTCCAGTCAATTGTGGTGAGAGAATAGACATTTTCCGAGACCTAAAAAATCAAAAAGGACGTGCAAAGTTCCGAAAATACCATTTTCACTTTGGACAGTTTGACTCAATATGTAATAAAAAAATGAAGCAAAATAAGCTTGTGGACCTGATGGCATTATAGGAAAGTTTTATCTTGTTTTTCTACCCAAATAATTCCTTTTTTAGTACAAATAGGAGGTGGGATGGAGAAGAAGGGTCGTATGCCCAGTTCCTTGACTAAAGGAACCATAGCATTGATCCCGAAGAAGGGTGATGGGACTGACTTCAGTCATGGAGGCCAATAACCATTTTAAACGAATCATACAGAATTTTATCAGGACTCTGGGCCCAGAAAATGCAAATTATTTTAAATGAAAAAATTGGACCCCACCAAAGGTTTTTTGAAAAATCGAAAGATTCAGGACATCTCTTTCACATTCAACTGCCATTGACTCTACTGAAAAGAGAGGTAAATTTGGAGCTATACTGGCAGTAGATTTTTCAAAAGCATTTGATTCAATTTCCCATGGGACAGTATTAAAACTGTCAAAAACTCCTGCCTCGAAAATACTTCAATCCAGTGCGCGCCTTGCTCTTCAATGGTACATCTACCATCTCTTAATTAATGGATTTGAAAGCAAACCTATTACCTTAGGAAGGAGTCGTAGGCAAGGATTCCTTCCGCCCCTCTTCTGTTCATAGCTGCAATGGAGGAATTTGCGCAAAACATCATTAAAAAATACAGGTTTTGGTGTAGACTTTGAAGGCTCCCGTCACATCATTGACATGTACGCCGATGACGTAACTATTACCGTTGAAGCTATTCTGAAGCCCAAATCATCTAACGAACGGAAGTAATTTTAGATTATTTTATTAAATTGTGAAAAATTTCCGGTTTATCTTTAAAAAGGAAAAAAACATGTATCTACCGATTGGCGCCTGGAATCCTGCACAAATCTTAGTATTCGTTCTTGTTTTATTAAACAGCGAGTGGAAATCTTGGGTGTTTATTGGTGCAGAAATGGAATAGATGATAAGAATTGGACTGAGATTAATACTAAGGTCAATCAGAATACCATACAATGGAGGAATTTTAATCTTAAGACGAGAATAGATCTGTATAACTACAAAGTTATCCTCTGGTTCTTTACAGAGCCTCTTCGTCTCCTTTATAGCCGAGAAGGTGATTTTAGAAGAAAAACAATGGATAAACTCCTATTTCATTTTAGTTATGTCCCTGCTGTTAAAAGGAAAAGGAATGCCTTGGTGGGCATTACCCAATTATCTAATATCGTTCCAAAAATATACAATAAAGTAACTATTGATATATTCAACCGTCCGTCCTTAGAGTGGAGAAGATCAGTTACTCACCATGAAATATCATGGTGGCTTCTGTTTGGCTCGGATCTAACTAATTCTGTGTCGTCAAATATTTTAGCTGTTTGGGGATGCCTACAGATAATTCTTTGGAGGAATGTCCCATCATATGAGGGGATTCTACCATAGATATAATACGCCAAAACTACTAAAAGATACTTCTTCAAAACTTTAGGAAGCCCTGAAGATCGAAGAATGGGTAATTAAAGAGTGTCATTTCACTCTCCACTGTGCGTATGACGGATCTATTCTTCATGACGGAAGATTTCGTTTCGCCCTACAACGGTCTGCTAATAAACACTTACCTTAAAGCCTTGGCACCTGAAATGATAGGTCCTTATTGTCCTGATACCAAAGAAATGAATAAAATTGCCTCAAATATTTGAAACTTCTGAAGCTTCCTGAGAACTGGAAAAAAGAATGTTGGGTTCTTTAAAATATATCTATGATAAAACAAAGATCACAGCGCAACTACAAATTTCTGCAGACTTGATCAGATTTTACGAACCATGTAAAGATTGTGGCAAGATCTACAACGACACCATCCACGCTTTCGTGGACTGTCCCATGGTATCGGTTTTAAAGAAATTCGTTGCCTTGAATGTGAGAGGAATGGAGAAGTGCGGAACAATTATGTACAGGCCTATATTCTCTTTGGATCCAACGGGAGACGAAATTCTACATCATCAAGGTCAAAAGCAATCGAATTCGCTATATTGGATTCGAAAGCCTTGGTTGCAAAAAAGCTGACCTCACGGGATCTTTTGCTGCCAACAGAATTACGTGGAATAATTGTAGCAGCCGTTGCAAGGTACGCTGCTTTTTCGACCCGCGTTCCTGTTGCTTCTGGCGACAACTGGACCTTGGCTTCGGATCTAATAAAATATTTCCATCGATCTCTACACACCACCTCAAAGCTGTTAACAAGGTTTTAAAACATTTTAATAATTGTGTAACCTTAATTTTAAATGTGATGAATATTTGTATTTTAAATGTTTGATTTTATTACCATGCTTTGTTTTGTTTTTTTAAATAATTTTATGATTGACTTTTTATGATATTTGTTTTGTTGTTCTTCTGCCATTGTATTAATTTAGATTATAATATCTATTTATGTACTTATCACAATTACTCTGGCATTTGTAGACTGGAATAAATTATTTAAAAAAAGTATTTTTTCTTAAATTTCCAAAAAATGCTTTTATCTGTAAAAAAATCGAAAAATGTACAAAAAAATATTTATATGATTCACATTTTTTTCCGCTCTCTAATTATCACATGAAAGTCAATGTTTCCTTTTTTATTATTTAGATATTCATTAATGATAATTATTCCAAGAAATATTTTACATCTAATAATATATAATAACTTTTATAATACTTCCAAAAAAAAATCATTAAAATTAAATCTTTATGTCTGAGACTGTATACATATATTGAAGCTGGCAAAATGAGCATTATTCAAAACTCTTCGCATCATTAATATATATAGCTACTCAGACTTAAATTTGATATCATGTTTTGGTGGGTGTTTTTAATGAAACTCTATTTTAAATCCTAGGTACAGCAAATGGATGAACTTATTTAATAATAGAAGCATATATACACTCAGAGAGTGCAAACCTCCGCCGTCACGGGGTCCTTATGAGCCTTCCGAGGCGAACTTTTCACGACTGGGCAGGCGTAGAGGGACGGGGGAGGGTTCCCTTCGACGGAAATTCCGAGAGGAAGACGCTCCCGGCACCCGATTTCACAGCACAGCGACATCTATTGGCAGAGTAGGCTAACTTGAAATATTTATTACTATTTAGCTCATTTTGTATGAATTTTAGCCATGAAACAAATGTTAATCTCCTCACGATATGATAAAAGTATGCAAATCACTTTCTTGTTAAAATAAAACGGTTTTTTAAAGAGAATCCGATAGCCGTGTGTGTTACGGCGTATACGGTGTATAACTTTCAATGTTAGGAGCGCAGGTTCAAATTCCATGAGGGGAAGGTCATTTTAGGTCTACCTCATGATAAGATCCTAAGTTTAATAGACTAATTTTAATGCTATAATGCTTATTCTTATAAACGGTCGGATGCAATTGTATTGAACCAATTAGGCACAAAAAAACTGTGGTTTAAAAAGAACAGTATTTCTACTTCTTTCGTATTTTCAATAAATGTGCACACACCCCAAAAAAAATGATTTAGGGCGTAAAATTATTTTGGCAAAAGTAGCAATGTCTCGCATCAGATATTAGGCTGATAAAAATACTCGAAGGATGAGACTTTAATTTTGCAGCTTTGGCGAAGAAGACATCATGGGAGTTCGGAACGAGTTTCTTAATAAGGAAATGTCATCGAGTCTTGTATCGACAAGAACAACAACATCCGGAAAGGAGCGGATAGTTCTATAGGGGAGACACTCTTTATGTAATTAACTATTTTGGTACTTCTAAATTTGGAAGCGGCAGAGTTACGTTGTAGGATACTATTGAGCACATGGTTGAAGAAAAAATATTATTAGAGGTACTATTCCTTCATTTATTTCTTTGGTTGGACTCCAGTAACCGTTCTGGCGCGTTGGACCTGTTGGGAAAGAAGGAGCTGACTGAAATGTGCGATTTGAGGGAACTGTTGGAAGAAGGAGTTCTGATTGCATGGGATAAAATGTTAATATCTTTTTAGTCTTTTTGTTTCTGCCAGGGAGCGAACTGTATTTGGTTTGGAGATTTGATTTGTTTGGAGAGTTGGTGTGATGTCGCTAATAGGGGTTCCGGAGATCTTGGTCTCTTACAGCTCGCTTCATGGAATACTTGATGTTTTTATTTTTATCTTTTTTAGATGTTAAACTTTGCTCCGTAGAGATTGTATAAGAGGAATCTTGAGAAGTATTACTCCGCTCGGATGATGATTTTACTTCCACTTCTGGACGTAGGGTATCTTCCGTAACATCTGCGATGAACACCGTTACACTGGCATTTGATGGAGGATCACTCTCCCGTTCTCTGTTTGTAAGATCTTTTGAATGGTGTGTCTCTGAATCCACCTCTATTTTATCCTGATTCTCCAGTGAGGAGTAAATGAATTTTTTTATACTCTTTTACTTTGGCTTTTTCTTTTGCACAAGTCTTTGGAAGATGACCAAAACGTAAGCAATTAAAACACTGCTTTTCCATGTTGGAAAAATGGAGCTTTATTAATTTACCCTTTACTGGGGGAGGAGCGTAGGAATTTTCGTGGGGTTGCCAGTCACCTCGTAAACGACGGAGCCTGAGCCAATAATGTTTTCGAGGCCCTGTAGCCGGGTGTGTGGCAAGACTATTTTTGTTAGCTTCGGACCGTGCGTATCCTATTTGTTTAAAGTCATCTGTGAATGGTCTTAATGAATTAAGATTTCTTCTTCCGAAACTTTGCCAATGCATTTTACAGCTTCCAACATAACGCTTCACGCCTTAACGGAGTCTAGTGCAGATCTTATACCTAATATGTCGACATTGAATTTCTTTTTGTTGAGACATGTGTGTATGAAAACGTTAAAATAGTTTCCATAAACTTCTCGGCGATATTAATAGGATTTTTTAGGCCAATTAGGGCTCTTCCTTGTCCCATTTCGGAACTTAGGTACGAAAGTTCATAGGCCGGAATGCCTATTTTTGAATTGCAATCTCTGCAATGTTATAGTCTAGCAGGGCCCTGCTTCGGGGAGAGAGTTATCTTCTCTTCGGATGGACAGATTAAAGAATTTCCAAAAAGTCTATATTTGGTAGGAGCTTTTGCTATTATATCTTGACTTACTGTTGACGATAGGGTCGAGGCTGGTTTTTGGTACCTGAGAGAGGTTGGTGGGAGGCTTAGGGACTTCGTCTATGCTATCCTTTGATGAGCTTTTGTTGATTGGGGTTTCTATCGGGGTGTTATTACTCCCTAGGAGAAGGAGTCTGACCATCAGACGGAAAGCGAGGGCTTTTGGGGGGCTCGAGGTCCCCCTCCGGTTCTGACATAGCAGAGAGCTCCAAATAGGATCCTCGACACTATGTGATCACTGAAGGAGTCTTTATCTAATTAGGAGATCACTAAATTTGATAATTTCAATATAACCCATCATATAAAAATAGAAAGAAATATGTTGAAAATGATGCGTCCTTTTATAACTGTCCTGAATAGTTTTATTTTGTTTCCTGTAAATAAATATTCACAGATTAATATATATTATATATTCTATACTTTTTTTTGCACAATGAACCATTAATATTTGAAGAAAAAGTGAAAAAAACGCACTAAATTTTAAATTTATTGTAATCTTATTTAAGAAGACAAAACTATAAATATTACTATCATTTTCTCAATGGCTTTTAAACACATTTGCCAAAGCTCTAACATATATACAGTATATATATATATATATATTTCAGAATAATCCAAATTGAATAACATAAGAATAAAAATAGTATTTTAAAATATTACTTTCAACAGTGGACATAAATAATTTAAGTATCAAAATTATATATTACTACTAAATAAACAAAATGAAAATAATGAAAATCGACCTGAGAAAAATCTATATAATACTATTTTGATTTATTTTTTTCAATTACATCAAATCTTTGAATTCTTACATAACTCATTTCATAAGAATTATATGGCGAATGGAATGACGGACAGTATTTAATTTATTTAGAACCTGAAACCACGATCTGGGAAGGTATTTTATGTCAAAAGCGGCATAACAATTCAAACATCAAATAATTAAGAAATTGAAAACGTTTTGTCGAATATACTTAATTATTTAGCTCTCTATGGTATTTATAATCAACAAAAAAATCTCTTTGAAAAACATTAATTTGTCATACAGTATATTTCATCCTTAATATTGTTTAGAATATTACAAACAAATACATTTTGGAACAACAACAAAAGATCTATACTTTTCAGATTGTAATTTAAATGAAGTGATTGTGTATTACAATACATAGTTTCTAGTTTAGACATAACGCTTTATAAAGATTAGGAATTCTCAAATCAAATAAATAACTTTACTGAATTATACAATACAGATAAAATCACTTAGAAAGAAAAAATTCCTACAGAATGGTGTAATTGAAAAAGTTATATATATACATATATCAGACTTTTGATTTATCATTCATTGTTGTCGTTCGTCGTTCGCGAACGATGAACGACAAAGCTTTTGACGAACGAAAAGGAAAATTCCTTATCGTTCGTCGTTCGTTTTTGGCGCCAAAAAAAAAAAGATTTTTAATTTCATGGGACAAATTTCCTTTCTAAAAATGTCATCACTTTTTTTTGAAATTTCTTTAAAAAACTTCGTCAATCTTTTTCAGAATGGCGAACGACAAACGAACGATGAACGACGAACGATTCAATTTAAAATTAACGATGAACGACAAACGATAACTTTTGGCCGAACGAAACGAACGACGAACGATAATTATCCGCAAGGGTCAACAGTTTATATATATATATAGCATCAAAAATAAATAAAGATTTATAAATTAAAACATAAAATATACCACAGTTTTGATATTTTCCAAATTGACCGTAATATGTTTGAGAGTCTTAGTGAGCAAAGATACAAAGAAATACACATTCATTCAATTCTGAAAATATATATTAAATGTAACTGGTGATAAATTACTTCATATTTGAATTCTTAAAAACCTGTATAAAGCTATAGAATTCAATGTAAAATTGAATACAAAAAATCTGATTATGATTGTTCGTTCAACGTTATCATAAGGAGGATTTCAATAAAGCTCCTATATTTTTGTTTTGAAGGCATTCATTACATGAACTAAGTGCAACACCTACTTAAAAAATAAATAATTGACTGCAACATTCAAATTATTTCCAAAATTAAAAAAAAGTTTCCTTAAAATAAAATTTATAAGCCTCACCTCCCTTTTCGCCACCGTTGAAAAATATATGATAATAATACTAGACGAATCAATATACATTCATATTTCCATATTTATGCATATTGAAATTGAAATTTTGTATACTCTTTTTTTATTTTCTTGTTTGTATAAATAAATGTTTTTCATATATATAATATAAATGTATATATATATATACAGGAACGGAGGGGGGAAGAATTATTCACCGGGACAATTATGCCCTCGCCGGCCTTATACAGGCCCAATATGCCATAGGGAGGCTGCCAACGGCCTTTATGTTTCTGAGGCCAGCAGCCCACCGGGAATAGTCCCGGTACACCTGCTGGCCACTCTGCCCCTGTATATATATATATATATATATATATACATAGGCTTATCATTTTCAATCTATTTATAAAAAGGATACGAATATAACTTATTCTTAGAAGTGTTTTATATCTACCGGACTCAAGTACATATGCATAAAATTCATAAATCCTTAAGTAGAACTGCAAAACCTTGAAAATGATAATTAAATAATGTAATTATATTTAAAATATGTGCTTTCAGTAATCTTGTATTCCGATGCTGTTTAAAAAAACAATTAAACCTGTTATACATAGTACAAGGTATTTGTTTAATTATTGTGCTCATATTTAAGTCAAACGTCAAAAATATTATTAATTTTTTACTTCATCATAATGTATTGTGATACTACTCCTCCTCAAGCTTGCCCGGCTTTCGTTTTAATACGTCACACTCAAGCTCTTTTGGTAAAATTGACTATACCTGTTTGTTTATTTCAATTACCTTGATTTAAACTAATTAAAAATCGAAACATAATAATCACTTATACAAAATATATTCGTTGTCATATATATTTGTCAGAGCCTTCTATGATCACGTTGCTAGTAGTTTTTATTAGTCTGTGATTTGACAACAGACAAATAGGATAATCAAGCAACTGACACTTAATAAAGACGCTTGAAAATAGGTTTCAAGTGTCCTTAGCACTTATAGTTTGCAGACCCCTTTATTAAGACTTGACACATTTATTGTATTGTTTGTATTAAGCAGACTCATGAAGATAAGAAAATATACCATCATTGAAACCATTTAGAATAGGGCTTCGGAGAATTAATTTTTTGATATTGTTCATATCAATGTAAGGAATAGTTAAGATGCTTTAAGACACTTAACCGATATCTATAACCGTTATATGAAAATAAATTTATATTGTACAATTACACTCATGATTGCAGAAAATGTAGAAATGTAGTAAATGAGTTGAGATCTTTTCATTTTGAAGATGGATGTGACTTTTATTTAGTTTAAATATTGCTGATTCATCATATATAGAGTTTATTAACAAAATTGTATTACGTTTTTTGCCTATATGGCTAGACAGAATTACATCCGACTGATATAAATTAGCAATTAGCATTAAAATTAGTCTATCGAACCTAGGATCAAGAGGTAGACCAAAACTGACCATCCCCTCTCGGATTCGGGATTCGAACCTGAGCCCCCAACATTGAGGGTTGAACAATCCTTAACACTCATGGCTATCGCACTCCCTTACCATATATTTTTATTAAAATAACTGTGTGTTAAAATTGTCATTTTTTAAACTAAGGCAATTTGTAAAAGTATTTAAGGAAAATATGACAAACTTTCGGGTAATTTAGAAAGTGAATCCTGATACGTAGAGCTTAAATATTAAAATGTCTAATGAATTTTATTTTTCATATTTAGGTAATGTACGTATGATATTTTTAACTCCTTAATAATTATATTTTTGATTATTCATCCAAAAAAATAATTATAGAAAATTTGAATGATTTAAGAAGACTACGACATCTTTAAATATTTATGTAAAACTATTTTAGAAAAACGAAGGTTTCCTTTGAATACAGTATTACATACATAAATGAAATGCAACCATATATTAACCCCAAAATATCAGTATAACAGACAAAATGTATTAAAAATAAGGATAATGAACAAACTAGAAAATAAAAAATATAGGGGAATAACAATTAAACAATGGCTATGTATTCTAAGTTATTTAGTGAGACCATACTAGCTTTCAAATGATATCATACATATTTGAAGGAGCCTGAACAACTTAGGTTACTTTCGTTGCACAAAAAGTTTTCTAAATAGCTCAATACATTTTTGGCAGATCCCAAACCCTTTAAAATAGGTTAAGCCCTTGGAATAAGGGAAATATCCACTTAAAATGTCAAGAAAATATAAACTTGAAATTTGAGAAGACCTCTTTGACATATGCGTAGGAAGGTAGTAAAAATAAATTATTTTTTTGTGTTAGATATATATTATGCATAGCTTTGACTATTTTCACAATTATAGTCTGTTGAATTGTTTTTTATGCAAAAGGGATACATAAATGATAAAGACAGATACATCATATGTAAAAGCATATGAAAAATACCTGGAGGCCATTTATTAAAAACAATATGAAAAAAACTATTAATTATTTTGAGTGAAAGCAGTACAAAAAACTACAAAACATTATTTAATGCCTCGTGAGATAAAATATTACATGTACAAAGACAATATTATATAGGCTATCTAACTCTAAGCACAGAAATTATTAATTCACTGCATACGAATAAATATCACTATAGACCAAAGACAGTTGAAATCGGTCCGATTTTGTCGTAATATTAATATTTTAAATTGAACACAGGGTTTCACATATACAAAAACCTGAGCTAAGGTAGTCAATATGAAGGCACCATGTAAATAAATGTCACAAAAAACTCTACTACTTAAAGTTAAATTTATTGCTGTTGTTTTTAAACACTTAACATTCAATAATCATTTGATATTGAGACGTTAGAATGGCATATTTTAATTGGTTGTAACCCATTAAAGCCGAAGATTATTTTGTCGCATAAATCAATAAATTTTGAGAATATAAATTGATTTTTTCATTTCTTGACATATCCGATTTAACATTTGGAGAGAAAAAATACTGAAAAACCGGTTTTTTGACGGCAGGATGTATGCCACTCGTCTATAAAATCATGTTGGTCTTTTCAATGTAACTTTAAAAAAACAATGTCAACATATATAAAGATAAATGGTAAATAATTATTTAGCTAAGCATACATACAAATATCAATATTATTTCTAATTCTTATTCTAAATTAATACTATGTATGGAAGGTTCATACATTCGGAATGTAAGTACATCAAACATTTTTAGGATAGATTCTGGAGGGAAAACTGGCGAGTTTTGAAATCGATCTAACTACCTTTTGACCAGCAATTGTTGCCCTCTATTGTAGCGAAACAGTCGTGTAGCAGCTGCTGGGTAATACTCTAGGATCTGTTTTTCTTAAAAATCCAAACTTTTTGAAATACAATGCTATAGGTATCTTATTTTCTCAAAAAAATTATAGTCTTTTTTCATTTTGAGAATATCTAACTTGGACAAACGGTTGGGAGTTTACACTTCATGCAAAAATTGGCCATCACAGTTTTTTTGGAAAGAATTCTCAATATATAAAGGATACATTATGGTCAAAAAGGTTAACACCGCATACGAGCATATTGTAAATACTAATAGAATGGGCATTTCGACATTTAATTGTTTTGCTTTACCTTATTCCACCGGATAAGCTTTGTTCGAATGGATTTTAATTTCATTTGAGCTACCGTGACAAGCGTGGTATTTTCCACTCACAAGTGAAAATTTTTCCATGTAGCCTGCTCCTTTTCATCTGGTCATTATTGCCTCAATGGAGGTACACTTCCTACCACATTGCAATTTGTGTATGAAATTTTTTGCAATATTGTTTCAAATCGAAGATGGAGAATTTCTCATGAGTGCCCTTTAAAATAATGATAAAACGAGAATACAAAACTTATCGATGATTTTTAGGTTTTATAAGAGAACTCATCATAAAACCATAAGTTATGTCATAAAATTAATTTCATGTATTTAAAGACGAGTGGCAGGATTATCCTACACTAAAGTTTGTTGCACCACAGATAAAAAATAAAATAAAAAGTGAACAAAATAGTAATGTCATGTTATTTTTATACAATTCAAGAATCCGATAGGCTAATTCTTGAAAATTTTGCTCTGACCTATACTAATACATGGCCATATTTATGAGACATAGCAATCAAACAATTCTTACTAGACTAGCTTGTGTTCTAACACTGTATTGACGAAAACATAGATAAATATGACAATGGACAGGATTACTTAGTTAACCTAAAATGTATAAGAACAAGTTAAAACTTAAAAATAAAGGAAAAAAATATTCGATGGAACTTTTTCTACGTCATTTAAATGAATGGCAGGAAAACTGCCACTCGCCTGTTATGGTGTCAGAAATTGTTTTATAAGAAGGACATTAAGATGTCTTCAGCGGCAATCTATTATACAAACGAAGCAATGATGATGATTATATAATTTAGCGGCCAAGAGAAAACTTAGAGAAACAGGGATCTATAGTTTGGTGTGGAGGCAAATCAGTCTACTATAGTTAAAAAAAATTGATTATATCCTTTTTTATCCATAATAACATTCTATTCAATAAAAACAAAAAACTATTGAACAAATAATAACACCATACAAATAAGGAGTTTACAAAAAGTAACAAATAAAGAATATAAACGAAACAGGATACTTTAAATATTTACTTTTATGCTTGTACATTACTCAATAAATACTTAAACAAGTTCATAAAACTTGTTTGTTTTTCTTTATATTGTCCTAGTAAAGAGAGAGAAAAAAAAGAAGAAAATTTTTTCAGAAATAAAGAAGGAAATATTTTATGTAAGTTCGAATGCCAAATAACGAGCTTCCTCAAACACGTCTGTTCTAAATTGATTTTTATAAAAGACACAATTATGCTCTTCACAGGGTGCAGAGAAAGTGCAAAATATCCTTAATGAAAAAAGTTAGACTAGGGTATTTTTGTAGCCATAACTGTATATCCTTCCATGGAAAAAATGAGAACTTTTTGTTGTATCCTTAAAAAAGATATTATTTATGTGTTATCTGTTGCTGTTTTTATTTACTCTTTTTAGATCATATAAAAATAAAAGTTTATAACCAAAAAAAATTTTAAACTTGCTTTAAAATTTCAAAATCTGTTTCTTAACGAAATAACAACTATTGAACTAAATAGCAAATAGTAACGAGTCTAATCTGTATGACAAAAAAATATTTTAGTGATGGTTTTGTTGCGTTAACTCGGCAAAGGATATCTTTAAACTTTTTTTTAACTTTGATATACTTTACAGGAGATTTATTTATGTCTATTTGATTCGATAGAATTGCCTCCATGTGAATAAATTAAGGACCTATAGTGTATAAAATTAGTCTATCGAACCTAGATTATACATGAGGTCGAACAAAACTGACTTTCCCCTCATGGGATTTTTTTTCGGTTAAAAACATTTAGTCGGTAAACTGCAAAATTTTATACTGTGTAAAATAAAATACACTAAAATTATTATAGAAACAGAGTAAAACTATTCAGGCACGTTGCGAAAATACATAAATGAACATTGTAGTTCATACATGGGATTTGAACCTGCGTCCCCCAACATTGACAATTGAGCACGTTTTTCCAATTTCCCTTTCTCAAAGAATATAATAAAACAGTTGAAAATTCATAATAACATACAAAAATTGGAAAAAACATAGTTTTATCCATGTTTTTAAATATTGAAGAAATATTCTTCAATAAAAAAAATAAGTGTAGCTTATTTGACTAGTATGGTGTTTTTATTTTCTATAATAGTCTCAGTTGAGTTATTTCTTGCAAATTTGTAAATGAAATCAAAACCTGTCTTTTATAAAATGATAGATGCTAGTAATATTTGAAATTGATCCTTTTTTATTTCATATATAAAAGCTTTTTGATTTGTCTATTAGAATGGTGTCAAAGATTCATCTGAGGCCTCATAGCAATCCCATCAGTCCTATCTGGATCCTATTTTGGAATGGCTATCTGTTTTTCTCTACAAATGTGTACTCCAAAAAGTTGTTGTGATTGTAAAATTGTGTACAAACAAATATTCACCCGAGGTTTCATAACAAATCAGAAGAAGGGATTCCGGCGTTCCAAACGGATCGTCTGCATGAATAGCTATTGCCTCATTTTCTTTTTAAATTGTAATGGTATTTACCTTTTTCTAATAAATTGCTGTAAGTATGTATTTGTGTCTTTAAGGGCCTATATATTTACAGGTACCCACGGTTCAAATGAAGTCATATCTTAAAAAGATTCATAAATCTCTCATAATGAACCCAAATAGGAAGAAGAGCATGTAAAAATCCTCTTTTATCTATAAAAAGACATGTACAACTTAAAACGTCACTTTTAATATTAAAAAAACCGTTTATAAAATTCAAAGAGTTCTAAAATGTGTATATAGGAAATGAATGGATGAATGAAGGATCATTTTATTATTCATTTTAACTGTACCTATTTCAGAGAGAGAGAGATGATATGAATTATTTAATTCAAGTTTTTTTCTTCCCTTCTTATTTCCTTCTCTTTGATTTATGTAGGAAGATAAATACAAAAATAACGTGTTGTCGACGAAAGGCGATGATGACAACGAAAAAAAGGTAGGTAGTAATCTTCTGTCTGCAAGCACCAGATGGTAATGATTGATTAATATATATATATTATATATATCCATAATATCATATATATATATATATATATATATATATATATTATATATATATATATATATATATATATACATAGACATATATGTGTGTGGTGTGAGTGTGTGTTTTACTGTATGCTATATTCAAGTTGTCATAGTCTCTTCCTCTATGTCCTCTCTAGTCTTTTTTTTTTCATCACCCACAAAAAAAAAATATATAAAGACAGAATGCCAAAATCTTGACTTTCTATTTTCCATACGGAGGACTAATGTTGAAATCATTAATATAATAATATGAGTTATGAAATAGCAAGTCTTTTTCTTAATGTTAATATTGAAACCATGCCACGCTTGCGATTTAGTTGATGGATATATAGTATATAAAAGTATCCTCCATGGAGCACATAGTCAAGTCTCCAAAATAGCCTCCCTCCCTTCAGTACCGTTCCTTCTCATTTCTTAGGTTATTAGTTAAATATGTATCCGTTATCGATATTGAGAGGGCAGAGCTTTCTGAAATAACAAGAGATATGGGATCGGCAAGGCCAAATAAAGCAATATTTATGAGATGCTAAATATTTATGAAGTATGAACAACTTTATATATGTTATATTATAAATGTAGTATATTTTGTGGTATTGCAACATATTTTGCAGACTATAAAAATTATATAATCTTTGATTATATCGGCTATTAAACCAGAATACTTGAATAACTCAATATTTCCTCAACTTAAAATATTTAAAATAATCTAAAATTAAA
>CP045895.1:25030242-25051841 GCA_013387185.1 Caligus rogercresseyi
TCACAGCGCAACTACAAATTTCTTACTGGCAGACTTTATCAGATTTTACGAACCATGTAAATATTGTGGCAAGATCTACAACGACACCATCCACGCTTTCGTGAGCGCTGTGTCCCATTGTATCGGCTTTTTAGAAATTCGTTGCCTTGAATGTGAGAGGAATGAGACGTGCGGAACAATATGTACAGGCCTATATCTCTTTGGATCCAACGGGAGACGAAATTCTACATCATCAAGTCAAAGCAATCGAATTCGCTATTTGGATTCGAAAGCCTTGTTGCAAAAAAGCTGACCTCACGGGATCTTTTGCTGCCAACAGAATTACGTGGAATAATTGTAGCAGCCGTTGCAAGGTACGCTGCTTTTTCGACCCGCGTTTCCCTGTTGCTTCTGGCGACAACTGGACCTTGGCTTCGGATCTAATAAAAATTTTCCATCGATCTCTACACACCACCTCAAAGCTGTTACAAGGTTTTTAAAACATTTTAATATTGTGGAACCTAATTTTAAATGTGATGAATATTTTATTTTAAATGTTTGATTTTATTACCATGCTTTTGTTTTTTTAAATATTTTATGATTGACTTTTTATGATTTTGTTTTGTTGTTTCTTCTGCCATTGTATTAATTTAGATTATAATAGCTATTTATGTACTTATCACAATTACTCTGGCATTTGTATAGACTGGAATAAATTATTTAAAAAAAGTTTTTTTCTTAAATTTCCAAAAAATGCTTTTATCTGTAAAAAAATCGAAAAATGTACAAAAAATATTTATATGATTCACATTTTTTTCCGCTCTCTAATTATCACATGAAAGTCAATGTTTTCCTTTTTTATTCTATTTAGATATTCATTAATGATAATTATTCCAAGAAATATTTACACTCTAATAATATATAATAACTTTTATAATACTTCCAAAAAAAAAATCATTAAAATTAATCTTTATTATTCTGAGACTGTATACATCTATTGAAGCTGGCAAAATGAGCATTATTCTATCAACTCTCTTCGCATCATTAATATATATACGCTACTCAGACTTAAATTTGATATCATGTTTTGGTGGGTGTGTTTTAATGAAACTCTATTTTAAATCCTAGGTACAGCAAATGGATGAAACTTATTTAATAATAGAAGCATATATCAATCAGAGAGTGCAAACCTCCGCCGTCACGGGGTCCTTATGAGCCTTCCGAGGCGAACTTTTCACGACTGGGCAGGCGTAAGGGACCGGGGAGGGTTCCCTTCGACGGAAATTCCGAGAGGAAGACTCTCCCGGCACCCGATTTCACAGCACAGCGACATCTATGCAGAGTAGGCTAACTTGAAATATTTTATTACTATTAGCTCATTTTGTATGAATTTTAGCCATGAAACAAAATGTTAATCTCCTCACGATATGATAAAGTATGCAAATCCCTTTCTTGTTAAAATAACAACGGTTTTTTAAAGAGATCCGATAGCGTGTGTGTTACGGCGTATACGGTGTATAACTTTCAATGTTAGGAGCGCAGGTTCAAATTCCATGAGGGAAGGTCATTTAGGTCTACCTCATTGATAGATCCTAAGTTTAATAGACTAATTTTAATGCTATAATGCTTATTCTTATAAACGGTCGGATGCAATTGTATTGAACCAATTAGGCACAAAAAAACTGGTGGTTTAAAAGAACAGTATTTCTACTTCTTTCGTATTTTCAATAAATGTCAACACCCCAAAAAAAATGATTTAGGGCGTAAACTTATTTTGGCAAAAGTAGCAATGTCTCGCATCAGATTTAGGCTGATAAAATACTCGAAGGATGAGACTTTAATTTTTTGCAGCTGGCGAAGAAGACATCATGGGAGTTCGGAACGAGTTTCTTAATAAGGAAATGTCCTCGAGTCTTGTATCGACAAGAACAACAACATCCGTAAAGGAGCGGATAGTTCTATAGGGAGACACTCTTTATGTTATTAACTATTTTGTACTTCTAAATTTGGAAGCGGCAGAGTTACGTTGTAGGTACTATTGAGCACATGGTTGAGAAAAATATTATTTAGAGGTACTATTCCTTTTGTATTTCTTCTGGTTTGGACTCCAGTAACCGTTCTATTGGCGGTCACTGTTGGAAAAAGAGCCTCTGAAATTGCGATTTGAGGGAAGAAGGAGCTGATTGCGGGACAATGTTAATAGTCTTTTTGCTGCGGGGAACTGTTTTCCTGGAGGAGACTTTAATTTGTTTTGGAGAGTTGGTGTGGCATGTCGCTAATAGTGGTTCCGGAGATCTTGTCTCTTACAGCTCGCTTCTTGGAATACTTGATGTTTTATTTTTATCTCTTTTTTAGATGTTAAACTTGCTCCGTAGAGATTGTATAAGAGGATCTTGAGAAGTATTACTCCGCTCGGATGATGATTTTACTTCCACTTCTGGACGTAGGGTATCTTCCTAACATCTGCGATGAAACACCGTTACACTGGCATTTGATGGAGGATCACTCACCCGTTCTCTGTTTGTAATCTTTTGAATGGGTTGTCTCTGAATCCACCTCTATTTTATCCTGATCTCCAGTGGGAGTAATATGATTTTTTATACTCTTTTACTTTGGCTTTTTCTTTTGCACAAGTCCTTGGAAGATGACCAAACGTAAGCAATTAAAAACACTGCTTTTCCATGTTTGGAAAATGGAGCTTTATTAATTTACCCTTTACTGAGGAGCGTAGGAATTTTCGTGGGGTTGCCAGTCACCTCGTAAACGACGGAGCCTGAGCCAATAATGTTTTCGAGCCCTGTAGAGCCGGGTGTGTGGCAAGACTATTTTTGTTAGCTTCGGACCGTGCGTATCCTATTTGTTTAAAGTCATCTGTGAATGGTCTTAATGAATTAAAGATTTCTTCTTCCGAAACTTTGCCAATGCATTTTACAGCTTCCAACATAACGCTTCACGCCTTAACGGAGTCTAGTGCAGATCTTATACCTAATATGTCGACATTGAATTTCTTTTTGTTGAGACATGTGTGTATGAAACGGTAAAATAGTTTCCATAAACTTCTCGGCGATATTAATAGGATTTTTAGGCCAATTAGGGCTCTTCCTTGTCCCATTTCGGAACTTAGGTACGAAAGTTCATAGGCCGGAATGCCTATTTTTGAATTGCAATCTGCAATGTTATAGTCTAGCAGGGCCCCTGCTTCGGGGAGAGAGTTATCTCTCTTCGGATGGACAGATTAAAGAATTTCCAAAAAGTCTATATTGGTAGAGCTTTTGCTATTATTATCTTGACTTACTGTTGACGATAGGGTCGAGGCTGGTTTTGGTACCTGAGAGAGGTTGGTGGAGGCTTAGGGACTTCGTCTATGCTATCCTTTGATGAGCTTTTGTTGATTGGGGTTTCTATCGGGGTGTTATTACTCCCCTAGGAGAAGGAGTCTGACCATCAGACGGAAAGCGAGGGCTTTTGGGGGGCTCGAGGTCCCCCTCCGGTTCTGACATAGCAGAGAGCTCCAAATAGGATCCTCGACACTATGTGATCACTGAAGGAGTCTTTATCTAATTAGGAGATCACTAAATTTGATAATTTCAATATAACCCATCATATAAAAATAGAAAGAAATATGTTGAAATGATGCGTCCTTTTATAAACTGTCCGAATAGTTTTATTTTGTTTCCTGTAAATAAATATTCACAGATTAATATATATTATATATTCTATACTTTTTTTTGCACAATGAAACCATTAATATTTGAAGAAAAAGTGGAAAAAACGCACTAAATTTAAATTTATTGTAATCTTATTTAAGAAGACAAAACTATAAAAATATTACTATCATTTTCTCAATGGCTTTTAAACACATTTTGCCAAAGCTCTAAATATATACAGTATATATATATATATATTTCAGAATAATCCAAATTGAATAACATAAGAATAAAAATAGTATTTTAAAATATTACTTTCAACAGTGGACATAAATAATTTAAGTATCAAAATTATATATTACTACTAAATAAACAAAATGAAAATAATGAAAATCGACCTGAGAAAATCTATATAATACTATTTTGATTTATTTTTTTCAATTACATCAATCTTTGAATTCTTACATAACTCATTTCATAAGAATTATATGGGCGAATGGAATGACGGACAGTATTTAATTTATTTAGAACCTGAAAACCACGATCTGGGAAGGTATTTTATGTCAAAAGCGGCATAACAATTCAAACATCAAAAATTAAGAAATTGAAAACGTTTTGTCGAATATACTTAATTATTTAGCTCTCTATGGTATTTATAATCAACAAAAAAATATCTTTGAAAAACATTAATTTTGTCATACAGTATATTTCATCCTTAATATTGTTTAGAATATTACAAACAAATACATTTTGGAACAACAACAAAAGATCTATACTTTTCAAATTGTAATTTAAATGAAGTGATTGTGTATTACAATACATAGTTTCTAGTTTAGACATAACGCTTTATAAAGATTAGGAATTCTCAAATCAAATAAATAACTTTACTGAATTATACAATACAGATAAAATCACTTGAGAAAGAAGAAATTCCTACAGAATGGTGTAATTGAAAAAGTTATATATATACATATATCAGACTTTTTGATTTATCATTCATTTGTTGTCGTTCGTCGTTCGCGAACGATGAACGACAACGAGCTTTTGACGAACGAAAAGGAAAATTCCTTATCGTTCGTCGTTCGTTTTGGCGCAAAAAAAAAAAGATTTTTAATTTTCATGGGACAAATTTCCTTTCTAAAAAAATGTCATCACTTTTCTTATAAATTTCTTTAAAAAAACTTCGTCAATCTTTTTCAGAATGGCGAACGACAAACGAACGATGAACGACGAACGATTCAATTTAAAATTAACGATGAACGACAAACGATAACTTTTGCGAACGAACGAACGAACGATAATTATTCGCAAGGGTCAACAAGTTATATATATATAGCAAAAATAAATAAAGGTTTATAAATTAAAACATAAAATATACCACAGTTTTGATATTTTCCAAATTGACCGTAATATGTTTGAGAGTCTTAGTGAGCAAAGATACAAAGAAATATACACATTCATTCAATTCTGAAAATATATATTAAATGTAACTGGTGATAAATTACTTCAATATTTGAATTCTTAAAAACCTGTATTAAGCTATAGAATTTCAATGTAAATTGAATACAAAAAATCTGATTATGATTGTTCGTTCAACGTTATCATAAAGGAGGATTTCAATAAAGCTCCTAATATTTTTGTTTTGAAGGCATTCATTACATGAACTAAGTGCAACACCTACTTTAAAAAATAAATAATTGACTGCAAACATTCAAATTATTTCCAAAATTAAAAAAAAGTTTCCTTAAAATAAAATTTATAAGCCTCACCTCCCTTTTCGCCACCGTTGAAAAATATATGATAATAATATTAGACAATCAATATACATTCATATTTCCATATTTATGCATATTGAAATTTTGTATACTCTTTTTTTATTTTCTTGTTTGTATAAATAATTTTTTCATATATATAATATAAATGTATATATATATACAGGAACGGAGGGGGAAGAATTATTCACCGGGACAATTATGCCCTCGCCGGCCTTATACAGGCCCCAATATGCCATAGGGAGGCTGCCAACGGCCTTTTATGTTTCTTGAGGCCAGCAGCCCACCGGGAATAGTCCCGGTACACCTGCTGGCCACTCTGCCCCTGTATATATATATATATATATATATATATAAATAGCTTATCATTTTCAATCTATTCTATAAAAAGGATACGAATATAACTTATTTCTTCGAATTGTTTTATATCTACCGGGACTCAAGTACAAATGCATAAAATTCATAAATCCTTAAGTAGAACTGCAAAACCTTTAAATTGATAATTAAATAATGTAATTATATTTAAAATATGTGCTTTACAGTAATCTTGTATTCCGATGCTGGTTTAAACCAAACAATTTAAACCTTGTTATACATAGTACAAGGTATGTTTAATTATTGTGCTCATATGTAGTCAAACGTCAAAAATATTATTAATTTTTTACTTCATCATAAATGTATTGTGATACTACTCCTCCTCAAGCTTGCCCGGCTTTCTTTTAATACGTCACACTCAGCTCTTTTGGTAAATTGATCATACCTTGTATTTCAATATACCTTGATTTAAACTAATTAAAATCGAAACATAATAATCACTTTATACAAATATACTTCGTTGTCATATATATTTGTCAGAGCCTTCTATGATCACGTTGCTATTATGTTTTTATTAGTCTGTGCATTTGACAACAGACAAATAGGATAATCAAGCAACTGACACTTAATAAAGACGCTTGAAAATAGGTTTCAAGTGTCCTTAGCACTTATAGTTTGCAGACCCCTTTATTAAGAACTTGACACATTTATTGTTATTGTGTTGTATAAGCAGACTCATGAAGATAAGAAAATATACCCTCATTGAACCTTTAGAATAGGGCTTCGGAGAATTAATTTTTTGATATTGTTCATATCAATGTAAGGAATAGTTAAGATGCTTTAAGACACTTAACCGATATAATATAACTAGTATTTTATATGAAAATAAATTTATATTGTACACTTACACTCATTGATTGCATGAAAATGTAGAAATGTAGTAAATGAGTTGAGATCTTTTCATTTTGAAGATGGATGTGACTTTTTATTTAGTTTAAATATTGCTGATTCATCATATATAGAGTTTATTACCAATTGTATTACTTATTTTTTTGCCTATATGGCTAGACAGAATTACATCCGACTAGATATAAATTAGCAATATAGCATTAAAATTAGTCTAAACCTAGGATCAAGAGGTAGAGACCATCCCCTCTCGGGATTCGAACCTGCGCCCCCAACATTGAGGGTTGAACAATCCTTAACACTCATGGCTATCGCACTCCCTTACCATATATTTTTATTAAAATAACTGTGTTGTTAAAAATTGTCATTTTTTAAACTAAGGCAATTGTAAAAGTATTTAAGGATAAATATGACAAACTTTAGGGTAATTTAGAAAGCTGAATCCTGATACGTAGAGCTTAAATATTAAAATGTCTAATGAATTTTATTTTTCATATTTAAGGTAATGTACGTATGATATTTTTAACCCTTAATAATTATATTTTTGATTATTCATCCAACAAAAAATAATTTAGAAAATTTAGAATGATTTTAAGAAGACTACGACATCTTTAAATATTTATGTAAAAACTATTTTAGAAAAACGAAGGTTTCCTTTGAATACAGTTATTACATACATAAATGAAATGCAACCATATATTAACCCCAAAATATCAGTATAACAGACACAATGTATTAAAAATAAGGATCATGAACAAACTTTGAAAAGAAAATATATAGGGGAATAACAATTAAAACAATGGCTATGTATTCTAAGTTATTTAGTGAGACCATACTAGCTTTCAAATGATATCAATACATATTTGAAGGAGCCTTGAACAAACTTTAGTTACTTTCGTTGCACAAAAAGTTTTCTAAATAGCTCAATACATTTTTGCAGATCCCAACCCTTTAAAATAGGTTAAGCCCTTGAAATAAGGAAAATATCCACTTTAAAATGTCAAGAAAATATAAACTTTGAAATTTGAGAAGACCTCTTTGACATATGCGTAGAAAGGTAGTCAAAATAAATTATTTTTGGTGTAGATATATATTATGCATAGCTTTGACCTATTTTTCACAATTATAGTCTGTTGAATTTTTTTTATGCAAAAGGGATACATAAATGATAAAGACAGACTACATCATATGTAAAAGCATATGAAAAATACCTGGAGGCCATTTATTAAAAACAATATGAAAAAACTATTAATTATTTTGAGTGAAAGCAGTACAAAAAACTACAAAACATTGTGTAATCCCTCGTGAGATAAATATTACATGTACAAAGACAATATTATATAGGCTATCTAATCTTAAGCACAGAAATTATTAATTCACTGCATACGAATAAATATCACTATAGACCAAAGACAGTTGAAATCGGTCCGATTTTGTCGTAATATTAATAATATTTAATTGAACGCAGGGTTTCACATATACAAAAATCTGAGCTAAGGTAGTCAATATGAAGGCACCATATGTCAATAAATGTCACAAAAAACTTCAACTACTTAAAGTGAAATTTATTGTTGTTGTTTTTAAACACCTAACATTCAAATATCATTTGATATTGAGACGTTTAGAATGCATATTTTAATTGGTTTAATGTCATAAATTGTTTTATAAGGAGGACATTAAGATGTCTTCAGCGGCATATCATATTATACAAACGAAGCAATGATGATGATTATATAATTTAGAGGTCCAAGAGAAAACTTAGAGAAACGGGATCTATATTTTTGTGTGGAGGCAATCAGTCTATATATTTAAAAAAATTGATTATATCCTTTTTATCCATAATAACATTCTATTCAATAAAACTATTGAACAAATAATAACACCATACAAATAAGGAGTTTACAAAAAGTAACAAATAAAGAATATAAAGGAAAAAGGATACTTTAAATATTTACTTTTATGCTTTGTACATACTCAATAAATACTTAAACAAGTTCATAAAACTTAGTTTGTTTTTTCTTTATATTGTCCTAGTAAAGAGAGAGAAAAAAAAGAAGAAAAATTCTTTTCAGAAATAAAGAAGGAAATATTTTATGTAAGTTCGAATGCCAAATAACTTGAGCTCAAACACGTCTGTTCTAAATTGATTTTTATAAAAGACACAATTATGCTCTTCACAGGGTGCAGAGAAAGTGCAAAATATCCTTTAATGAAAAAAAGTTTGACTCGGGTATTTTTGTAGCCATAACATGTATATCCTTCCATGGAAAAAATGAGAACTTTTTGTTGTATCCTTAAAAGATATTATTTATGTGTTATCTGTTGCTGTATTTTATTTACTCCTTTTTAGATCATATAAAATAAAGAATTTTATAACCAAAAAAAATATTAAACTTGCTTTAAAATTTCAAAATCTGTTTCTTAACGAAATAAACAACTATTGAACTAAAATAGCAAATAGTAAAAGAGTCTAATCTGTATGACAAAAAAATATTTTTAGTGATGTGTTTTGTTGCGTTAACTCGACAAAGGATATCTTTAAACATTTTTTTTAACTTTGATATATTTACAGGAGATTTATTTATGTCTATTTGATTCGATAGAATTGCCTCCATGTGAATATAATTAAGACCTATAGTGTATAAATTAGTCTATCGAACCTAAGATCTTATACATGAGGTCGAACAAAACTGACTTTCCCCTCATGGGATTTTTTTTTCGGTTAAAAACATTTTAGTCGGTAAACTGCAAAATTTTGTACTGTGTAAAATAAAATACACTAAAATTATATATAGAAACAGAGTAAAACTATTCAGGGCAGTTGCGAAAATACATAAATGAACATTGTTGTTCATACATGGGATTTGATCCTGCGTCCCCAACATTGACAATTGAGCACGTTTTTCCAATTTCCCTTTCTCAAAGAATATAATAAAATTGAAAATTCATATAACATACAAAAATTGGAAAAAACATAGTTTTATCCATGTTTTTAAATATTGAAGAAATATTCTTCAATAAAAAAAATAAGTGTAGCTTATTTTGACTAGTATTGGTGTTTTATTTTCTATAATAGTCTCAGTTGAGTTATTTCTTGCAAATTTGTAAATGAAATCAAAAACCTGTCTTTTATAAAATGATAGATGCTAGTAATATTTGAAATTGATCCTTTTTTATTTCATATATAAAAGCTGTTTGATTTGTCTATTAGAATGGTGTCAAAGATTCATCTGAGGCCTCATAGCAATCCATCAGTCCTATCTGGATCCTATTTTGGAATGGCTATCTGTTTTTCTCTACAAATGTGTACTCCAAAGAAGTTGTTTGTGATTGTACGAATTCTGTACAAACAAATATTCACCCGAGGTTTCATAACAAATCAGAAGAAGGGATTCCGGCGTTCCAAACTGGATCGTCTGCATGGAATAGCTATTGCCTCATTTTCTTTTTAAATTGTAATGGTATTTTACCTTTTTCTAATAAATTGCTGTAAGTATGTATTTGTGTCTTTAAGGGCCTATAATATTTACAGTTACCCCCGGTTCAAATGAAGGCATATCTAAAAAGATTCATAAATCTCTCATAATGAACCCCAAATAGGAAGAAGAGCATGTAAAATCCTCTTTATCTATAAAAAGACATGTACAACTTAAACGTCACTTTTAATATTAAAAAAAACCGTTTATAAAATTCAAAGAGTTCTAAAATGTGTATATAGGAAATGAATGGATGAATGAAAGGATTCATTTTTATTATTCATTTTAACTGTACCTATTTCAGAGAGAGAGAGATGATATGAATTATTTAATTTCAAGTTTTTTTCTTCCCTTCTTATTTCCTTCTCTTTGATTTATGTAGGAAGATAAATACAAAAATAACGTGTTGTCGACGAAAGGCGATGATGACACGAAAAAAAGGTAGGTAGGTAATCTTCTGTCTGCAAGCACCAGATGGTAATGATTGATTATATATATATATATATATATATATATATATATATATATATATATATATATATATATATATACATATATATGTGTGTGTGTGAGTGTGTTTTACTGTATGCTATATTCAAGTTGTCATAGTCTCTTCCTCTATGTCCTTCTCTAGTCTTTTTTTTTCATCACCAAAAAAAAAATATATAAAGACAGAATGCCAAAATCTTGACTTTCTATTTTCCATACGGAGACTAATGTTGAAATCATTAATAATAATAATATGAGTTATGAAATAGCAAGTCTTTTTCTTAATGTTAATATTGAAATCCATGCCACGCTTGCGATTTAGTTGATGGATATATATGTATATAAAAGTATCCTCCATGGAGCACATAGTCAAGTCTCCAAAATAGCCTCCCTCCCTTCAGTACCGTTTCCTTCTCATTTCTTAGGTTATTAGTTAAATATGTATCCGTTATCGATATTTGAGACGGGCAGAGCTTTCTGAAATAACAAGAGATATGGGATCGGCAAGGCCAAAAAAGCAATATTTATGAGATGCTAAATATTTATGAAGTATGAACAACTTTATATTATGTTATAATTATAAATGTAGTATATTTTGTTGGTATTGCAACATATTTTGCAGACTATAAAATTATATAATCTTTGATTATATCGGCTATTAAACCAGAATACTTGAATAACTCAATAATTTCCTACAACTTAAAATATTTTAAAATAATCTAAAATTAAATACATAGCTCGATATATATATATATATATATATATATATTATAACAAAGAATCCTTTCATAATCCTTTAATTTTGCTGAAAAAGCAATATGGTTGGCTGAGAAGAACTTTGCTCCGACTAAACTAAGACAAAAAGGCACTCTTTTTATTACCATATCGTTACCTACTTTATTTTTGTGGAGGAGTAGATTTATTTCAAATAGTGAATGAATCTGCAAGTTCACATAAAATAGGCTTAATAAGCCATCCAAAGAAAGTATTTTACAATCTCATTATAATCTAAAAAATCATTAAACTAAATAACAATATTTAAATTGAAATCTATAATAAAAATTTATGGATGAGATATTATTATGTAAGAATTTTAAATTATATTAAAATTACGAGATCTTGTTGAGATTAGAACAATGGAAGAAAAAATTTAACATTTTTAAATGCAATACCCTTATCATATAGATGAATTTGTAACAAATTATATATATATATAATATATGAAAGTAAATGTATTTCAAATTAGCAAAAAACAATAGTTCCGCTTATATTTATTTTGCAATTGTAAGAAGGCTAAAGTTTAATCTATAAAGGCTTAAATATCAGGCAAAGAAATGATAGAAATACTATGGACAAAGAAATATACAATTTGAATTTGGAAGCTGTTGTTCAAATAAGTTTATCCAAAAATTATAAAACTTACTTACAAATTTTAACGGAAATGATTTATTTTTAACATATTTATATACAGTCAACTTTGCCTAAGTCGAAATTGCATTTGTCGAAAAGTCGCCTAACTCGAATATAATCAAAAGTCCCATTTTTTCTCCGTTGACATGTGTGTAATAAATTGTACAAGTCGATTTTGTAAGTCGATATTTCGCCTAAGTCGAACAGATTTTTTGACAGTAACACATACATAAACAAGAAAATAACTTGCATAAGTCGGAGAGGGTGCTCACTTTCCAAAACACAGCCCGCATGCACTGCACCTGCCGTTCACACTATGTATTTCAAGGAAGCAGACACAGATGGTTGAAGTGGAGAAAAATAAAAATATTAAAAAAAATAATGCCTCGCCGATGATTTGCGACTGCATGTGAGCGAGTGCACACACCCACGCCTACCTGTATATCGAATTTTTCTTCGACTTAGCAATCAAAATTCATAACTCGAATTTCGCCTAAGTCGATTGTTTTTGCACAGTCCCGAGAGAATGGACTTAGGCGAAGTTGACTGTATATATTAATTGTATCCTTGTAATATTTTATTTTAAAATTATTATATTTTATTTCCTTCGTTATATTTTAACAGAATTGTCCAAATAATGCCAATATGATTCGATGGAGGAAATTTATGCATATTCAAATCTTCAAAAGTACAACTGAATATAAGCTAAAAGTTTGAAACCGTTGTTATCTATTTCCCATGTCGGCTTATAAAATAAAATTTAAGAATAAGGCATGTCCTATCTGAGTCTAGCCTACTTTAAAAATAGAAAACATTCTCCAGGAGTAAATGGACAAAATGTGTAATTGTACAACCCTTGGATTTTTGCTAACTACTTATCAACATTGGATGATGCCTATAACTTTTTTAAGTTTTACACTGCATGGAGCATGACTTATAAGATACTTCTTGAGATCTTATAAGTCACCGATCATCCAAATCCCTCTCCTAAGTTCTTTGTATTTGTGTATAGAAACATTATAAAGTAGTCTTCGTCAAGACCTTACATGGCGCAGCCGGCAGGGTCTTGACGAAAGACTACTTTATTAATATTGGCATCTGCATTCTTCCGTATGAATCTTCGATTCCTCACGAGGTCCCTCGATCCGTTCTAATGACGAACGATCTCCAGTGTTCGAGGAAGCGGGAGGTCGTTCGTCTTAGAACGGATCGAGGAGACCTCGTGGGAATCGAAGATTCATACGAAGAATGCCGATGATCAAGAGGAGATATAATTTCTAGTAAGAACTAGTATTAATGTTTATTTATTTCATTTGTTATGTTTTGATTATAATGAATAGGTATGCGCAAACGTCATGGGAGGGGAGATGTGTGGTCATGACTTATAGATACTTCTTGAATCTTATAAGTCAACCGGATCATCCAAATCCCCCTTCCTAAGTTCTTTGTATTTGTGTATATAAACATTATAAAGTAGTCTTCGTCAAGACCTTACATACACAAGCATGGAGCATATATATATTATATATATATATATTATGTATTATATATATATATATATATAATATATTATAATATATAATATATATTATATAATAGCATATACATAATATGTATATGTGTGTGTGTGTGTGTGCGCGCGCGTGTGTGTGTTGTGTATGTGTGTGTGTGTGGTTTGTGTGTGTGTGGTGTGTGTGTGTGTATGTGTGTGCAGAAGTACTTTTACAATTTTAAATAGGAAAGTTAGATTATCAAAGTTTGTTGAAGTGTTGACGAAGTATTTTTAAGTTTTTGAAAACATTGATATTTCCAGTGAATGAAATCTATGTACGAAAGTTTTTTCTTCTTCTACAAAATTGTTTATAAAATGTGATCCAATTCGTTCAGTTAAATATTTGCTTTCCAAAAGGTAAAAATGGATCCATAATGTACGAGGTTGTAGCTAAAGGGAGCCGACAATAGGGAAATGGAGTTTTAATTGTACGCATAATTAAATTATTAAAAAAGTTGAGCAACCGAATAATATATATATATATATATATATGGCTTTTATTTACCTCTTATTTCTATATTAATATACTATATTTTATTTGAATGTCTTTTGTCTTTTCATTCATCTCGAATACAAAATAGTCTTCTGTTTGACATACACAACTCGAAAGAGTGCTGTTTTCATATTACTCAATATTCTGAGTCCCTGTCACAAAAACTATAGTATATTTATTTATAGTACAACGGTACCACCAAAGGATCCTTAGTATACTGGAATTCTACATGATAATAGGAGATCCAAACTATTTTATTTAGTTTAAAGATATTTAAAGCATATCTTCATAAAATGCAGAGTGTATATTCATATTAAATAATGATTTGCAGTGGTATATATATTTGACAAAGGGCACATTTTAAAAAATGATGTCATTGAGGCTTATATATGTCGTAAGCAAAACGAATACATGAATGGCAACAAACTCAGCTCAGTGTAATATTTGACAAACTTATCAAATATACATATGTCATAGGTTAGAGGTGCAGTCCCCAACTTTTTTGTCATCTGTTATATAGGAAAAGGATTCAGGTATTATTCAATGCTATGGAATTTCTCAATATTTCTAGAGTTAAGTGCATTTACAGTTCCGTGAAATAATATATTATTTTTAGCGAATGCATTTTATGAAAAGCATTAAGTAACATATAGGGCATCTCTTGGAATAGTGTTTTCATCTTTTATTGTAAAAGTTTCCTTTCTAAAGAGGGAAGTGTTATTGATGAATAAAATAACAATCTGACACTTTTTCAAGAACGTGATTGCTTGACTAGAAGAAGTCTTGATCGTATTTAGAAATCACTTAACTCTTGGACTGTTGAGGGTGAAATCTGAATTCAAAGCTCAGAATTCCATTCTTCAGAAAAATATTGTCTTTTCGTTTGATCTTCTATCCAAACGTTTAATATCTTTAGTTCGAGTATCCCAACTCACAGTGAGTATATCTAAATATAGCATATTCGAGAAAGTAAAAAAAAATTATTTCATCTTATACAAACCATCACTCCAACGATAAAACGTATAAATTAAATAATAAGAGTAGCAAATCAGTGAAATATGTTTTGATAAGCTTTCAAAAATTTAACATAATGTTAACCTTACATCCTGATTGGTATATCTCATTTGAAAATAGCCATATTTGATTATTGTTAAAGCTTTAAGTTTATTCGTATCCACACAGATCTCCATCTCACTTATTTAGCAATATACGTTTATTAAATATAAATTTTTGAATCAACAACTATATAGATATATAGTTTAACAAATGCTTGTTCAGCAAATGTGTATCATATAGTTTTAACTGTATATATATATATGTATTCTTATATATATTCTATATATATAGATATATATATATATATATTATATTTATATATATATATATATATAGATATATATATATATGTGTGTGTGTATGTTAGTATATATATATATATATATATTATATATTATCTATATATATAATATATATAATATATATATATATATATATATATATATATATGAGATTTTCTTAACTGTGAAGTATAAAAAACACTATTTAATAATCAGGCTTGTGAGCGATCAGGAAAAAATTGCGATCCGATCAAAAATAGCGATCATAAATTCTTTGCGATATAGCGATATAACGATCAGAGATTTTTTCCGATCAGCGATCCGATCAATTTAATTGCGATCAACAAAAAAAACCCATGTAATACTAATCTAAGTAAAAATTAAACGTATATACAGTCAAACCTTTATAAGCATCAATCTTTATATAGCAATGAAATGATGGTTTCTCGTAGCCTTTGAGGTCAATACTCTGGCTCCACAATTGACATATGTCTGCATACTTTAAGACAGGAGATGCCAGAATAAATGTTTCCCATAGCCTATGAGCTCCAAAACAATGACTTCTACATAGTCTCTTGTCTGTATATTTTAGGACAAAAAAATATATCAGGATAGCACACACTGGCTTTTTCCATTAATATTAGTCTGTATTTGTGTTTTCTAAACAAATATTAGTTGTTGGAATGGATTGTGGGTCAATGTGACAGCTAGTTAAGTTTTAAAAAATGTAGTGTTTGTCTCAAAAATCCTATTAATTTTTTTTTTCTTTTTTAGTTATTTATAAAATTGATCGGATCGCAATTTTTAGTGATTTTCGTTCAAATTCGATCAAAAGATATAAAGATCAGGACCTTTTGCAATACTCCGATCAGCGATCAATATCGTCTATATCGCTATTGATCGCCGATCAGAAAAAAACTCCGATCAACAATCCTCTTAAATATGCATGAGGCAGAGTACATCCATCTTCAACACTTTACAGGTATTTGTTTTGTTTGTTGATATTTATTACTATCATCCACGATAGACATACACACGAAAACGCACATATAACACTAAAGTAGAGAACACAACCACACTACGGGGTATCTGTGTTACAATAATAATGATAATAATACCTATGTACATATACTTATTCCTACTTAAATACTAAAATTATTTACAATAATATTTTTCATTATTTTACATTGCATAAATTTGATTATTCTATGTTTTCGTCCTCCTCTTGAGAAACTTCATGCCTCTCATAGGACAGAGCGGGACATCTGTTTATGAGTGATCTGCAGTCTGCGGTTCTTCCGTGCAGAGATCGCAAATTGGACTGATGTTCTTCCATTTACTCAAGTGCGAGAGAAAAGGTCCATGGCCAGTGACTGCTTGAACAAGCAGTTTCATATTCTCTCGTCGAAATTTGATCGTATTTTGTTGAGGAGTTTTCAACATTAGACGAGTGTGTTTCATATTTACGCTGTTTTTGTGACGGCAGCTCCACCTTTGATAAACAAACCATCTACTGCCTTCTTTACGTAGCTCGGCGGTACTCCGGTGCATATTTGATTTTGACTCTCACAGCCACTTTTTGCAAGATAATCGGTAATTCATTTCCAGTTATGTCACTGTGACCTTTACACCATTCAAGGTATATGTTTTTCTCCTTTTTGCTCTTATCAAAGTTTCTTTACATTCGTTGACTATGCAGCTCTTCGTGAGTGGATTGAGGAGAGCCGCAATTGCCGATTGAGAGTCGGATCGTACAACATATTCCTAGTAGGTTTTTCCAGTTTCAGAAGGTCTTCCACAGATCTTGAAATGGCGAGGACCTCAGCCTGAAATACTGATGCCTCGATTTTTAATGACGCCAGTGAATGATGTAGAGTCATGTCACCCTAGTGATAGCCCATCTGCGCCCGTATTTCCGTCTTGGTCTTTAGAACCGTCAGTATAGATATTGTATCCGGACATTCTAATGCCAACAGAATTTTAAGAACCTATATTTCACAAAAAAGTCCTGTGAGTCTCACATAAACTTGTACAAATTTTACTAAATTTTTACGCTCCTATATGGTTTCAACGCAAAGTTAAATCCTCTTAAGCAACGTATTACAAAATTACTTAAAACATAAACATGAGTACCCCCACTTTTCTTTTTCTTTCTTGAAACTATAAAATTTACCCCAGTAGGAATCGTTATTTAAAAATGGTTGGTGCGTCAGCACTTTTGTTCATTTATTGGCACTAAATATTATTTGACGAAAATTTGCAAAAAATAACAAAGCCATAAATTGATCATAGCTAAACTTTGTAAAACTTATTTTTTTCAAATATGTAATAACAAAAAGTTTTGCTTCATAACGAAACTTTGAACGCAATTTGGGGGGGGGGAGGGGGGGGGTCAAACCAAAATCCATTTTTCTCCGATCATTAGTTTCTTATGACGCAACTTTCGGGGGGGATAAATTTTGATATCTTAATATTAGGTTTCTATAATACCCCTAAGGTATATTATTTTTACAAGTGCTACATGTAAGTGCAAACAGTGCTAAGCACTTACGGCTACTCTTCTTATTGTATCTTAATCAATGTGAGACTTATGAAATGGTTTTGCAATATTGTGTTACAAATAGATAAGTGCTCCGTTATTGGGGTTGTCCATGAAAAAGATATACGAGGGAAATAAATCAGACAATAAAATTAGAATAGAAAGAGTCGCTTTGATTTTATAACACTTCTGTTTGTTATTATAAAGGCAAATGAATATTATTTATATAACATATAGGGACTGTGGTCTCTTTATTTAAACAAGAACTTGTGTAAGAACTCTCTCTCTCTCTCTAATATATATCTATATATATATAACGCATAATAAGGCAAAATTTAAAAATATATAAAAACAACAAAATTTGAGTTCATTATTTGTGGCAATAATACAAAAACTGCATAAAAACCAAGGACAAGATAGAAGCTGTCGTGGCGAGTCTTTCATTTCTAGGTGTTTATCTGGATTGAAAACAAATACAATGCAAGAAAAAGCAGATTTCAATATAACCTCCAAGCTATTAGTTTCCATAAGTTTTGATATTTTCATTTGCTTTTTATAAGACAGCTGTTGAAATGTATTAATCAAATTAAAGTGAAAATTGTATTTAATGACTTATAAAACATGTGTTTTTTGTTCCTAATGATTCGATAGAATTGCATCTGACAGGATATAAATAAGCATTATAGCATTAAAATGAGTCACTCGAACCTAGGATCTATTCATTGAGGTAGACCAAATATGGCCATCCCCTCTCGGGATTCGTTTCTGCACCCCAAAACATCCAGAGTTGAGCACCCTCAATGAATTTTATGAATGAGTATTTAAGTATGCAAAAAAATAAATGGTAAAGGAAAAACACATTATTTATTTATTTTAGGATTTTTTCACTTCATTTAAACATAAAAATCTATAGTAAATTCCAGTGGCGTCATTTCATTTGTAATCTGCTGTACTTCTCCTTTATTAAAATAGAAATAGAAGAAGTGGAAGGAAGTTTCCTCGACCACAACTACACCAAGTGGCGTTCCCGCCTCTTTGGTGGTACATGAAATTTGCTCATAAATGAAAAGATGTAGGTATACGGTATCGGAACCATTTTTTATCAGAGTTCATAAAAGGGTTCTCATAATGATCTCCGATACAACTTGGGAAATTCCGTTGCATGACGCTAGGAAAGTAACGTCAGAAGCCAAGATATTCTAATGATTTGATTGTCGAGTGCCGTAAGGACGATGTAGAAGGGATAGGCGGCCCAAAATATATATTTCCCATTGAGTCTAGAGGGAGATTTTTTTTTCGGTTAAAACATTTTATTCAGTTAATTATGAAATTCTTAAACAGTTTAAAAATAAATACACTGAAATTATGTACAGAAACAGAGTAAAACTATCTAGGCATTTGCGAAGATTTTTTGTTAAATATAAAAAAAAGGATATAATTTCCAATCTGCTTTTCTCTAAATTAAAAAATTCCAGGCAAATTATAATTATGAATAAATAGGTTTTTGTGATGTTTTTTTTACAATTTACTATATTTTTTTAAAAAACTGTGGGATATTATTTATCAACGTTTTACCGATTATTGCATGTGTATTAGTGATAATAAGCCTTGCAGTACAATGTAATTATGTACGGAAAATAAATACCTACTTAGTGCATTACTTTCGAATTATTTAGGGGTGTACTTCATATATCACAATGTACGAGTATAAACCTTAAAGCAACAAAGATCTTTTTTTGTTACGTAGTGTAGTTCGTCCTACTAAATTGATCTTTTCTTTACTTTCATGCCAGATAGCGAAATTTTTAAAAACTGTTCTGAAATGTATGGACATTTACCAAAAATTATTACATTGATTATAGTCAATAGACGCGAACAAAAAAAATATAGCCTCTTGAATAGAACACTAAAAATATGGTCAAACTTTTGAAATATAAAGCCGATTATTTCGAATTGTACGAAAGATATATAAATTATAAAAACTGATTTGAAATGCGAGATAGAGGTAAAAAAAGAAATACTATGACATTTGGTGTTATTCTTACTTTGGCACGAAGATAACTGGTCCTGAACCATTAGAAATGATGAAAATCCTGATTTTCAAAAAAAAGGCCATAAAGTCCAAACCTTTTTTCAGACGATTATTTGAGGTGGCATTTTGGAATCTACGTAAAAAAGGGGACTCAATTTAGAAATTCAGCCCAGGGGCAAAATCCTGTTACATAGGTGTTATTATTCTTTGCTCTCTCCTCACTCATTATTCACCAAAACACACCTACTTATGTAGACATATATGATTGGATTGTTAATTCTGTAAAGTATTCATTAGGTGGGGATCGGCAGGAGGTTTGCACTCTCTGAGTGTATATATGCCTCTAGTTTATGTTTTTTATTGGTAGGAAATTTTTTTCATGAAACTAATAAAAAAATAATGATGCCACATTTCATCCTCTATTACATATTATATTTTATAGTCTAATACTTGCATACTTTAGTGTACTTCTAGTTATAAATCTTTTTTCTTTTTTTAAATAATAGCTGTTTTCATTATCTCTATGGATTTTATCAAGGTCCCATTAAATATAAATATAGATATATAACTTTTTGTGGAAACCAATATATATTCATACATATCTATATATATATATAAATATGGGTCATTCCAAAAAAAAATTACTTCAATGAAATGTTGGGTTCATGGATTCAAATGAAATTTACACCATAGAAGGATTAAGTCTTTTCCATTATATGTTTTAAATTTCAGTTCGAAATTTGTTGTCTAAGCAAAGTTACATGCCTCTTTAAATTTGGGCTTTTTCCCGGCCAAAATCCCGGCCTTATTTTTTATTGGAAATTTTCGAGTTCCTTATGGAGTTTTTGAAAAAACTTAATAAATTGAGCATATTTTTTTTGTTTATATCTTATACTAGAATTGCCCATTTGAGCATTTGAAAGCTCTATGGTAATGAAATAAACTTTTTGTTTTTTTGCCTTGATGCCACTTTTATAGCCAATCGGCTCTCCTGATTTCCTCTTTGTTTTGGACAAAAAAAAACTGAGGCCTTGAGTGATAGAAGAGACTTTTTTCTACAAAATATCAAAAATTCAGAGATGTGTTTTTGTTTAAGCCGAGAAAATTAAGGATTCATTTTGGAAATTGAGTCGATCTTTTAGATTGCCTTGTCATCATCATTATTTTTGTGTATTATGATGACGTCATTGGAATATTTAGTTCCTCCTTATATAGAGTATATTGATATAGACACACAATAGAGAAAGACACAGAGAGAGAACTATATACTTAACTTACTCCCATCCTGAAGAGTCTCGGGATCCAGAAATAGTGAATAGTGACTTTACACATCGAATTGGAATCTTTGGGCACCTGGATCGTGATAAGAGGAGGTTCTTCATGACTATTCGTCTTCAAATCCTACCCTCCCCCCACATCACCCCCTCTTCCGGATCTGTCTTGGATGACTACGGAGACTCCACTCATGAATCTCCTCTTACACTTCTTTGGACTCGTCAATCACGAAAAAGAGTCTCTCAGGCATGGCATGATGTAAATGGAAGTTTACCAAGTCACGATCAATAGTGTTTTAGATTTCCTTGGCCTGAGATAGTGAGTGAGCTGGAGCAGCGGAGGGACCCTCCCGTGACTAGATTCATATATATATATAT
>CP045895.1:25051941-25087547 GCA_013387185.1 Caligus rogercresseyi
TTCGGGAATTTATGAGGAAGGAGGTTCACAGCTCAGTTCCAAATAATCGTCGGTTGTATGTTCCTTTAAACACCTTGCAAAATTGTGGACTGATTTACAACAAAATCACATGCATTTGCAAATTGCCCGCTCTTGACATCTGAGAGAGTTTTGTTTCTCTAAATGTCAGGGGATATGTGAAAACAATGTACCCCTATTCTTTATTTGGTCTTAATTCCACCCAGAAAAGTCCTCCCAAAATCGGTGCCTGGACATGTCTCTTCTAAGTTGTCGAAGTTACATTTCGCAACAGCTAGCTAGCGCCGATTTTATATCCAAGTATGATATCAAAACTATTTGATCTCTACTGCAGCTAGTACTCTCAGCCTTATCCATTAAGATCCCTTTATGTCAATTGTTCCTCTTGGATGTATACAGGCGACTCTTCATTTTATCCGTCCTGCTCACAGCAATATCTCAATTTCTTAAAAAACTTATTAAGATTAACAAAAAATTAGAAGTTAAATAAATAATATTATAATTTACCCCTTCGCGGAAGTGATTCATCTGGAATTTTCCAATTTTATTGTACCATATTCATTATTCAATGTTTTGTTACTTTTATTTGAATTCAAGTTTTTTTTAAAGTAATCTTTAGACTTATGTCATTGTTTGATTATTGTGTTTTGTTTTAATAGTCTTGAATAACTTTTATATTTAGGGAACTAATTTTAAACTACAATGTTTATTTATACTTATATTATGCAATGTCTCTGAATAAGACAGTTAGACAACAAAAAATAAAAATAGACATTATAATCTAAATTTTGCACTCCAACATAAGAATACTAAAAATAAATTCAAACTTTAATGAAGCTTTCATATAGGTAATTTGATCCTCAGTTGGGTTTCTATCATTGCCGGGTCTGCAATGTTTTTATACCTATTTCAGTTATAGAATAAACAGTGTATCTCAGACCACAATCGACTTGTCGTTCGTTCGCTCATTCCTCCTCCATTCTTACATTGGTGACTCCGAAGTGATCTGAAGCGCCTTGCAGTGCATTTTAATCATAAATAATTTATTTTTTAAACCGCCAAGATTTCGATTCTATTACAAGTTTGCATTTTTGAATTTCTTTTCATATTAATTTATTTGCTGAAAATCTTTCAAGTATTTAAAGTCATAGCACTTAGAAATAACTTGTATATTTATAAATGTCTTTTATTCTGGTTGAACCTGCAAATAGTTACAAAAACGTTTTTAATTAAACATTTGGATGCACAAAAATACACAATTTCTCCATACTATTTACGATGGATTTATATGTTACTTTGACAAACAACGTTGTTTTACAATACAATATTGTAGTAGTATTCTGAATCAGAAATTGAACGAGTATTAACTCCTCAGTTTTATGCACTTTCAAAGACTTTGCTATGTAAAATACAACAGTGAACTGATTTATTTATAAACATATATATCGTCAAAAAAGATTACAAGAATATCAACAATGAATAAACCATTAAAGATATAAGATGCACACTACTATCGATACTTTTTTCATACTACTAATGTATTGTCATCCGTAACTAACAGTTGTTCTCTTTTTTAACTTAATGAATATATATATTATATATTATACTTTCTATTATGCTTTTCTAAATATTTTACAAAATTCCTGATATTTTCAGCCGTTGATACTAACTTTTACGTGTCTAAAATATATTAAGACAATACAATTAACAAATCCCCCCCCCCAAAAAAAAAATATATATATATATGTATTTATTTATTTATATTAGCTTGTCCCTTTTTTAGGTCAATTTTTTTCGATTTTTTCCTGCAAGCGATTTTTCGCTGCGATTGAGAAAGTTCAAGCCTTCAAATGCCATTTTGTGACAACACAAGCAACTCTAAATTTCAAAAAGGCCATTTTTGAGATCAAAAATGGCAATTTTCCAGTGGCTTGTGCTATCTGGGTTTTATCGGTTTTGGCTATCGAGTAAAAATAAATTATGAGGATTGCTTAAAGTGTTAATGGAACTTCGATCATTACTTTGGAGGGTCTCGACAGTCCGCCAATTCATCTTAAGCGCGGTTGTAGACAGGATGTCCCTTAGCCCCACTTCTGTTCGTGGCTGCAATTGAAGAATTTGCTCAGAGATTGAAGTACAAATTAATTTGGAATTAATTTCGGGAAATTCAAGCATCTTCTTGACATTTACGCAGATGATATCACACTTTATGTGGAAGGAAACTCGGAGCTTCAGCTGTGTAATAGAGTGGCCATTCTAATCTCCTTGTTAAAGATTTAAGAAACACTCTGGACTGGAAATCAACTGCAAAAAAACAACTATCCTCCCCTTGGGACAGTGGTGCCCGAAAGATAATGCACATATTATGGATTGCCCAGTGAGGAACAGTCTAAACATACTCGGTATTGAGTGGAAACGCAGTGGAGATTCGGAGTCAAATAAAAATTTTGGCCAACTTTATTAGAACAAGTCTAATGGAGTGGAGAAAATACAATCTTCAAACAAGAATTGATTTTTACAATGTTAAATTAGTTCCCTCAGTTCTCTACTTTGCAAACGCTTTACCCAAAATTGCCCTTTGGGTGATAGAGGAAGAGGACTCTTGGCTCCAGAAACTCTTCCAAAAGTTATCTTCCATCCCTGAAGAGATCTAAAAAACAACTCGGAGGAGGCTTGGTGCAACTTTCCAAAGTATTGCCAAAAATGTACAAGAAAAATTTCATCGATCTTTCGTGCAACCCAGAGCAGGAGTGGAGGTCAACAGTTTCTAATAGCCATATCTACTCCATTTTAATGATGGGTACCCTTGCCTCCAATGTGCTAATAAAAAATTCTCCGATATGGGCTTCATGTCAAAGAATATTATGGAGTCTTACGCCAACATACGACTTTTCCTCTACCCATAACTCCAAGAAAAGGCCTTTTTTGGGCAACATGCAACTCCCCAGAGCTTGGAATTGGAAGCCTTCAGAACAGAAACTTTCACCATCCACGATTTCAAAAAAGATGTAGACTGTGGTCTTAGAGCGGGAAAGTTTTACTTCCCACTTCTTAGAGCAGCTAGTTTTATATATCCCCTACTCCATGGCATATTAAATTAAGTTCAAGGCCCGGACCCGACGAGGACGCTAAGAAAATCTGCCAGGCTTTTATTCAAGAGCTAAATCTTCCGCAAAGATGGGAAAAATAATTATGGAATCAACCAACGTTAAGGATAGCAAAAAATTCACCGCACAATTTCAAATCTCTACCGGTTGCATCTTTTTCAACTTTCCTTGTAAGGACTGCGGAAAAATCTATAATTCGATCATGCACGCTTTCGCTGATTGCCCTGCCCTGTCGTATCTTCGTGCTTTCGTCACCCATAATATAAGTCATTTAATAAGCTCTGAAAATGAGGCAAAGTTTTTATCGGCATACGACTGCATCTCCTGAATCCAAGGCTCTGAGCTTTGCACTTGCTAGCTCTAAAGCTCACATCGCAGAGTACTTAACCTCCAATACACTCATTCGTAATGAGTCGTTTAAAAAAATATTTGTTTCTTCGGCTGCAAGATATGGAGCCTTTGCCCTCAAGATTCCACATTCTAAGCAAGTGACGTTATGGACTTCGCCGCGGATATCGTCAAAGTTTTTCCTCAGTGGTCCTGTCATTTTTATTCTCGTTTGAGACTCATTGTTAAAAGATATAAGAGGACTTCAAATGACATCATCGAGGGAGCCGTGCAATAAAAGATGGTCTTATATACTATTTACAATTCTGTATTTATTTCTGTATTTCGTGTTACTCACCTCAACTATATATAATTTAGATTTTGATGTTCTAATGAGTGAATGGTCTTGCTTCAGAGGGTAATTTTAAACTACAATGTTTATTTATGATTTTATTATCACGACCCCTCTTGCTCTTTTTATTTATTATTGTATATATTTTATTATGTATGATTTTTAATATAATGACCTATTTAAATAAAAAAAGTGTAATCTTTAAAAAAAAATTTGAGCTATCAAACAATAAATATTCTATAATTTTTGTTGGTCCGTTAAGGTAACCACTTTTGGCCCAAATAGCTTTTTAGTTTTTTGCTATTATTAACCGAAATTTTTTTTTTTTTATAGCAAATAATTGTTTTTTTATGATGTACATTTGGTGCCATAGTAATAATGATCACAAGTGATATTGACGTTTTATGGGAAATATTGTGTTTATTCTTATGGATTATTTTACATTTGCCGAAAGAAAGTCGCTTTTTATATTTTCAATATTTTGATATGGTATAATTTCTTATTGGTTAGCATTCTACGTGTATTGTCTATCTAAGTAATAAAGTATTTGACACTCCATGTAAGTTTGAATAAGTTTAATTAATATGTATTTCTTATTTTACCAGCCTTGAAGATAAATTTGCGCAGGGATCTATATAAATATTACAATAAAATATTTATTTTCCCATTTCAGCAATATGAGAACTGCGTTTGTATGTGTTTTGAGTACCTACACATAAGTCTGTAAGTTTCTATAATTGATGAAGAAAAAAAGTTGATGGGCAGGAATGAAATTAGATTGTAAGGGTGCCAATCAGTCTGAGAAGCAGAAACATACATATTTGGCCATATTTGTAATATTACAACATACTTACAATATATGAAAGTGATTACTGACTTATATAAAATCCTTACTTATCAGCAAATCGAAAGATAAGATGTTTTACATTTCTTCTTTAATTTAGAAAAAATGATTTTCAACCCACAAAGTGTTAAGAACGATAGAGTATACGTAATGGGAAAACAATCAAATGGAAACATGAGTTCCTTAGCGAAACTGATTGTGAGAGTATCTTACCCAAGAATCAAGAAATGTATTTATGCATCAGAATGAAAATTGCAATTTACTCTTAATATTCCATTTCATTTGTGGACTTTGGGCATATATTAAACTCACTTTCCCATTTATATAGATTTTGAAAAGTTCAGAAAATTGAATAATTTTTTTTTTGTTTCATGACTGCGATCAGGTTTGTCACGGATCATGCACTTAAAAAAGACTAATTCCAAGGAGTACATACATATAACCACTGATGTAAAATAAGATCTACAGTACTTGTGACGCTTAATTGCGTAAGGAAACGACCCTCATCTGATGGACTCATCAGATGAGGGTCGTTTCTTACGTAATTAAGCGTCACAAGTACTATTTTAAAAATTCATTTAAAGACATAAAATACTTCTAAAAAAGAAGAGAATGAAATTATAAAAGTAAATTTATGTAAGATTTGTCTCCTCTGATATTTTGATAACAAGCTCGATAAATGCAAGAATTTGTTGTGACAATTATTCACGTTCAATTACAGATTTCTAAGAATGAAAGTGTATGCAAAGAATATATAGCTTATGCAATTATTTTGTAAATAGAGGGGGTAGATGGTCGAATAAAACGAGTTAAAACACTATTTTCTTTAATTTAAAAAGGATTTTTTCTAATATAAAGACACTGAATCCAAATCCGGCTTTAGTTTTTTTATCACATCAGGAGCTTCTGCGAATTGCCATTCCACATTTTCTTTCAAATATGTTTAAAAACAACTGTTGTGGCTTCACAATAAGACAATAATTATGTTCATAGGTTTAATATATTAGACAAAAAATAATCATAATAATATAATTTGCTAACAACACTGTAATTGAAAGTACACTAAATTTTTCATATTCAAGACAATGCTAATGGGGGTTAGAAAAATATATGTTTGTCCGTCCTAAGGCATGCATTGCTTCTTGATCAAATTGTGTATCCCTCCATTTCAGGATAACTTTGGTGTGTATTTTCTCAATCCCGAGAGTCCCATAGGATCCTTTGGAGAGAGTTTTGGCCCTAGATGCCCCGAGTGAGATCCTCATGGCCTTGACTGCCCTATTTTTGTGCAGCCATTAATTATTTGTTAATGAACGAGAGCTTTGGTGATGATCTCGACTCTTGGACTTGGAGTACTATTTGCTTTAAGTTTCAAAACCTGTGACGTCATAGCCAAATTAACCAAAACGTATATATATATATATATATATATAGCTTATGGATTTTGGCATGTTTTATTATTGGATACATGAGTGAATTTAAACTAGATGACACTTAGAGCCCTATGAATAATTCACATACAGTTATTAAGGTCTTTGGGTATCGTCAATTGTGGACTACTGGGATAATTAATCCTCTTTCAGACTATGATTTGAACCATCAAATAGCAATAAATATAATAGGACTAAACGGAGTCTTCCTTGTTCTGAGCTAGTTTTCCTTTAAAATAAGAATATAAATAAGTATTCTCACTTGAGGATGAGCATGCAGATGCTACGAAATTGCTCAATTAAAGGATGGAGATACAATCATTCCCTGCTTTTATGATGTCATTAAACAATGGGAAATGTCATATTTATTACAATATATAAGGAATGAGCGTCACATGTTATGAGCCCATAATGGTTAAGATCCTTACGAAAAAAGAGTCAATATACAACTAAAACAAGAAAATTGAATTATTTACAGTATAAATTGGAACAGGGACACTTTTTCTAATTAATATGTAATTAAATCAGATACTAAGAAAACAATTTTACAAACTCATGTATCAATGAGTTATCCATTAATTTTCCTCGCTCTTCTCCCACCGTCTTTATAAGGTTAGTATGATCGGTAGCCGAAGATATCTTCTCAATAGATTTCTTAGGTATTGCGGCTATGAAAATCAGTTTTAGATCATCCAGATACTAAAACATATATGTGTACCCTGACTTGAGTTTTATGAATGGCTGTTGACGCGTGCGGACGTGACTCTTTGATGTGTTAATTTTATATTAGTACCAGTGCAGAAGAATGTTTTTTGTCAAACTATATTAACAGCTAATTAGTATAGTTTTTTACTGTGATCATCCGAAGACATTTTTAATTCGGAATTTTCCGGGAAAGTGGATTTCTTCATTGTTTTATTGTACATAATGGGGCATAGCGGTGCATTTATAAATATATAAACATACATATAATTTATTTATATATATATATGCTCCATCTGAAAGTGTAATATAATCCTACTCAGTACGCCTGAAGTTGAAGTTTTATCAGTTACTCAACAGAACAAAACAACTATTGTATAAAATGAGGATCAGTTAATTGACGAGGAGTCCAAAGATATTGGACCTCCCTCGGAGCTTTATACTAGAACTGAAGTGATAGAAGAATCAACTGAAAAGCAAATTAGTTAAGTTTCCTCCGAAGTGGGGCCAAATCAGGAATATCAAGACTGGAAGTTTCAGTAAGTCAACCGTTGGAGACAGAGCTCGATACGAACCCCAAAATACCTAAGAGACTCGTAAGTCACACTTGGACGATAACAAGGTTTTGACATCGCGAACAAAATCCCAATCTATTAGTAAAATTTAAACATAATCTCTTATGTTTTAAATGCCTGCCTCAAACCTACAAAAACTATTTTACTTAAATTGATTTTAAGAGTGCGTTATACGCTTATTTCAAAAAGTTTCGGGTGGATTGATTTGGGTAAAAGAATTATCTAATTCAAGCGATTGGCATAAATTATTGTCACCTGTTCCAGTTTCTCATTTCATTTGCTTGATAAATGAATATGAACCTAATAACTAAGCGTCTTCCTTCCTTCATTCATCATCAACAATTGCAAAAATGATAATTCATCTGCTCGTAATTGCTAGATATATCTATATATTATATATATATAGATATATATATATATATATATAAATTATATAATAGTTTTAATATAGATATTATATATATATAATGTTAAGATAAAAGTCTTTCACTCAGTTTAGATAATGAATTTTATGTTGTAACAAATATGGAGTAAAAAGTTCGTTTAAAAAAAAATTCTATAGATGCGGTCTAGCGTCTAATTTTCTATTCAAAGACTGCGTTGGTATCCAATAAATATTTAATTTGCGTATTTTTACATCAGTGTGCTTGACAAAAAAGCATATGACATTGACAAAATAACTTTTACAAGAGTACAACATTATCTACAAAACGTTACACGTTCATTTTTGGGGGTTTCAATTGTCAACTTATGCAAGAGTAATTGTATAAAATACTTAAATAGATATTTAGCTCTATGTTTCTGGCAATTACGTTCATGATTTTAAAAATATAAAAATGACATTTTCCTTATTAACTAACCAGTCTGCACTACGTCTGGCAGAGAAAAAAGGTGTTAGGGATATATCAGCAGCATTCATAGTGCATACATTAATTCGAATCTTGCAAAATACAGCTTTGTGTAAATGACCATCAGAGGGATTAACATGGAGGTCAGAAAGAAGACTCTTGCAAAATTTCACGCCACTAGTTTTTACGTATGAATATGAATAGAGTCCAAGAAAACAAATATATAACTTCTTGCTTTTCTTTGACCTCTGACATCACTTTTGAGATAACCTGGATCAACATTCTGCAATATTTTTTACATTTAATGGCAAACATGTATATAAGATGACTTCTTAGGAAATACATATACATAACTCGCATATTTGGCCGCCTACGGTGCCCATATGTTCGCCCTCGGTATGGGTAGGTTTTGGATCTAGTTTGTGAGTGAAACAGACCTGAAAGAATATAAGAGAGGAGGCAAAAGTCAGTGTTTGAAGCTTATCAACTCAATTCTCTACCTCCTTGATCATAATTAAGTACCTATGTAGAAGTATAAAAAATGTGTACACACTGCTATTTTTCATTTCTTGACCTACCTACCTAGCAATCATTCTATGTCTTTGTTGTACTACTCTACAAATCTACAAATTTACTCTACAAATATCTTGATAGGAAGGGGGTAAAAAAATTGATCAAACACACTAACGGAGATAAAATGCTAGGTAGGTAGTAAAATCAGAAAAGGTGTATCCAATGACATTAAATATGCGAGTATTTATAAATTAAAGAATGAAAGGTAAGAGAGGAAAAAGCATCTCGTGTGACTTAAAACATATTCTTTGTACAAAGTCAAACTTTTTATGAGGAATGTTTGCACAAAACAGAAAATTATTGTAATCATTTGATATTTAGAAAAACCTATTTTATCTACACAAAATCCATGATACAAATTTTAAAAAACTTATGTAAGTTTAAACCCTAATTTTCGCTGATTGATCCTGAGGCATTATCTTTCGTTTTAAAGCTTTGTGACAGAGTATGTGTCCTTCTTTCCTCCTAGTATTTTTCTGAAGACAACTGTTTTCTCAATGTAGTCTGGCAGCTGCTGCTGCTGCTCTTGTGCCTCTGCTGGTAGTGGGACTTTGACTTCTTCTAGCTGCAGCAATATTCAATTTGGCTGTTATCAAACGAGAACCTGTAGCCTATGACATTTCATTATTCCTAAAAGGTGAAGAATTAAGTAAAGGATAGCAATAAACTAAAATCATTAAAAGCATTTACCTTACCTATATGCTTTCTTTCGCTTGGCATCATTTGCAAGAGGTTCATCTGGATCTTGGGATTGTCGCCATTCAGCTTTTCTTTTAGCGGCAGGTGTCTTTGCACTAAAGTTGATTTACGACTTTTCTTAGGCATTATGAATTCAATTTTCATAAAACTTAATATAACACATCTTTACACCAGAAAATCAAAATTCATATGAAAAAATTAATCATATGTGTTTTGACAGAAAAAATTAAAACTTTTGTCAGCAAAAAGTAACAGTTTGTGTTTTTCACAGAAAATGTTTCCAATGATATTTTTTTTATTTCTGGTATCATTACTTTGCAAATAGTTTTAAAACCCTTTGCCTTGGCCCAAGGAGTCCAAATCTGTGCTTAGATTTGAAATATCTTGATAGGAAGGAAGTCAAAAAATTGATCAAACACACAAACGGAGATACAATGCTAGGTAGGTAGTAAAATCAGAAAAGGTGTATCCAATGACATTTTTTTACATTTCTGGTCCCATCACTTTGCAAATAGTTTTATTAGGTTCGCCTTGACCCAAGGATTCCATAGCTACCTTCAAAGTTCAAATTTGACCATAAATGTGGGAGGAGATAGCGTGCGGACATACAGACGGACAGAGATTGGTGAATTATTATATAGATTTAAAATGTCCTTGGTGTGGTCTTCAACACACTTTTTAAGTCGTCTCTTACCATTATTTTCTTCGCTAAACCCCTCATCATTTGTGTGAGTGTCTTGCACATTAATCATTCCACATAATGAATTCATTTTCTTAGCCTTATTTTCATAGAAGAAGAAGAAGAATGCACCAAGAATATTATGAAAAATATGTATTTCACGGCTTTATCACTTGATCATTCCCCGTCCTTGCCTATTATGCATGATGACATTGTCCTCCGAGTTTTCCTTTTTTGTATCGTCCATTAAATTCAATTAAAGTGTTGAATTCGATCATATTTCGACATCATTTCACTTCAATTTTATGGACGGTGAAAAACAAATATAATTACGGAACGTGATATATTGAATTTAAAAAGCCATCGATTTGGTAGGGAATAATGAGAAAATTTATTAACAAATATTCAGTACATCGAACCTAAAATCGTTTTCTACAAAAAGCTTATCAATATTCACCTTCCCCTCCGGAAGGCGAAATTCTACACTCAACATAAAGAATTGAACATGCTAACGCACTGAGGTATCGTGATTCCATACTCTTATAATCTTTTTACCGTTTTCATGGGATGTTTGGCCCTGTAAATTTGTTGTAAGGTTGTATATATTATATTTTGTGATGTGATTTCTAAATGTGTCGTAAAAGAGGAGAAAAATGAGAGGATTTAATATATGAACTCATATCTAAAATATTAAGCACGTTTTCCTCCAATACAACTACTATAGACACGAAAAAAATGATATGATTTTTTTACTTTCTTTTACATATGGTTTGCATTGTACTCTAATAAGGGCAAAATAAATTTAAAGTTATGAAGTCATTTTGAAGTTTTTTAAGTGTCTAAAATTTTAAGCTTTTAACTAATCAACCAATTATTGGCTCAAGTGTTTGCTTAAACGAGGCTGAAATCTATAGTTTAATTACTTGTGTATGTTAGAATAAATATTACCAGTGTTTATTGCGCCATTGCATTTTAGTGTATTGATATTAATGGACACAAAAGCCAAATTCCTAAACATCAAGTCTGCCATACAAATGGCTGATACGACCTTTTTAAGAGTTAATGTACATTGAATTTAATTGACCATCCTCTGTCCTCTGCCTGGCCATTGATCTCGTCCTGCAACACTTAGAAAATTATGTTTTTTTAAAGGTACGTAATTAAAAGGTAGAATACTAATTTTTACTTACAAATAGAGTTAATTTGTTTCTCAAACAATATCTTTTATTTTTATAAGAAAGTTAATGTGTACCTTTATATATATATTCAAGTTGTAATAAATGATACAAATATTTGGCTGGAGATAGCTTATATTGCCTTTGACAATTTATAAATACATCTATATCAAGACACAACATCTGTCAGAAGAGACTTCTGTTGTATTTGATACTAGAGGTTTGGCAGAAATGGGAGTGTTATTATTATCCAGTCAGAAGTGACGTTGTTTAACTCCTTTTTTACTACATTATTTTATTGTTGTGAGGGACAGAGGAAGACTCTTGATTAAGTTGATAAATACGGATATTTCAGCGCCATCTAACTCTTATATGCTTAACGACAAAATATTGCAGTGTTGAAATATAGATTTGTTTAAATACTTATCTTATATATCCCTAAAAAACTACATTTGCTTTATCAATTAATGATATTGCAATTCTGAAAAGAAAATTTTATTTCAAAATGAATATTTTTATTAGTTTTCTTTATTTCCAGTCAAATCTTACATGATAAGTACAAATTCAAAATAAAATATGTATAATTGATTGCTTACATATTCTTAAAAGGCTAAAACATACTAAGTGTGAAGTGTATTATATGAAAACTGTTACAGTCGAAAAGATAGTTCTCTTGTTTTTATTTAGAACTAACACATTTCGATCCGATGGGGTACAATCTTTTATGACTATAGAACTCTATAGAATTGCAGCATCCTTGTGGAAAAATAAGTATTTGAGCGTTAGAATTAAGATACTAAATATTCTTCTTTGCCTAAATTGTTCGATATAATTGCATCCGATAGGATATAAATAAGCATTTAAGTATTAAAATTAGTCTATCGAACCTAGGATCTTATCAATGAGGTGGACCAAAATTCCCATTTTGTCAAATCCTTCAGTTACCTTAAAATGATCCCAAAAATATTTAAAGAAATATTAAGCCCAAAATAATACTTCAAACACTTTTATGTTGGCACAACTGTTATGCCTTAAGCTATTCATTAACTTTGTCTACCTCCTTGTGATCAAAGACTTTGGATGATATTTTAACCAGATGAAAAACGTGGTCTGGACATAAAACAAATTTTCCATTCCCGGCACAAGAAATCTAATGTTTGGCTCAACTAAGTTTTTAAGCATAAAATTACAAATTATATTTGTCCTAAATTATAGTGTTGTTCCTTGTTGTCCCATTTATATGCATTTTTTAGCTACTAATTTTATCTTTGTCTTCTACAAAATCATTTCCCTCTTTAACATACATACATAAGTTTTATATAAACAAAGACATTGCTTTTGCGAAAAAAATATTTAAACCCAAACACTGCGAGTGGGACTGTGATAGCCATGTGCGTTAAGGCGAGTTGAACTCTCAAAGTTCGAATCCCGAGAGGAGATGCTCATTTTGGTCAACCTCATTGATAAGATCCTAGGTTCGAGTGACTAATTTTAATGATATAATACTTATTTATATCCAGTCGGATGCAATTCTGCCGAACCAATTAGGCAAAAAACCCACTTTAATCAACATAAATAATATGTCATCATCAAGGATCCAAATAAAGAAATATATTATAGTTTAAGAAGGATAAATAATGGAAGTAAAATTTGTTGTACCGAAAGTTGCGTAAATAGGCTAATGCCTAAATGTTTTTTTAAATTTCAAACTGTATCCCAAGAGTGGTAGCTTTGACTAAAATATGCTCTCTATTTTGTTTGAGTGTAATTGTTATAAATTTAATTAGAGACAAAAATGTCTCTAAAATGTCAAAAATTGAGGGATGCGATAGCCGTGCGTGCTAAGGCGTGTTCAACTCTCAATGTTGGGGGCGCAGGTTCGAATCCCGAGAGGGGATGGCCATTTTTGGTCTACCTCATTGATAAGATCCTAGGTTCGAATGACTAATTATAATGCTATAATGCTTATTTATATCGAGTCGGATGCAATTCTGTCTAACCTTATAGGCAAAAAAAATGACTATGGGATAACTATTCTGCCCTTATTAGGTATAATATATATTAACTTCTATAAACTGTATTGTCGTTTGTCCTTTTTATGAGACACGGTGAAGTGAGAGCTTTTCTCAATACAGCAACAACAATAAAAGGTTCTTAACGTACGTGGATGCCCATCAATAGTTATGGTTATGATTAGAGAAACTTCGACCTTGGACTTGGCATGGGCTCTCCACACTTATAAACATTACTCTTACTTCTTGCCGCATACAAAAAAAAAAAAAGCTACCTCTTCCACATGCATGTTTCTCCATAAGGTGTCATAGCCAAAACTAAAACAATACTTATCAAATGGTATATACGTACCAAGGAGAATATAAATAAGGTGAGGTAATGGGAATCGACGTAGGCAATTGCAGGGCGACAGCTGACTATTTTCGTGATCTCATAGCTGCTACGCTTGATTTCTGGTTCAGTTTGTATTGTAAAGCGAAATGCTATATTCTCGAGCAAGTAATCGTGTTTTTGAGCCATCCCTTCTTGCTCTAATTCTCGAAATGCACATATTTTGCACTTCCGACGAAGGATCTCGATATCTAACGTCTGTGGATTGCACGATGCAGAAGATCCGACAGGATTGGCCTAAAGAATACAAATCTGCGATCGTCATTTTACTCCAGATGACTTCCAAAGGAATATTCAGGCTGAGCTTCTTGGCATCTTTGCTAAGAAGAAGCTTAAGTCTCAAGCTGTTCCTTCACTCTCCATCCTTGGATCACCCTCCTCAAGTGTGTCCAAGTCCTTCAGACAGGTCTGTCAAGAAGCCCGTGAACGGGAAAAATTGTGAGTTGACTAGTGAGGAGGAATGAGGAACTCTCACTTACCAAATTGCTAAGTGCCTCAAACTTAGGCCATAAGACTTTAAGGAAACTTTCATTAGAACCTCGTTGGAAAATAATTACACAGCGATTTAAAAAGAAGGTTCATGAATCCTTCGACAAAGTTCAATCGTGGCTACTCAAAGGAAGATGTAACTACCGCCCTCAACCTAGGAAGTATATGTACCCGAGCCTTTGAGTACTTGCGCTTACGGAAACTCCTTCCTCTGCCTAGTCGGCAAGCACAGGGAAAATTCCAATGACTGTTCGAACGAGGGTCTCTACTATATCGCTGGATACTTAGCCAAGAAGTTTAAAGACCTCCACCCAAATTTGGGAAAACAGACGAGTAACATTGAAGGATTTGAAGAAACTCAAAGTCCTTGAATTGAGTTATTACCGCCCCTTCACCCCATTTTCGAAGTTCTGCCACCACCTCTTAGAAAATAATTTCCAATTTTTTCATAATAGCCATGAAGACGCAATCGATAAAGACCCATTTTTTCAAAGACTTATTAAGCCACTTATCAAATGATATCCTAATGGGCCCAAAAAATATTATTGCTTTTGTCAAAAAAATAACACAGAATCGAGTCAATTTTCTTAATAAGCTACTTAAACTGAAAAATGCTAGTGAAAACACATAGGCCAGGTTACTAATTAGCGTAATTATATTTATATTATTATGTTCCCCTTTTTATGTATATATGTATAATTCTATTATTTTGAGTTATAAATTCCTTCAAATAAATTTTTAAAAAAATTGTAGATTTTTTTTTATTTGAAATTATTATTAGCTCATTACTTAAAGTAACAAATACTAATGATAAATCATTTATATAGCAATTTTTTTCATGCAACATGGGTTCTATACACTGGCACAGAGCAATATTGCAATGAAATATTTTCAATTGAGATATAAAGTTGAGAAATAATTTCTAAATCATAGCACTAATAAATAATGTTTTTTTATTGTTGCATTCGTGACGTCAAAAAACCTCCTTTTGAACAAGAGCATGAGTCAAAGATCTCCTCTTTGACTCACCTTATTTATATTCTCCTTGATACGGACAAATGTAGGAAAGACCTACATATGGATGCAATAAACAATCACAAAGGGGAGGGAATGAAGATATAACAAATTGATGCAGAATGTTAGTTTTAATTTGTATTTTTTTGTTGCTTAATTGGGCCCATGACAATCGATATAGATAAATCTCTACGGCAAAATCAATTGTCATTCTACAAACTCCTTACACAATCAATATTACCTCATAAGCTCAAGAGAAATATATTGATTTATGATCAAAGTGAAAAGAAGAGATATTAAACGAAAGCTATTAATCACGTAGGTTTTTTTTTTTTGTACGGACGTACAACTTTATTAATCATATGAGTGTATTAATCAACATGTGTAAAATAAGAAAACAAATAATCCCTTAAAATCGCTAAAATATAACATAAACGTAAGAAACTTCATCATGATAATTATAATTAAAAAAAGAAAAAAACAATCAATCATCAAGGGGGGCTTCTAAAATTTTATCCACAAATTTATCAAATTATCAGGCAGTGGCGTTTTAGTGCATCTAAATTTATATAGGGCGTTTGTTATTTTTGTTACTTTAAAATTAATTTCAGTTTGATGGGGGCCAATATATAAAAAAGAAAAATTATTGCTTTGTAAAATAATATCATATTTTAGAAATATTGCTAAAGCTATCTTTTCCCGAATTGGTCTAGTAGCAATACATTTAACAAGAAAGTGGTCTGTGGTCTCTATATTTTCCTTACAGAAGAAGCAAAGTCTTTCATCTTTTGTTTCCCATATAAGCTTCCCGTGGTCAAAGTATTGGTGATTATTTTATATTTTATCCAATATAGTGAAAAGTCAAATCTAAGGTTGGATAAGCCCTCAATAATTTTATTCATTTTAGCATTCACGTTCTCTCTGTCTTTGTGACGCTCGATCTGCTTTAAACGAAAGCTATTAATCACGTAGGTTATTCGTATTTAAAAAAGAGATATGAAAGAAAAATAATGTCGTATGCATTTATAGACATTTGTCTCGTGATGGTCGGGTCGCAGGTCGCCATCATTCTCTAGAATTTCTTCAAGAGGACATGTTTCCAGTATAAAAGTTTTTTTGATTCCACTTGGGACTGCAGTTGAGTTTGCTTTTGTTGCGTATATATTTCGTTGAATTCAACATATTATTCCATAAACTGTCCCATTTTTGTTGGAGACAGAGTTGAGCACGGAAATAATGAGCCAATGTCGCCAATGAGCTCTTGAGAGCGCGACACATAATGTCTAATTATTGCGAATGGCGCAAATAAGTACTTTAAAGTCTAAAAAACATTTTTGCAAAAGGTGCATCTTCTGTTTCCATGCTTATTGATTGATTTACTGTGGAAAAATTACATAAGTACAGAGTTACCCTCTTATTTCGGATTTATCTAATCGACTTGACTCGTGGACTGAATGAACTCCCCAGAGACTCAATTTAATGATATAATGCTTATTTATATCCAGTCAGATGTATTATATCGAACCATATAGGCAAAAAAATGAACTCCCTCTTAGTCGTCGATGCTTACTTTAAGTAATTAGACCTGTGTCTCCCTTATTACCGCTATTGATGAAGGGTTCCTATCAAGACATGTTTATTCCTTTTGCATCGAGGAGAGTGTTTTTTGAAGGTTCTCAAAGATAAATCGAAAGCTGGTTTTTCTCTCTCTTTCTATCTCAGGCTAATCATAGGGTTGGCCCGCATGTTTGTTTAATTCTTAGTGTACTTTAAATTAATGAAACATGAGACAAAATCTCGATCTTGACATAGATATTTTAATAATTATGTTTCGACAGAAGAATTCGGAGACATATAGAGACGACATATGATTTCATTTTCAACAAAAGGGGGGTTTTAAGGAGAAAATATCTCCTCTGGAATATTCTTTACTACTCTCTTTTAGCCATATGGTCGCCTTAATAATGGTATTTTTTTCCTCAAATATAAATATCATTTTAATAGCTCAGTTTATATATTTATTCATTGTGTTAATTATATAAATACTAAAAATATATATTCAAATAATAAAATATGTTGTTTATACAAGACAATAAGAATAATTTTATAAATAATAGACATATTTCTACTGGACAACGATTAAATTTAATGTCATAGAGATGAGTATCATAAAAGATTCCAGTATTTTTTTCATATATTGGATTTAATCCCGCTGTACTAAAAGAAAGTTGTTTTTAATTTACAAATAATTAAACTTGGGAAAAACGTTGTATCGCATACTCAACATATTTTAAAAGGGTTAAATTAGGTCATTGCAATTTTTTAAATAAGCTTTAATAAGGCAAAAAAAGTATTGACTATGGGTACAGCCATTATTAAAAATGCCTCCAAGCGAAATATGCATAAATAAATTATCTATTTAATGAATATTTCTTAATCGAATATTTTTGATGAAAATTATGCAAATTTGTTAAAATAACTTTGCGAATAATTAGTGCTGACTTCAGATATTGGAAAAATATTATGCATTAGTAGATATTACCTGCCATGGCCAAGATGTTAAAGATTTTAAAATGGATGAAACCATTTTTATATTAGTATTATTATTGAAGAATTCATTCGTTACTTAAGGAAAAAACAGGATTTAACGGAAACAAAACTATAATGTTTGTGGATAAATTTGTATTGTTCTCATGTTTCCTACCAATCAAAGGGATCAAATCTATCTACAATTTGTTTAACTCTTAGATATACTCATTCATAGAGATTTAAATATATAGATGGCTGATTGGTAGAAGGAAAAAAAGTGTCGCTTGTTGACACATACAAAAATAAAAGGATCAAAACACACGAATCTAAAATAGAAAATAGAAGATTATTCATAAAATTTCATATTGAACAAAGCAGGTTTTTCTAGGAGCATTGATTATTAATTAAATCTTATAAAAATCAATGTCCCTTATTTTAGTAGGCAAGTGTTCGTAAGATTTCTGTACAAATATTATTATTCATTTTATTATCAACACATGATGATGATATCACTCAAACACTCAACCTCAAACACTCAACCCTGAAGATAACATACCATAGAGGTATGTACAAAGTCACCACAGATTCATAATGCACTTGCATCTCCATCTGTTTTATCTAAATAAGATCTACCAATATTACCCAAGACCAGGCTTGGATAAAAAGAATAATTGAAATTGAGTTGCATTATTTTAAGTGCATTATTAAGAAACCCTTTGAATTCCTCAAATGTTTTTTTAAAGAGGCCTCTTATATAAGCCTAGGAAAGCTTTTAACTAATTATAACCCTTGGCTGGACCGAAAAAATAGACAAATAACTTTATTTATATCGTCAGACAACAACCAAGAAGTTTGTAAGAAAAATACTAAATCCTTGTCCGGCTTGACATCATTCTCAACGATGACTTTTTGTTTGCTCGAACAATTCTTCCCGATACAATTACGTTTCTTCAATGCACTGAAATAATTGAAAAAGGGCGACTCGGTAATTTAAAAAAATCTTCTTGCTAACAATTATGGATTATGTCAGCAGGATTTGAGAAAAGGAACGAGAAATTACAAATTAAAAGTATATTTTAGACTGCTTCCATAAAGATTCCAGAACATACATGGAGTGGAAAGAACCTATTTCCATCGTTCCAAAAATTGAATCACCTCAATTCTTATAGAGAACATTATTTCTCCACATATCGAAAAACGACGACAAGGACGAGGGTCAAGACGGGATTAGACGCAGAGTTTACAAGCAATACATCAAAGATGTTATCTTACCTCCTACATCTAGGACGGGGTGTGGAAATGAATGGTAATTTCCCAAAGAACCTAACGAAGAGACGAATTGTTACGTTAATTACTTACGTATTTTGATGCATATAGAAACTAAAATGTAAGTTGGAATCCTCAGATCAACAATGTTTGCCAAATTATTTAAAAAATATCTTTGTATTAATATTACATAAGCATTAGTAATTACAATTTTTGGAATTATTATTATTAGTTAAAATGTCGTCATTGCGTCTTCATTGCCATTTTTTCCTTTTTCTATTCTGAAGGCTGGGTATATTAAATAGAAGTCATTTTATAGAGAACATAAACGATATGTACATATGTTAGCGCTAAATATCAGAGCAAATGTTTGGTCTCTTTGATGGGAGAAAAACAGCAAAAAGACAAAAAACGTAATGATAATATTATATCTAATAGCGAATAATACCCGGAGCTGCCCTGGATTTTTTCAACTTGACAATAGTATGGAATGGAAAAAATAACACGAATAATTTTAGTGATGTCATTGCATGTGATTTTTCATATTAAAATCAGTTCCTTAAAAAGTTGCATTGAACTTCATTGCCCTTTTTCGTTTGTATTCCTTATTTAAACATCGAAAAATGTTATTTTTTAAAGTCATTTCATATGGAACATAGAATGCCGAATATAGGTATGAATGTTAGCGCTGAATATCAGAGCATTTGTTTGATCTCCGTTGATGGGGGAAAACAGCATAATAAAAAACTCAAGAGAGAGTGCGAGTTCATATCTTTATCAAGAAAAGTTGAGAGTGATTGACATCACTCTCCATCTCTAGGCATAATAAAAATTTGATTAGCGCGATTTTGCGTTATAAAAAATTGTTATTTTCCACAAAACTTTAATTTTGGGGGAAAGAGAGGGACAGAAAAAACTAATTTTTAAGTAATCATGTAGAAAACGAATTTTTCGGTAAGCGCCCAATAAAACAAAAACACGTCTTACTATCTCAGACTCATCCAAAGAAAATTTGGTCAAAATGCAACCGGGCAATTGTTACAAAAATCGGCAAAAAACGTTTGGCGAATAAAATAAGCATGTCGATAACAAATTTTCCAGGAGTTGACAACCCCACTAAAACACTCTGAACTCTCAAAACTATTAACAGAAAAATTTCGTCTAAATCTAATGAACTGTTCGGGAGATACAGGGAAACGAACGAACGAACGGAATTCTTTTATTTTTAGTATAGATTATGCATACTGCAATAATATTTTATTATGCCCTTTATTTTTTCGTCAATTAGTAGCTAATACAATAAAAAACACATATTACATAATTTTTCTGACCCAATTATATAATATATAAGTTCTAAAATGGTTGGGATAATTAATTCGTACGCATAGCTCATTTGAACGAAGAGGGATGGCTTAAGATGATGATTTATTTAGGTGTTGCAAGGAGCCTTATATTTTCTGCATTAGCTTCTTGCTATATGTTTTAATTAAATATGTTATTCTTTTCCTTGAGTAATGAGGCAAAAAGAACACATGTTCTCATTGCAATCCTTTTTGTATAACTTTCTTACATAAAGATATGTTTTTACTCTTGGTGATGACCTAAACATTTTTTTAATGAAGGAAAAGGGCAATATAGAGGCAAAAAGGAATTTATGTATTATTATATATATATATATATATTGCTTCACAAGTAGACATACCCAATCTTGAATGATGTGAGCTATTTTTTTTATTGGACAAACTTCAATTCCAGTGCCCACTTCAAACTATATTGTCTCTTATCCATGAGATCAACATTTTATGGACTTCATCGTTGGATTTCTTCACACTCCCTTGTGATTGAGTATGGTGAGGTCTACCATGAACAACTTTCAAGTTCGGCCATAGTTGCATTAATTTATTGATGGTGTTTTTTAACGCACTCTTTTCGATTGCCCGATTCAAGAAATTTGGGAGCTCGATTACTAGGTAAGAAAATTCCTAAAAGTGTAATTGGCTACATCCTTGGCACATTTATTTTTTAATGGTCGAAGATGGAAGAACTTGGTTAAATGGTCTTGATAGTTTGAAATCCACTTGTAGCCTCCATCTGGTTGACTTTGCACGTCAATGAGATTTACTTGTCTTCTAGAATTGAGACATGAGGATCTCATGAGTTTAACAACAATAGTGTTTGAGCTATAACTATTCCACTGACATTGGCATTTCGCACATAAGAATATGTAAAAAAATTACGGCTGTTACTGTTACATTTGCAAAGCTAGTCCTCAAATGCTTCATCATTTTGTTGATACCGCCATAATACACATCCTGAATATTGATATAAAGTTCCTCAGGCACGAAATAGAGAATTGTTTTGTCATCACTGAGCCTCTTCTTTATAAGTTTTCAGATATTCCCAATCTCCAAAAAAATTCAAAACGTTTTAAGGCGTTGTACTCCGGGGATATCTTCAAACCACACAGTGCTTGACCACTCTTCAAAGAATTAACTCATTATTATAAGTCTCTTAAGAGAGAGACGAATCGTTTTTATTCTGGGAAGACATTAATTCATTCCAAAATCTTAAAACTTAGCTGACTTTCCAATTTTTAAATGAGTGGGGATTCACAGTGGCGGAGATATTTAACTCTTACAAACGTAGGAATGAAACAAAACCTATGTAAGATAACATAAAAACCAATTAACTTGTAATAGCGGACACTAAGGAAAAAAGTGAGCTACATTCTATAACAAAAATCATCGAATCTATACATTATGATGATGATTTGAGCCATATAATGTCTATGTACATTCTATAGTTTGCTACATTTTTTAGCACATATATGTATATGTTTCAAAAGTATTTTTCTTTTTTGTCTCCCTCTTTGGCCTGAGGACTTTTTCAGTTATTTAATAAACTTGGACCTTTATTGGTCATATTCCTAATGATCCCTTCATAAATCATTCCTGGCATTGGCTATAGTTATGAAGTGCCTGAGAGCTGTTTTAGGCCTTGGAGAAAAGCCTTCTGTTAGCTGGTAACAAGGATGGATGTAAGGTGCTTATCGGTCCAGATCCCTCTCATAGTTATAATATTTAACTCTTTGATGTGATGAACAGTAAGAAAACAGTTATTGCTAATACAAACCGCCTGTCTTTAAACACGTTTTTTATGATTTAATTGGAACATTAGAACGATGATTCCAAAGATGTTTTTACATCATTTCATTTTCGAGTGTTTTTATTCCGAGATCTCAATTGTATCAACAGATTCCTCTGGTTAATTTCGGTTGTTTTTAAGTACTTTGGGGTACATTCTTTTGTTTGAAAAAAGAACGTCAAAGAAAAAATGAGTCCGCTGAAGTGCTATGAATGAATGTTAAAATACGTATGAATATATTGTTTCTCTATGATTAAATATGTACCTTCTAAGTTTTAAAATATTTAATAATTTTCTTATTATAGCTGTATTACTTACTAGGTAAGTAAAAATGTAAAATAAATATCCTTCATTTAGTACAAATATGTTTGTAATTATTGTTTTGTCTAGTAGATTTGCACTATAAATATATAGGTCTATAAAAAGAGGAAAATATGGCAATAATTCATCACAATCCAACTTTTTCCCCTTTAAACTGCTATATGTATATTCAATCCCCGCCCCCAATTACTGCAGTGGGATATTGGACAAATATTGACGAACTTGGTAAATACATACTTGAAATAGAACTATGTATGGCAGGGATTAAAGGATTCTGAGGTCAAATGCCGCAATATTTGCTGCAATGCCTTTACTCTGTAATAACATAGGACTCTTTTGCTTCTTTATTTACTTTTTCCTTATTATTGATTGTTATATGAAAATAAACATATATATTGAGGGGGAGAGTTAAAACATAAGGAAGCACCTAAGAATATGTATTTGTATTTGACAATGCTTCTAGGGCAGACATCCACTTAAAATACGAGACAAGTAATAAGCGATGGCCGAGTTATATTTTGGGTCATCAAAATTTTGAATATAAATATGTCAGATCAAAAAATGCACAATTTTTTTACGGACTTTACTTGATAAACAGCATTAATGTCTGTGGACGTCGTCCATCAGGAAATGCATCAGCTTACCAAAGAGTTCTAAGTTAGAAAGAGGTCAATGAAAACCAATTGTTAAAGCTTATGATATTTCTATACAGTTGATTTCTTCGACCAATTTAGATTTTAAGCACTAAACTTCTACCGACTGATACCTAATTAAGTTAGGGTGTGGTGAGGTTAACATGGGGGCATAACATACTAAATTTTTGGTAATGATATTACAACGAAAGATACGAATAAATATTGTCGAAGTAAAAGCTTGTAACATTCCAATTTTAATATATATTATTGGTGAAGTTGACATTTATAATTAACTAAACCATTACCATGACTTTAGCAAGCAACAATATATATTTACGTCCAGTTTATATATCATATAGCTTGTAATTCATAAACACTGAACGACTGTTGTTTTTTTCCTGCCTCATTTTCTCGTGTTATTAATCATAAGTATAGATCAAATCAATGTATACCATATTATCGGATATATCCTTATTATGTTTATATTAATTCACCAATCTCTGTCCGTCTGTATGTCCGCACGCTATCTCCTCCCACATTTATTGTCAAATTTGAACTTTGAAGGTACCTATGGATCCTTGTGTCAAAACGGACCTATTTGCAAAGGATGGGACCAGAAATGGAAATGAAAAATTTCAGACCTTGCCTGATTTGAACTACCTACTTTTCGAGTAAAGAGAGGAAAAAAGAAAAGGAGGAGGAGGAGTTAGAGAAATAAAAAAATAAAAAAGCATCTGATGTGACTTAAACCCGAAGGAAGAACATATGGGCGCCGTAGGCGCCCAAATATGCGAGTTCAAATACTTGATGAAGTTCAAAAAATATCCATAGATTTTTTATTTTTTTACTATGCATGAAATGTCTTCAGCCTAGATATAATATGCTTAACAATTACATTGTGCTGATGAAAAAGGGTTCAAAATATTCTGCATCTCATTGGTCGTTACATTGATTGTATTTTTGTATGGAAAATGCTGGTTACATACAAAAAATTCAAAACATAAATCCATATGTTTTTTCTGCATACCTCCTTTTCATTTCAATAAAGTAGTTCAATTTTTGTGTTTTGCAAATGTGAACTTAAGGATTCATTGTCGAAGCTTAAGCTGTCATGCCTCCTAGAAAAATCAATAGGTCCCTGATGACCTAAGATGCACTTTGTTAATATTTTTAGAGAGCCTTCCCCACTAATATCTTTACATTCACTTTTTAGTTTCCTTTGCCAGTGTTATGTTCTGCCTAAAATGATTCGAAGAGTGCACAGAAAAATGCACTTTCTACTAATTACTACAAATTAGACTACTTTTGTGCTAAGATAAATAGGGCAACATAATTGCAGTTTTGTAATTAAATCAATTTTAGAAAAGAAAAGCAACAATGCTAACTTTCTATGTATAAATACAACTGGTACATTTTCCATATCTTTTATATGCCTTTATTTATTATGAAGTAAATAATAAAACACTCGCATATTTAGGCGCCTACGCGCCCATATGTTCGCCCTCGAGTATGGGTAGGTTTTATCACTATTCTCTTTCTCTTTTGAGGAATATTTATTTCATTTATGAAGTAGGCCAAGTCAGCCGGAACAGAAGGTATTTATTTTTTATTTGAATCTCTGCAATTGAGTTCAGGCTCTTGTTATCACTATTCTCTTTCCTCTCTTGAGTTCCTACAGGTATACAGAACAGAAGCAAAAACATAGATTCAAATAAAAAATGAATACCTTCCGTTCCGACCGACTTGGCCTATTCATAAATAAAATAAATATTCCTCAAGAGAGGAAAGAGAATAGTGATAACAAGAGCCTGAACTCAATTACACCATTCACACATTCTCCTTTCACACACCCAAAATATCCCTCGCTTTTCTATGTCTGCTTATACCCTATACTTCGTTAAAAGTTATAATGACTTTATAGAAAAAGAGACTTTGAAAAGTTTTGCTATACGTGCTCCAATCTTTTTAGCAACGGGAAACATAATAATAATAACATTAGTTACCTTTAGCCTTAAAAAAGCATACAACGTAGGTAAACGCGTGATGAAATGCACAAGAGTGGTATAATTAAGTTGATAAATAACAACTGAGACAACGCGAGGTGGTTGACGTTGAAGGTTCATCAATCTAGTGTGTCTAGATATGCAAAAATGACTATGACCCCCTCTTCATGTTATGTATATATTTTTTTTAAAGAAAACATTACCTCTTCCTTTAAATAATTTACATTAACCCATTAGAATCTCATCGTCGATTTTTCGACGTGTATAAAAGAAAAGAATAAAGTCGTAGTAAATGCAGAAATGACACTGTATGCATCGGATATCGTTTTTAAGAGTGTTTTACTTGAAAGATCTATTGTTTATGTTTGTGACCTTTTTTTGTCAGTCTAGACCAGGGATGCCAGGGGGAAATCTGTCAGGGGGCCAGATTGTTTTCAAGTGGGACCTCGGGGGGCCAAATTACCGGTACACTTTTGGCCTGGCAAGACCAAACACTAAATAATAGACATGCCATTTGATATAATTTATGAAGGCTTATACATTAAAAATGAATTGCAATACACAATAGCCTCGCAACGAAGCATACACTTATATGGAAGCCAAAAGCAATTTACCCTTTTTAACTGTGTAACATCAACCTCTGTATATCAGTAACTTACATTTAAATATTTAAAAACAACAAGTTGACTAGGTCACATAAATAACACAAGTAAACTGTAAATTACTTTCATCAAATTTATTGACAACTTGCACATAAAATATCTGGATGCACAGGCCTAATTAGGCAAATAAAAAGATGGCCAGGCTAAGTAGCCAAGGCCTAAAGAAGTCAAAATATGTATCAAGGTTAAGCATTCAAACAGGTCAGGTGACTAAATATTAAGTAGATAAATAATTAATAATAATAAAATATTACAACATTACAGCAAGCAAGTGATAGCACATTAACTTTGTAAATCAACTCCCACAAATATTTCCACATACCTATCTCCTTTATTTCCTCCCCATCATTACTTCCCTGCACTATGAAACATGAGGAAGCCAGCTACATTTTACATGTCGAAGCCAGAAGCCTTTTAGTTTTCACCAGTTGTCCACATTGGGGGACAGGCTCTGGGCCGTGGCTATTTTCATGACATCATTGAGATGTCCATGTGTCAGGCGATTGCGCACTTTCGATTTATTAAGATTCATTACTGAAAATGCCTGCTCGCATAAATATGTTGTGCCAAACATACAGAGGATTTTACCTGCAAAAGCAGTGATAATTGGGTACTCGGGTGGCAAAGACTGGTAAAATGATTCAATACCAGTAGATGCGTATGCATCTTTCAACCGCGCACAGCATTGCAAGTCTATCAGTTCCATTTGCATCCCTCTGGGACCTCGGAAGCATCCGTCGTGAATGGAGAGCGAAAAAGCGCAAAGTCCTTTTCCAGTTCAGTAAAAACCGTGAATCGATTGTCAAACTCGTGCATGAGGCCGGAAAGCAAGCTTGCATACTTGACCATGCTCTGATGGTTGACAGACAGAGATTTTAAACATGGAAAATGGGCTGCATTGCGCTGGCTGAGCTGTGCCTTCCATAACGCAAGTTTACTTTGAAAGGCACGGACACTGTCATAATACTCGGTAACGAGTTTGTTGCGACCTTGCATAGTAACATTCAAGACGCTTAAGTGTTCGGTAATGTCCACTAAGAAGGCAAGGTCTCTAGCCCATTCGGGGTTGTCCAATTCTTCCACAGGCTTCCCTTTAGCCTGCATGAACTCGGCTATCTCTTTACGTAATTTGTAGAACTGTTTGAGCACTGCGCCTCGGCTCAACCAACGCACATCGGTGTGATAGGGAAGGCCCTGGTAAATGTCGTTTTCAAATAAAATGCATCGAATTGCCGATGGTTAAGCCCTCTGGCCCTGATAAAATTGACAGTGGCAATAACAACCTCATAACATGCTCCATTTTCAGACTTTTGCAGCACAACGCCTTTTGGTGTAAAATACAGTGAAAGTTCCAGAATACCTGGTCTGGGTTTGCCTCTCGTACCTTTGCTCTCAACTTCACGACCACCTCGGCCTTTCTTCCTACCATGGAAGGTGCACCATCCTTAGCCACACTGACAGCGCGACTCCAGTCCACCTCCAGATTTTCAAGGGCCCCGACAAGGCTAACGAACACGTCGTTAGCTGTAGTCGTGTCTGTCATGGTTACCACGGAAACAAACTCCTCCGTGACATTCAAGGCAGCATCCACTCCGCGAATAAATATCGCCACTTGGCCATATCAGTCACATCAGTGCTCTCGTCAAGGGCAATAGAAACGCGATGAATGACTTTATCTTCTCTTTAAGTTGGCTGTGCAAGTCGCTGAAGAGCTCTTCCACTCTCTCAGTCACTGTAGGTTGGGATAAGCTGATGTTCGCTAGGGCTTGTCGACTTTCTGGACGCACTAGCTCGGCTGCCTTTGTGATGCACGTCCTCACAAATTCCCCCTCAGAGAAAGGCTTGGAAGCTTTAGCTATCTCCCATGCGATGACATAGCTCGCCTTCACTGCCCCTAAACATGAAGTAAAATGCTATGTTATACAGAAATCCCCATTCGAAAACAACTATGCTACAGTTGTCGTAAAAATAAGAGTTTGAGAAGAATTAAAATTTAAGAATTAAATAAAATCAAGAAATACTAATAAATTGATAAGGATCAGAAGGCAACGGATTCTCTCTCTCTCTCTGCGTGTGTGTTATTAATCAGTAATGTTGTCAGCTATGTACAAGTTGTTGTTGCACAAAAGATCAGTTTTTCATCTTCTCAAGCTGTCATCAGTTGAACATAATTTATGAAGGAGTAAGACTCATATAATAAGACATTAAATAAACGATATTTCGATCACACGATACGTTTTTATAGGAAGCCGCCACTAAGACACTGAGTACGAAGTATACTATTTCAAGACTAATTAAAGACTTATTCTCATTTATTGACTTCATATATCTTCTTTTATATTTTACCCACAAAAACAGCATCACATCATCACAACAAACAAATAAGCTGTTCTTAGCTACGCTCGCGTTAGCTGACGACAGCAATGCAGGGTCCTATTTGAATTTGATGTTTTATGAACACATTTGACAAGTTTATTAATCAGTGACACAGACACAGATCCCTTCAGTATAGCTTAAATAGTCCCACTGCATTGTAAGTGTCATTTGTGTGTTGTTTTAAGCGTCATTTTATGTGCGTTCCGGGACCTCCGCTTGCCTCATCATACCTGCGCTGTCATATGTACCTTGCGTTCTGGCACCTCGTGATTTACAAACTAAGCACTGCTTAAAACCATAAGGATAAAAAACAAAAGTAGATTTACATTTGTTAATATTGTATCATAATATTATTTATATATATATATAACTCTTCCCAACCACTGATGTAACGGGGCCGATGTGATGTCCATTCGGGCCGATCCCTGGTCTAGACAAAGAGTTTCACAGCGACTGACGGGCCTCAATAATTATCTACTATTGTCTTTCTTCGATATTTTTCTTTGGTGTCAAGTACATACTTTTTATAGGTAATATGGATGTTAAATATTTATTAATCATTTTTCTTTATATGTTTTTTTGATATCATATCAAATTTAGCATCTTAATTACTTTAAATAACGTTTTATTTTTCTAACGTCGAAAATCGACGCTCAGGCTCTACGACATATTTATCAAAGGAAAATGCAACTAAATCTCTATTTACGATTCGTAGTACTACGTTTTTATATGTTGTAATATTGTTTGATCATAACAAATTATTAATAGGCTTATTATTATTTTGTAAATCTTACTGTAAATAACTACTGAGGAGATATTTAGTCTTCTGGAAGACATGGATAATCTGCGGATGTTTTTATAGACCTTCCCGAAACCACGGAACTCTCAAACGGAGATAGTGATAGTCAGATGACGAGGCAGAAGGCATTTCAAAACAAATAAGTCGACTTTTATAGGAAGCCCCAGCTCATTTTAAATCTTTTTGAAATTAGAAGTGAAACCTGTGAATAGCAAGAGCGTCAATCATCTTTTATTCTTAGAAAATCTTAGAAATGTGCAAACATCAAATCTTTTTTCCAAAAAATATCCATCTGAAAGGATATGACAGCAATAGTCAACAGGCTTTTTCGAGCTTTTCTTCATTTCCAAAACTGTATTTATACAAGTGAACGTGCTTCAAAAATTAGACCAGAAGTTTGTTTCAGCATGGAAGTTTGAAAAAACTTCTATCTGTTGACAAAAGCATGATCCCGTACATTGGGAAGCATTACACAAAACAGTTTATCCGAGAAACCCCATTCGGCTTGGATTCAAAATGTAGGAGTTATGCTTCAAATGTGGATACTAGCATTCTTTCAATCTTTTTTTGGTTAGATTTACCTCCAGAAAAATTATGTTCCATAAATAACCCTTGGAGGGAACACAGTGATATATTTGATCAAAACGGCAAAGATTCCACCACAAGCTGGACTCATATATATTTCGACAATTTATTCACCAGTATTTCCCTCAAGAAGGATTAGAAACCAGCATCAGTGACAACTTCAATACCCCCAAAGTCATGCAATGCAAAAAGGTACGATGGACTAACGGAAATATATTGATTTTTCCTAACCATCATAAATTCAACAATATAACATGCATTTGGCCTATGTTGGTGTTATGGACTAATTTATTAGTACTTAAAGAAACAAACGAAAGTAGTGGTGGCCAAAAGTTTTTTTATGTAATTAGTGTCACGGTCAGCATACATGCCAATTGCTGAAACAACAAGGAACAAATATGGTTTCACATGACTTCATCAAATATCTGGCAATACATTATTCTAAATATTTTGGTCAAAAATCGATTCAAAGGATCGATTACTTCGAAACTGAATTATGTATCGAGAAATAATGAAAAAATACATTGTAAGGTACTAACGTTTGATGACACTATAAAGGAAGAGCTTCGTTCATTTGTTGTAATGCAATGCAGGCCTTCACCCCAAGTGTTCTCAAGAATACTACTACGTTTGTAAAGAAATAATACTTAAAAATATATAGAAATTTTGTCAAAAGGTGATTTTCATAAAAAAATGTTTTATGTTTATCGTGTACATATACATCTATCTATCTATCTATATATATATATATATAATTATATATATATACATATAATTAACGAAAAAGAAAAATATAAAAGCAAATAGAATTTTCGACGTTCGAATTTCTCAGCAGCTACTTGTTCAATTTTGTTGAAGTTTTGAACAAAGTTCTATGTGTTAAGATAAATAGCCACAGGAGTTTCATTGTTCTACAATGATATTTAACTTTCGGTATTAAAGGGTTAATTACTCGGAAAATTTATATTCAGTTGTCATTATATATGCTGTGCAATTGAGACGAGTGGTCATAATTGTTTGTTATGTTAATATGATTCAAATTATGCAGGAATCGTTAGTTCTGAAAGAGTAAGACCGAATATACACATGGTAAAGTCGGAAGTTTAAATTATTTTTATTTTACAAAAATCTAGTTTCACGTGAAAATTATATTTATCTGAAGGGTTGCGTGAGTTTCATTGAACTACTTCGACACCCCACAATATTATTAAAGAGATCAGAATAGGCTGAGGTATTTGGTTTCTTTTTATTATGGCTTATAAGAAGTCAGAGACTCTGCAGTATTCAATTGTAAGAAAACGTTTTTCAAAGGAATCTGTAGTGTATTTTTTCTTGAAAAGGAAATAATGTAGCCGGAGATTAACATCTTTACATATCATATCTATAAGCTATCGAGGGAAGTAAAGCGTTGGGCAAAACAATTCAGAGATTTTGGATTGTCCCTGAACAAGTTTTGATTAAAATAAATAATATCAAGCACCATCCCTCAATAGTTACGTGGGCTGGTCACTAAGTCAATGACTTTTTGAATTTCCCGCCTTATAATTAGGTTGGCAAGACTCCTCCTGTAAAGAAGCATCTATCAGCTAACTTCTGTTAAAGTTTGAATACGCTGGATATTTTAGTTTGTGATTGACAATCTTTTAATTGCATACTACTTTGGAGAAAAAGTGATTTCGTGTGCTCATCAGCAAATTTCACGAATTACACTATGAATTGCTCCCTCATCCGCCAGATTCTCCAGATTTAGCTCCGAGTGACTATTTCTTATCTCTGAGCCCTAAGAAATGGCTCTGCAGAAAGAGGTTTTATTCCATCGATAAAATCCTCTCATAAACAAATACATATTTTGTGACCTCGAGAAACCTTATTTTTGGAGAGGATATTTTTTTGGGAGAACCGTACACGAAGTGTATAGAGCTCAAAAGAGACTATGTTCAAAACCAAATTACTTTTATCGCAACCTTTGTTTCATTTAAAGAGTTGCTGACTTCCTGACCATCCTCGTATTGTAATACATTATACAAAAACTTTTGTGTTCCATTTATACTTTAAAATAAGAATACTCCATTTGCCTTGGTATTTATGTAATTCTGCACGTCAGAAATAACTCGTCAAAGGTATCTTAGGCCCCAAGAGAAGTATCATATAGATAACTAGTTTTTTCCCTTTTTAGAGATATGAGTGCAAAGGATACTATTAACTGAAATTGAAGCATCCAGAAATCCAAAAACAGATCCACCCGACCATAAGGAGAAATCCTGAATGGTCTGCAGTTCAAAGAGTTTTGTGGTCATAGGAATCCCATTTACGACAACATAGTACAATTGATATTATAGTCCGAAACCGCCATAAGAGTCATTTTTTGTTATCTCCCTTGTCCGGAAGAACTTGAGTTTCTTGCTCTTTCTGAAAATTGCATTACTGTTCACGACCTAAAGCCAAAGTCCGTCTTCGATAGTGGGAGGTTCTTTTTTTCCTCTGAGAAGAACAGCTAAAAGTCTTTACCCACTCTTGCCATGGTATTTGAGTTCAAAGATAGGGACATAACGACTGAGGTTGCAAATAACCTCTGTGAAAAGTTTTTTGCGACTCCTAAACCTTTCTTCTATTTGGAAGAATCGAATAATGCGTTCGATTTCTGGACATTTTTTATGATAAGACGTTTACTGTTCAATTCCAGATCTCCAATGACCTGATCTTTTACAACCACCATTGTAAAGATTGCGGTGAGCTCTACCCCGAACTCTACACACCTTCTTCGACTGTCCCGTTCTAAGTATTGTAAGGAATTTCTTACAATTAAACATAAAGCCGCTTCTCCGACCGATCTAAGGGCAACCATGTTGTTCGGAGTCGATACCGTCCAAAATATCGAAGCTGACGAAGTCAAATCCATGAATATTACTCTTCGAGGTATAAAAGCGTACATCGCCAGAGCATTAACGGATGGGACTCAATTAGAAACGTCAAGCATCCGAGCAATAATGATAGCTACATCAGCAAGATATTCGACATTCTCAGTCAAGATTCCGAAGATATGTGGACAGGAATGGGACTTCGCGGGAAATCTGATGAATTTTTTCCCTTCCAGTTCCGTGCGACATTTGAAAACATTGAACTTTTAATACAACAGTATGATAAATTCACCCCAAGAACTCTTAAACCTCTTTTTACAAAATATGTTTTTATTATTTTAATAATTGTTTTACTTTTTATATCCACCCTGATATGAGGGGCTTGTTTTTTTAATAGGGTCTGCTTTTAACCATTCAATTCTTTGGTTTTTTTTAAGTAAGAGAGTAAAGAATATTTGGAGACTTATTAGAATACTGGGTTTGTATGTTTTGTGTACAGGGTATTCACTTAAATTGAGACTCACATATCACCTACAATCTTTGTATTAAATTTTACATAAATAGTTTTTAAACACAAAAATGATAGCACAATGTGTAATTTACAAAATGTATTTCAATAAATTTCCACATATCCTCCTTTTGACTTCACTACAGCTTTTGAACCTCCTCATGGGGAGGCAACACAGGCAGGAATCTCTTCCTCAACAAAGATTTTCACGGTCCAGGCCACCCAACAGTCAGAATGCCGGTTTTTTATCTTGAAAAAGGGAAGACATCCCGTGCAGCTGAGGACTCTCTTCAGAAGGCAAAAGCCACCCTCAGTCATGGTCTGAGCTAGAAGAGATTCCTGCCTGTTTGCCTCCACCGTGAGGAGGTTCAAGTCTGTAGTGAAGGCCAAAGAAGGATATTTGAAAATTTATGAAATACATTTTTGTAAATTACACATTGTGCTATCATTTTTGTTTTAAAATTATTTGTGTAAAATTTATACAAAGATTGTATGTAGTTTGTAATATGTGAGTCTCAATTTAAGTGAATCAGCCTGTATGTTTTGCATATATACATTTATTTAGTTTTTTAACATTAGTTTGCGGAACCGTTTCCTTGAGTTAATTTTCCCCTTAAAATGTTATTCAAAGAAAAGTTGTTTATCCCACCCTTTGTCGTCAATTTTATTATAGGTATCATGTTCGTGTTATAATTGAGTTGATAGGTATTTAAAGGGCATTTATTTTTAACTACAATGTTAATTTATGTGTTTTCATATACAATTTTGTCCTTTGCATGTTTATAAATATTTATATATATTCTTTGTATATAATTTTAGAAATAAATAAAGACCTGCCTTTTGAGAAAAAAAACAGATCAGGATCATGGATTTTTTAAATATATACGATAATGTCTCCTTACGTACACGCAAGGTTCTGAATACAAAGTGCCCTACGACGTGTTCCAGCAAGACACTTGGATTCAATGAAACACGGGCTTAGTTTTGTATCATTGTTTCCAACCCTCCTCCCTCGATCCTTACCCGCACCAGCCCCGAACCCTCATCGTAAGATCTGTATTTGACATTTTGAGATAGCTAACCACAAAAAGTTATATTCTAGATTCTTGGATTTCAATTATATTAAGAAATCCATTCTCTATGAAATGGACTAGTTCGTCATGGCGCGCCAAGTGGCTGCGAGTAAGAATCAATCTTAATATTTTTTTTTTAAAGTTGCTTTTTTGCACTCATTGAAAGTAATAAAGTTTTTTCAGGTCAAAAAATACATATTTAATAAACTATCAATAACTTATTATGGTTTTTTGTTCAAATCATCCAATATAACAAAAAACTTGTTTTGTTGTTTATCCAACACAATTTAATTTCTTCCATTGCAATTCCAGACTCATGCAAGCAGTTTAATTAATCTGTGTCTGGAAGTTAGCATCTAACTATCAATAATTTAAGTCAAAAAAATTCAAGCGGATATTGAAAAAATTATATGCACATCAAAGAACGAACTTTTTTCATTATCATGAAAGTTGCTGTACAATGATATTATTGTTTATATTATGGCATAATCAAATAGCTTGGCCATAGTTTTATAATAGAACCCTTTGGTAACATTTGTTGCATGGATAAACAATAAAAATAATAATTACTCAAAGTTCATAACTGGAAAAACACTTTATTACCTCCGCCGAAGAGTATTGTTTTCACTGGCGTTTGTTTGTTTGTTATTTGGTTTGTCAGCAGATAAACTCAAAAAGTACTGAACCGATTTAAATGTAATTTTGTGGAGTTGTTGGAAAGTGCCAAAAGGAAGAATTGATCAAATTTTGGGCATCTCTGAGTGCAGACTTAAGGCGCCAAATGAGCTAAAATACTACTAATTGTTCAAGTTAGCCTACTCTGCCAATAGATGTCGCTGGGCTGTGAAATTGGGTGCCGGAGCGTCCTTCTCTCAGAATTTCCGTCTAGTGAACCCTCCCCTCGTCTCTCTACGCCCCCCAGTCGTGAAAAAATCCGCCTCGAGGCTCATGACGGCGGAGTTTGCACTCTCCGAGTGTATATCTAGCCTCTAGTTGCGTAATTAATTTGGAAATGAGTCCAAATAAAACCTAGTCCTTAGTTATTTTTCCTTTAATACTTCATATCAAAATCGTTACTTTTAAAGGACAACTAATAACATACAAATATAAATTTCCTCTTTGCAAAAGGATTACAACGAATGAACCTCTTCATCCCTTGACATGGAGCAATTCTTCTTCGCTGGGCGGCAAGTTACGCTGCCGTAGACATAAGATACCTACCCTTTTCGACAATTTCGTGTACCACGGCGTCTGAAGACATTAAAGACTTCCCATCGGTAAGCTAAGTCATCGAAAATTTAATTAGAATAGTTTTTAAAAGATTTTAAGATTTCAATTAGTTGGCATCTGTGTTATATAATTTAACGTTGATATAATGAATATATTATTATCAGTGATCGTAAGTTGATACATTTTGTATTAATAATGAATATCAATAATAATAATCTGTTTAATTACCATATTATTAAATTAGAATTCTCTGTTGAGGTAAAAAAACTATATTGTTTATTTGTGTATTTTAACGTATTACCTCATTCAAGATACCTATTATATATATTTTGTAGTGTTTTGAAGCACTGTGGAATGAAAAAAAAATGATCATTTTGAGTAA
>CP045895.1:25087647-25101368 GCA_013387185.1 Caligus rogercresseyi
ATCCACTTGAGGCACTTTAAACTTTTAAGTATTCATGATTTCTAATATATGTATTCCCAAAATTCTGCATTTCAATAACTCCTATCGCTCAAAGAATAAAATTTTAAAGCTGCAATTTCAGATTCTTGGAAAAATGGCATCTCCCTGCTTGACATTTGTTTTCTCTATCGTAGTTGGATGAAGTGATTTATAGGATAATTTATGACCAATGGTCACTTTAAGGAAGATTCTTTGAAGTAAATTTCCTTTAGACGAGCTAAATTCGGTTATGAATGATTGCCAACAGACAGTGGCGACAACTGTAAAACTGATTTCCCAAGAGATTTCATTACGGATTTATATAATCGTGTAAAAAATGGTGTAAATTTGCCCATTGAAATAAGTACAACAGCATCCATATATTTCCAGAGGGTGATTTTATCATGAAGTTAGCACTGTTTTGGTGAGCTGAGTAAATTTTGAGCTTGTATTCTTTTTGCTACTTGTTGATATTTTGTGTAGTTCTTTGCGATGTTTTGAGATGGAATTAGAAAGACAAAGAGGAAGATTGGGCCATTTGGATGGAAGAGCATCATCTTTCAGTCGTCTAAAAAAACAAAAATATATTTTTTAGCATACTCAAATTATATTTTTTGAGCTCACATTCTATTCATGATCAGTGAAAAAAAAATTTATATCGAAACCTTTAGTTTATACAAAAATGTAATACACATATATAATGTTTACTCTTACCTAGTAGCGAGTGATTTACCAGCATTGCGCTTTGTATCGACAAATAAAGTGAAATCAGATGATACAAAATGTTTACTGCATAATCTTGAATGACTTGTCGTTTGTAGTTAGTCGTATTTCTTGGTATAATCCTCAGCCCTTTGATTAGTATTTCAGTATTTTAGGAGAAGCAATAAAAAATTATTTATGGATCCTTTGGCATATTATTATTATATCTCAATTTACAACCAAGAGCAGAGCACTTGTACACCATTTAGAAACACAGATCTTAATTAACTGAAAATACTATACACAACCACGTTTTAAAAAAATTACAGGTGAACTAATAATGAAGGACACAACGTGTCCATAAAGGGCATGCACGTTTATGATGACTCCTTCCAGGTAGTTTCTAGTATTCCTTGTTTACATATCAGTACGGATATGCCTTGATTACCTATTAATCTAAGGGAGTGCCAAGCTCAGTGCGTTAAGGCGTGTGCATATCTCAATGTTGGAAGCGCAAGTTCGAATCCCTAGAGGGGAAGGCAAATGATTGATAGGAGGATCGATAGACTAATACGTCATAATGTTTATATATATCCAAACGGATGCCATTCCTTCGAATAATATTGACAAAAAAATTGTATGCACAATAATTGCTTTTTAAGAATGAATAATTTTTGGGCTTAGTTGTAGACAATCAATGTTGCAATTATTTCTCAAGTTGAATGAAGCCTTTATATGTTTTGTCGTGTTATTTTTGGCTACTTTATAATTTAATATAAAGTTATTTTTTTATTTAGTGCAATAATGGTTCTTTGTCAATTCGGCTAAAATGAATAAAAACAGCTTGTTTAGTATAAAAACTACTTAATTATGCATCAAAAATTTCGTTAAAAAATAATGTTAAGTAGTCCATATTTGATCCGATCCTAACATCCAAACAGGCTACCTCAAATACAGGATCTGTTTTGGACTGTATTATTTAGGTGGAAACAAAGTGTGTGATGTGCGGGAAAGAAGAAGAAAAAACAATTACCCATGTCTTCAGAGACTGTAAAGAGATCAGCAGGCTTTGGGAAGGAATGGACAAGACATTTGAAGAGCGTGTGGGGAGGCAATCAACGCGGGATGAGAAGCTTTACGGTTTTCATCCCCAGTCGAAGATACTCAGAACCGCCTCCAAAGCAATAGCCAAGTTTCAGACCTTGATTGCATATTCATATTTTATGAAAATAAAGTTAAGCAATTCAATTGTCACCGTTGCTTCAAATGATTTGATATTTTAGGATGTTTTTGATGTAATTTTTTATATATCACTGTCCTTTTAATACTTTTTGTATGTCTGTTTTTTTTATTCTGTTTTTTAATATCTGTTTTTTTCCATGTGGATGTTTGCAAACTTTATTTATTAGTATTTTATGTACTATGTTCGCTTTTTTAGTTTTCTCTCTGTAAATAAGGATAAATAATAAAATAGAGAAAAAAAAATAAAATAATGCTAAGTAGTCAAAATCTAAAAGTTTGATTGTAAAATGATTGTCTCAAGCTGGAATGTAAAAAAATTATATGGTTCGCTAGCTACAGATAATTAATTCCATTATTTTTAGCAAGTTAATAAGATATTTCAAATATTTATACAAACTTCCATAAAGATGGCATTCGGGCATGAATTCGAGGAGTACTTTTTATATCATATATTTATTTGTAATCAAAGATTTAATTGATAAATTCCCAATGAAAAAAAATATAGTTCTACGGATAGAAGATACACGTCCACTATAAACAATAATTATATACCAATATATTGTCTCAATTTGGTCAGTATCTCTATATTATTGGTATAATTTCTTTACTGTAAAAGTTAAACATGTTTTTATATTTTAATTTAAGATATATTTATAGAAGATTGCGTTATAGACATTACATTAAGTAAATAAGATTCTTAATTTTTATAAAAATGAAATCCATTCATGGAAAGAGAAATTTTAGATTTAGCACCATAATATTATCTTTTATTTTGGCTATCATATTACAATATCTACTAGAATGACATGTTGAGCTATCAGGACAATACATAGAATTGGTTTTCTCAACATTAGAAAAGTTTTTTACCTTCGATTCAAAATGAAATTTTAATCTCAAAGAATATTGTAATTTATGTCTGAACAAACCTTGTACGCGATATAAACTTTAAGATGAGAAAAGGCAATTTGATTGATGTTGTAAACATGCCTCAAAATATTATTGTAGTATGAAATATCTATTGAAAACTTATATTGCCATGGCTTGAGCAGTGAGAGAAAAATATACATAATCTTCTTAAAAAATGATGCGTCATGTTATTGAATTTAGAATATATATAGCTTGTGGCTTCATGGATTTACAGTATTCACAGCTAAAAATTAACTATATGAAGGAAGAGATCGAAATAAAGGACACATATGATTTAATATTATACAATTTCTAACCGGTTGTTGTTATCCAAAAAAATTGACAATAGCTGTAAGCTAGTATAACTTTTTTCATTGAAGAACCAACTGATTTTTGTTGTGTTCCTTTTATATCTATAGTGTTTTATATCGTTAAATTAAATGAAAACATTCATAGTACATCTTTTTAAGTGTCACATGATTGTCATATACAGAGTAATTTATATAATATTAATTATTATCATCAAACCAAATATGGTGATACTCTAAGAGTGTCGGATATACAAAAAATCACATTGCTCTCGTTAGCCACCAGATCTCACACTGGAATGCAAAAAAATGATATGGTTCGATGGATACAAAAAAAAATTTGAGTTGAGTATAACAATATTTCAATATTTATATAAACTTTCATAAAGATGGTATTCGGATAGGAAATTGAAGAATACTAAACTCCTTTTTATATCATATAGTTATTTGTTATCCAAAAATTACATTGTAATCTTCAAGTACCTTCACTTGTTACCGAATCCACGACTTCAATGGCGAAAAATAGAAATACTTCCCATCCCTGGCCTTTATTCATCACCGAAATAGTTCTACAATTGTGAAGTTTTAACTTTTTTAATTTTTTTTGTACCTAGTACTTGGTTGTACCAAGTATTTCATGTAACATATAATTACATCAATAACAAATACCTTATGCACTTACAAGTGAATCTCATTTGTAATAAAATCTTCAATTATACTAATACAATCATCCGGGGGGGGGGTAACTTTAGCTGATCGAAATTTGTATAGATAAAATTGAACTTTTACAGTTATAAAATTAATTTTGTTTTGATGGGGACCCACATAAAGGAAGACAAATTCTCTCGGTTTTAAAATCAAATTAAAATCCTCGTAAGAAATTGTCACTAAGTGCCCTAAAATGCGAACAACAAACGAACACTCGATCAAGAAGTGCCTTGGCGTTTCCCTTGCTTCCTTGCAAAGGAAGCAAGTCTTTTCCTCCAAAGTCCTTCCATATAGGGCTCCCAAGGACAAAGTATTCGTCACAACTCTGCACTTCAACCATGATAGGGAGAAGTTCAGATTATATGAACGTAGACCTTTGATTATTTCACTAACTGGAGCTTTCAATCCATATTATTCCTCCCTTCTCTCTATCTGTGTCAGGAAACACTTGCTCGACTTTTTACCTAATATAGCTCCCCGTATAAAACTATTACTTAAAAATTCTACGAAATTATAAAAACAATTCCTCGGTCCGACTTCCCTTGTACGAAAACAAACTTTGCTTAAAATGCCTTGCCTTTCTAGAGTCTCGTTTACTGTAAAGTTATTATATTCACTAAAAATATCCCCACGCACTCAATCTTTCTCTTTATAGATGTGTGAGCTAAAATCCAAGTCTTGTATTTTCTAAAACTGGTTCCTGCCACTCCATTTTCTCTAAAAGTTTATCAGCTATCTCTTTAAATATGGACTTATTTTCATTCCAGAATGGACTTAATTTCGAGATAATTCCAGTATTGTATGTGGTCCTTTGCCTCTTTTTTGCTCAATTGTAGCATTCTCACTTGCGAATAATATATTCCCCAATGATTCATTCCATATAGATCCCTTTTGTGTAATTCGTCGGAACCACTTAAAAAGGATGACCTTCCAGAAACTACCAAAGTTTGGCTAATATGCCACTATGAATTTTATACGAAACATGAGCATGGTCAGAGGTCTTAAATTTCGACCACTCTTGTGTCCCTCCCTACATTAGGAATTAATATTAGTTTGCAGGTTGTTGATTTTTTTTATTTAAATCAGATTTTTTTGATTTTAATTGTTAACCATATTTTATGAACAAAAAATCTTTTTTTCAATGTGTAACTTTGTCCATACTTTAAATTGTAACTTTTTAAAACATGCCCAATATACATATAGGCCTACCTATTACTCAGGGGACTTTAAATGCTGTCTTTGATTAAATTCTAGTTGCCTTACTTAATGATTTCATTTTAATAAAGAATGCAAAGGAGTACACAATAAAATTACAGAACTTCAAAGGCCTTGTAATGAGTCATACTCGCTAATCACGTGACAGTTCGAAATCCAAGCGAGGATCGAAGACTCATGACAATTTTCTACCTTAAAAATTACTGGGTGGAGCTGCCAACGGCTGATCAAAGATGACTACAAGATGGGTCACTCTCGAATCTTGAACTGCGTTAACTTTTCCATTTACATTGTACTAGTAATAAACAATTTATTTGATAAAACATGACTTGATTTTAATCATTGATTATAAAATGTCTTTGGAAAAAAACTTAATTTAGATCGCAATCCAAATTGCTTCATTTAAATCAAATAATTCTAACTCAAAGCGTAATATGATATATTATATGATATAGGCCTATAGTCTGAGGCTATAGATATAATGAAAAAGGCCACTGCTCTACTATTAAGAAGACAGACATGAAATGTTTTGTTTCTGTCATTGAGAATTAGAAGCATAAAATTAAATATCAATTAATTTATTGAAAAAAGCATGAATTGATTTAAATCAATGATTTTAATTGAAATCCACTTGATTTAAATCGCGATTTAAATCAATGATTTAAATCAGCCTGATTTAAATCAAACAACCTGTTAGTTTGCCAAGTAAAATGTCATTCTCAAAATGACCTGCCATGTGAGCTTCTTCAAAAACTTCTTCCAATAATGGTGACAAAAAGTCACTGAACTTATTGAAAATTCTATTGTAAACCATCTGGTCCTGGAGCTTTGTTTTTTTTCTTATAAGTTTTTATATAATCTTTTATCTCAGAGGCGTCAATTTTTTCCTCCAGAATATTTTTAAAACTTTCGTCAATCTGAGAAACCTTTGTCCCCATTTTAGTTTCTATTTGTCTGGTAAGTCGGCAGAATTAAATATGCATTTTATACATTTATTACCCGACTGTCTATAACAATCATTGCATGTATATAATTTTTGATAAAAGTGACTAACTATTTTATTGATTTTTTGAGGATCCCTCTCCAAATCTCCGAAAGTGTCAAAAATTGCTGTTATTTCTTTTTTCTTAGAATTAACTCTTTCTCTCAGTTTCACACTGTCCAAAATCAGCTGTTCTTTTCTTACAAATTTACATCCAACTCTAATTAAATGATCTTGCGCATAATACTGAGTGATTTCCTGCACCTCTTCACCTTCCACTAATCCCTCTCCCCCTTACATCCTTTCCTTTTTCCTTCATTCTACGTAGTTTCGATTTTCTTTCTTCACTTAGCCTAACCCCCAATTTAATATATTCCCTTCTTGAGCAGTCAAGAACTAGTTTTAATACATGGGAAGGAGATTTTATATGTTTGTTGCAAAGTTTAGACTTAATTTGTTGAAGAATAGTTTTAATTCTATCTTGGGTAACCTTATCATCTAGTAAGGAGGCATTCAATTTCCATTCCTTCTTGATCTATAGTTTGGCAATGTGAAAGTTAACCCTTTAAACACGGCTCCGTGAATTGTTATCCGATTTTCTTCAAATTTGAAATATCATCTTTTAATCCTTAACCAATGTACCCCAAACGAAATTTAGCTGACTAAATTCTAGTCATGTTTTTGGTATTTTAATGATATTATTTTTTACTCTTCTGACATTTCAATGTTGTTGCGGATTTCCTAAATTTTGTTGCAGGGTCGTGTGAGCCTATTTTTATAAAGGATGTCCCTCAATGCGGGTGTTTTGCTTACTATTATTTAAATTTTTATAGCCGATGTATCTGCTCCTGGTTTAAGGTCACATTGAAATCCTCCCATCAATATCAGGTCCTCATCCCACGAGTATTCTCTGTTATAAATTTAGATTCAATAGAATGAAAGAACGTAGGTTATCCTAGTTCGGGTCCATAAATTAATACAATTTAACATTTCTACCTCCCCAGCTCACTGTCAGTACACAGAAATTTCCCCCATCATCCTTTGCATCATTGGGGCCTTAATTCACTTTTTATCAAACTAAAATTCCCCTTGATGGGTGATTCGCTCTTTTATTAACAGCTGGAGTAATTAGGACTTGATATCCTCAGGAAAAATAATCACAAGCGCCACCTTCTTAACCCTTGTGTCACATATTGCAACTATATCAGGGTTGTATGATATCATATACTCTAAAAATAATTTCTTTTACTTTTGGGAAATACCGATTTTCGTTTGATGATATTATTTTAAGATCCATCTCAAAGCTTAATTAAAATTTTTTCGAGCCGCGTATATTAAAGAAAATTCCTTCCTCCAAAGGGGTCCTTTTTTTAACTTCTGAAAAAAATAAAATAAATACTTCCCATCCCTGGCCTTTATTCATCACCGAAATAGTTCTACAATTGTGAAGTTTTAATTCTTTTTTAATTTATTTTGAGTAATAAGGTTTTATAAAATATTCTTAGAGTTATATTTATTCTTTGAGAAAGGTTGGATATTACTGTTTAACTAAAAATAATCATTATATATCTTAATTTTAAATTAATACATATCTAACTAACTAACTTTTTATAATAAAAATTGGGAACTGATTCATAATACTATTAAAAAAATTAATGAAGTAAAAAAAAAAAACTTGGACTTGAATTTTTGGATCAGATATTCTATATATATAATAAGATCATCCGTCCGAATTCGAAATCAAAAGATTCAGGTGCTGCTCACCGACAATCTCTGGGAAAAGTTTATTGACAGCCTCGAGAATTGATGGTTTAGAGATGGAATCGAAAGGTTTGCAGAATCAATCGCGAGGATCGGCCATTTTATTTTCATTGATAGTGTTGATTGAGGCTTGGGTATTACGTGACATATCGTGAATTTGCGACCTCTTAAAAAACCTTTCTGGTGTGGACCAATTGTTTCACAAATGACTCCATCTTAGCGAGGATATCGAAAATAATTCTATGTGACACATTCAATACTGTGATATGTCGCCATGGGCCGAAGTTGGAGCCACCACCTTGCTCATGAATAAGTGCATGCACCCCTTTGTGAAGACCCGGTCATTCCTCTTCTTTCTCCATATCTGAGCTCACATTTACTAAAAAAAGTATAATTTGTTGCGCAGCAGAGTATACATTCCTCCCGGAATACCGTCAGGCCCCAAGCTTTATCTTTTCAAGATTTTATCATATAAATATGAAACACATTCATTGAAAATATAATGAACAGCACTTTATAATCTTCTTTGGTCTTGTGGGAACCTTCTTCATCACTCACGATCGATTGAAACCTAGAGCAAAGTATTCAAAATATATTTTTGTCTGAAAGATTTTTTTCTTATGCAATATCATTTTGCTCATGACGACCGATGATTTTCTCTCGTTGTTGAAATTTTAGATTCGTGTATTGGTGTCATTCTCTCGCATCATTTTTGCCTCCATTTCTGCTTCAGCCATATCTGAGACCCAAAAGAGTTCATTATGTCGTCAAAATGAGCTTACAATAAGGATATTTATCGAGTGCACCGTCTGTAGCCTTCTGTGTCTTTTTTTTCAATTTTTTTAATCCGCTAAGAACTTATTAAGTTTATACACAAACGATGTATAAAGCGTCGCACTGATAGAATGATGACTATCGTTGAAACCTTTAGTTGGTTAGCTGAGAGTTTGTTTTTTTAATTTTCATCTGTAAGTGCTCATTTTGGAATCTTGAAGTTTAATAGTTTATGGTTAAAAAGGGGTAGAACAATAAAGACCGCTTGTGATTCAAGAGACAACTGAAGGCAAAGCTAAGGCAAGATCAAGCGAGATTTATTGTTTGCATTATGACAGAAGAAGGACTCACGAATTCATTTGTTCATAATATCCACAAGACTGAGTTTGAACCTAACTTTATTAAGAATCTGTCGGAAAGGATTGTGCGACTGATAAAAATCGACATGTAGATCTTGCAAAAGTTTATCCAAGTGAGTGTTTTTCCTTGCAAGAAGTAGATCTCTCTGTACGAAAATACGCATTAATAGTATAAAACCCAACCCCGTTAGTTCCAATATCCAATTCTTGTGCCCTTCATGACTTTCGAAAACTCAAGACATTATTTTGACCTATTTCGTTATAAAGGACAAACTCCTCTCCTAAAACCCGAGCCGGTAAAAAAAAGGTGGAAATTTTCTTGGGTATTTTGGGTGACGAGTAGAAGATATTATTTTTAACAACATGGATACATATAATGTCACCATTCAAGGATTGCAGATGCTTCATGAGGGCGTACCGTTTTCTCCTCCTCTCGTATTCAGGGACATAATTTTTTTAAAATTCCTAAATTGGAGTCTAAAGCCGTCGGCAATGAAAGGGGAAAAAATCAGGGATTTTGGTGTCATCGTTCTGGAAGTAAATGAACTTGTGATTTTACTTGTTCCGGGGTTTATCCTTATCGGAGATTGTTTAAATCCTATTTGTTCTCTTGACCTTATGATTACAACAGGGTGTTTTTGATTTAAATCAGGCCGATTTAAATCATTGATTTAATCGCGATTTAAATCAAGTGGATTTCCAATTAAAATCATTGATTTAAATCAATTCATGTTTTTTTCAATAAATTAATTGATATTTAATTTTATGCTTCTAATTCTCAATGAAAGAAACAAAACATTTCATGTCTGTCTTCTTAATAGTAGAGCAGTGGCCTTTTTCATTATATCTATATCCTCAAACTATAGGCCTATATCATATAATATATCATATTAAGCTTTGAGTTAGGATTATTTGATTTAAATCAAGCAATTTGGATTGCGATCTAAATTAAGTTTTTTTTTCAAAGACATTTTATAATCAATGATTAAATCAAGTCATGTTTATATCAAATAAATTGTTTATTACTTGTACAATGTAAATGGAAAAGTTAACGTAGTTCAATTTGACAATTACAGAAACGAGTTATTAATTGTCAGTCTTCTTGCTCTTCTAAGTCTTCTAATTAGCTTAAGATTTGATGAACATATTTACAATTTGCTTCTATTCTGCTTGTACAATATAAATGAAAAAGTAAACTCAATTAAATTTGACAATTACAGGAACGAGCTATCAATTGTCAGTCTTCTTAGTAGTAGCCTTTGAAGTTCTGTAATTTTATTGTTAACTCCTTTGCATTCTTTATTAAAATGAAATCATTAAGTAAGGCAACTAGAATTAATCAAAAACAGCATTTAAAGTCCCCTGAGTAATAGGTAGGCCTATATGTATATTGGGCAGTTTTTTAAAAAGTTACAATTTAAAGTATGGACAAAATTTACACATTGAAAAAAAGATTTTTTGTTCATAAAATATGGTTAACAATTAAAATCAAAAAAATCTGATTTAAATCAAAAAATCTGATTAAATCAAAAAATCAACAACCCTGATTACAACTGAGTTCGATGGTCCAATATTAGTTCGGGGTCTAAGAGTTGTTCCACCCGGAATCCAAACTTTCAGGCGTTACGTTAATTCCTGCATAAGAGACCTGCCTTCAGTCACAACCTCTTCGTAGGTAAGAATTCCAATAGATGCACCTAAAGCCATACTTCCGCATTGGACATTCTCCTCCGAAATTTCACTAACCATGTCGCCACGCCCATCAATTATTTTACAATTCTCAAGGGGAACAATCTCTTCTGGTTCATTTAAATTTTGATATGGGCCTCAATCTTTGTTTTTTGCTCCTCTCCTTGTTGATGAACTTGATAATGTGTACCACTTTTATAGATCATCTCATAAGACCCCAAATCATTTATGAAGTCCTGATCTATTACTTCTCAATCAGAAGTAGCTCCAAAAAGTGAACAAATCACGTCCATCCAAATTTGTCTTCAATGCCAGCTCATAATCAACGGGTTTATTATTTTCTCTAGACAAAATTGCTTCATATGGCCACAGTCAAATCATTTGTGACAGTGAAGAATTTCACTTTAACCAAGTTACCTTGAAAGGGGAGGATGTGCGGAATAAATGATGGCTCAGCAAAGATGTAATCGTTGTATCTCCTGATTTCCTTATAGTTTTGCTATTTTCCATCCGCTCCAGCGCCCGTTGGGGGTTTCTTAAGGTAGTGAACAATAATGTCGCAAAAATTTGTAGTCCATTTATACCAATTTTGACTAATTTATTCTCTTGACAGTATTTACAAGTGTGAGGCCCAGTCTCTTTTTATGTTTACGTTTATTTTGTCTATTCCTTTGAGCATTCCTTCTTCATTCACGGCACCTGTATTTTTAATGCTTAATACACGATATTTCTTGAGTTCTTGAAGTTTCCCTCTAAGGTCGATTGAAAACCGTGAGTAGAACACGCCTGACCTGAGCCGAATCTTCTGTTAGCCCCGACAATTCCATGTTTCAAAAAGTTCTATTTTATGGCAATGTCATAAATATGATTATGTTTTATATTATTTCCTTTGAACACCACTCCATCTTTATTTTCAAGACTAAGAAAAAACGTCTCCTATTTATAGGATCATAGAGGTTCACATAACCGCTGCCTCCTTCCAAATGCTATTATTTGGTTTAAAGTTGTAAGCATATCTTACTGCAATTTTATTTTTAGTCGCGAGAGCCTTATTCAGAGGCTTCTTTCCAGAATGGCTCCTTCAAACGTAGAATCCAAATATCCGTGCTGCTTTAAAAAAACGAAATTCACACAGTTTCCATGAATATATTTTTTCGAGTAGAGAACTTGTTGAAGGGGAGGGTTCTCCTCGACGGAATTCCGAGAGGAAGACGCTCCCGACACCCGATTTCACAGCACAGCGACATCTATTGGCAGAGTAGGCTAACTTGAAATATTTATTAGTATTTTGCTAGTTTTGCTTCTTAATTCTGCACTCAGAGATGCCAAAATTTAATCACTTTTTCTTTTTGGCATTTCCAACAACTCCACAACGTTTCATCCGAATCCGTTCCGTACTTTTTGAGTTATCCTGCTGACAAACAAACAAACCAACCAACCAACAAACTAACAAACCAACAACCAACGCCAGTGAAAACAATACCTCCTTCGGCGGAGGTAATGAATCCGCTGCTTCCAAGGAAGAAACATTAATTAAACAGTTCAAGAGTGAGTCTCGAGCACGGCAACCACTCTTCACAATGATAAAAAAGGTAAAAAATATTCAACAACTTTGTTACTATAGAAAAGTAAAAATCACAACTTCCTCTGGAATTTTTGACAGCGTCATCCTCTTTTTTTATTATTATAAAATTGATTGATATCGTAATGAATTTCTTTAAAGCACGTAATTTCGAAATAAGCAAGAAAGTGCATCAAGAAAATTAAAAAACTTTATTCCTTTCGTTACAACGGTCATTTACAGTTTGCTAGTAAACGATCAAACTACCGACTTACAAAATAACCCAATGGCTAAAGACGGTGCTAGGAGGGGCACACCTGTTTCAGTGCTTATATCCATGCGACAAAGAAAAAATGCCCTCAGACAAGCAACCTTGAATGAATGGAGGACTGCATGGCGTGCGATGAGCACTTGTCGCCAGTCTAAACTCTTCATACCAAATCCCTATATCGGAAGTAATATTTTTAAATACAAACGGCTCAAATCTTCTTCATCTTTGGAATGATCAGTGGACATATTGGCCTCAACAGGCATCTCTACAAGATGGTAAAGGTCATTAGCCCAATTCGCCGACTCAGCAAGGAAGAAGAAGAAACCCCTTGTCCGTCGGCAAGGCAAAAATTATATCCCTTGAGGGAGAGATCGGGAGTGACGTTTAGCCTTCGAAGATTTTATTTTTAAGACATTTAAATGTTTGAATATTGATAAACTAATTTCTAATAATAAAGAAAGCTCCTAGATAGTTCACTACCGCTGATACCGGATTAAGTTCCAGTGAGGTGGGTCCAATCTAGGAGCTAAACAAACAAACAACCCAATGCGCTTTGGACTCAATAAACAAAGGCAAGAAAAATACTTGCCTCAGCAACTGATGGCAGCCATTTTATTTAGCTTTATTGACAAATATTTGTACATACTTAAAGTAAAAGCAGCGAAAGAGAGGAAGGTAATCTTGTTAGAGTCTAAATACCAAGTCTTAAGGATAATAAAAACCAAAAACCAAATTGACATCATTTTATGAATTATATAACATAGGCTCACTATACATTTATTGAACTATTTCCTTTTTCCCTATTCCCCAGAAAAAAATTTCAAGCAATGAGGCAGCCATTGTAGTGAGATTTCATCAAACATGTTCGAGCAATATTGAGTGCGCAGTTATTTTTCAGGTTGTGGTGTAAGTGTGGTGACCAACGCCTCTTATGCTGATATGGTCCATCTCTTAAATTTATAGTCTCCATCACTCGACCATTGACATTCAATTTATAAAAAATCTTGCACAACTAGTAACAAAATCTTTCTCAAAATAAAGAATATTTTTTTAAAGGATTCCTATAGCATTATCAAAAGTGCACTTATAAGCAAATACATCTGAATAGTCAATGTGGATAATAAGTATCCCTGTATAAGGTCCACTTCATTTATTCCGCTCCAGTGCCCAGTATAGCATACATAGTGGTTTCATTCATAAAAATTCATTCCACGACTTTTTAAAT
>CP045895.1:25101468-25120510 GCA_013387185.1 Caligus rogercresseyi
TGAATCCCGTATCATGACCTTTACTTAGGAGCGAAAGTTTTCCCTTTCCTTTCCAGGTAGTTCTAGTATTCCTGGATGTAAAAAAAATGTACAAAGTGAAATAGTTTTCATTGCGGCTGTCTCTTAGGGATGTTAAATTCATATTAATAATCAAATTTAAAGTGCTTTTGTTCCTAAGTTAATTCATATATTAAGCATACATGTAGCTGTGAATGCTAAATCTTCATTATTCAAGGGAAGTAAAAGATATAATAGTAGTTATACGCTCCTACCTAGGTAAAGAAAACAAAATATGTCGGTGTTGCAATTTTAAATATGATCATCAATTATAATTCCTAAAAAAATTTTTAAAGTAAATAGTGTTACCTTATCCGATAGAAAATGTGAAATACAGAGGATTTTTTTCGTAGTATATGACTACATTAACGTATTGATAATATCTATTGCAGTCGTATAGTCGTTATATTATTATAACTAACAATGTTATTAAGTGAAGACGGAGTCAAAGCCCTCTCAATGGGATTTGATTACTACCATACCTTAAGAAGAATATATCAAATATAATATATATATATATATCAATTCGTGAAATTAATAAAAATATTTGTTTTTTGTATTTATATTCAATTTAACTTAGTTAATTGTTTTATGCTTAAATTGTCTATGTCATTGACTTTTGTATACGTCTTCTGTTGTTGTATTAATCTATTATGATTCTTCTATACTTTGAGAGTCTCTTCGTTAATTCAGCGTTATGATTTTTGTTTTAATTTACAGGTTTAATATTTTTCTATGAAATTTTAGGTCCTAAATATTACAACTTCTAAATAATGAAATCTTATAAGCCTAGACTTTACTCGTCTCAATTGCATGGCTTTAAGAGTTCAAAGACTTACTTTGCATCTGCCACAGAAGGAAGAGAGTTGAGGGGAAGCATCTCGGATGCTTCAGATCTACATATATTGCCCTTAAACCAACAATCATATGGATGATCAATGAGAAGAGTTTCTTACTCCTCAAGTATTTGGAGGTTCAACTCATTGCACAATTAATTTATCATGCTACTACGGAAGAGTCTCGGGGGGTTCATCGCATTTTTATAACTTTGTCTAGTCCTACGTAAAGAACGTATCCAACTGGACTGTCCGTAACATCAAGCAATATCCCATTGCCTGCATCAAGAAGAAATTCAGTGAGATGGAAGCAGCGCTGGTCAAAAATGTCATTTTTCGCTTTCATTGCGCATGTGAGGGTTTTGACTGCATATGGCAGATAATTGAATAGATAGCGGCTATTTGGTCCACTTGATACAATGCGTTTATTTCCTACTATTTTATTTCTAAACACACAACCAAATTCCTTATATTTAAGAAAAAATAATATCCCTTTAAATTAAAAAAAGTGTGTAGAAAACATCAATGGATAAATAATAGGAAACATATTAACTCCTTTCCTACTTCAAAAAACAAAAGAATAAAATTCATTTATTATAACTGACTACCTTTTTGTCTTGCTTACAATCCCTGAAGGGTTTCCCCCTTTTTAATAGCTATATGTTTAAGCATATACCAAACAAACACACTTCCTAAACTGTAAACCAAGACGGAGAAAGGAAAGTTTTGCGTAGAGCTTATTTTTCTTGCTAGATACGTGAACACAAATCCTCCAAACCACGAAGAATAAACTATTAATATTCTCGCAACATAACAAATTTATATGTAGAAAATTGTCATTCCCCGAACACTTTATAGTTTTTATTCTCATGATATTGGTTTTGAAGTGAGTCAGAATATTTGCTAAGGGCGAAAGAAGTTAAAAGAGTATTTGAATTTTTTAAATAAGCACATTTTGTTCCTCTTAAGGTACAGAAAAACTTATTCTAAGCCCTTGAAGCCTCCATATGGAATTCTTTTTTTTTCTTCTCACCCAACTGAGACGCACCTTTATCTGAGTGAAGGTTCTAACTACAAGGAAATATAATATTAAAAAACTCATATGTAAATTAAACTTACCCATTAGTCTAATGGAGATTTTTCTTTTGTATTTACATTTGGGCTTTTCTTCTTCATTTCATTAAATAAATATTAAAAAAGGTTAGAGCCTAATTTGAGCGGGGGGCTTAGGGAAATTTTAGTAGGCTTTGTAAATGAAATATACACTATAGTTCATAATTTTGGGGTCACCTATACAATCTCGTGTTTTTCATCACAAGCCACTTTTTTACCGCATGAGCTGTAAAATTAATAGAAAATGATAGGAAATAAAGTATAAGGTTATGAATAATTATATTTACTCGCATATTTGGGCGCCTATGGCGCCCACATGTTCGCCCTTCGGGTATGGGTAGGTTTTGAAGCTAGCTTGTTGAGTGAAACAGACCTTAAAGAATATAAGAGAGGAGAGAGAAAATATTTTCTGTTTTGTACAAACATTCCTCATAAAAAGTTTGACTTTGTACAAAGAATATGTTTTAAGTCACATGAGATGCTTTTTTCTTTTGCTATTTCTTTAACTCCTCTTCCTCCTTTTCTTTTTCTTTTTTCATCTCTTTACCTTGAAAAGTAGGTAGTAAAATCAGACAAGGTCTATTTTTTTCATTTCTGGTCTCATCACTTTGCAAATAGTTTTATTAGGTCTGTCTTGACCCAAAGATTCCATAGGCACCTTCAAAGTTCAAATCTGACCATATATGTGGGAGGAGATAGCGTGCGGACATACAGACGGACAGAGATTGGTGAATTAGTATATATGTAGATTTGATATTTTTTTAAATCTTTCACACTTTGCTTTGGTCAAAGAATCCTCCATTCCCAGCAATTGCAGCATTTTTGAAATTCTAGCTGTTTATTAGTTGAGACAACCTAAAGATATTCACCCTACACTTCTAGAAGCCCGTCTCACAAGTTGGATGGTGGATGGACACTTCTGTCATATCGTGCGGTCAAGCTGCTCACACAACACTCAATAGATAACTGGTGACTGCACTGGATACTCCATTATAGATATAATACTAGCTGCCTGCTTCTTTTTAAAAAGTTTTTGCACATTTGGAGGCTCCTTGACCGTACGTTACGCAATAAGTTTTTTCTTCATTTTACAAATCAAGCGACTTTTTGTGAAAAACACAAAAAAATTGGGTGACTCCAAACTTTTGAAAGGTAGTGTATAACATACCTATTAAATTGTGATGGAGTTAACAAAGGGATAACTTGTGTGAAGCTGTGAAAAACATGGTCAATACTTATGATGTACATACATACGTATATATATACATTATAATCTCCACTGACCTTTAAAATAACTTACCGGGTGTCCGATTGAAATTTACACACTCAACACTTTAAACTTTAACATGACTTAGTTCCCCACTATGGGGAAGTACTGGAGCTTTTTGTATATTTTCTATTAAATACAGCCTTGGACATCACATTTTATTCAATGTAGCCACCATTAGCAGCAATGATGGCCTCGATCCTCTTCCTGAAGGTGGAGCATGTCCTCTTGATGTAGTCCGTCGTCATCCTGTTCACTCCTCGTCCACCGCGGTCTTCAGAGCTTCCACATTCGGGTGGCGGACAGTACAGGCCTTGCTCTCGACTTGCCCCAGAAAGAGAAATCTAAGGGATTGGCGTCCGGGCTCTGGGGGGGCCACATCTCCTTGGACCAAAACTGCATGTGCTGCCCCAGGAACTTGACAACGTTGGAGATGCTTTTCCTTCATGGCAGGCGTCAAGAGTGACCTCACCAAGCTCCTCCCGCCGATCCTCTTCACGTTGTCCACCAACGTGGACTTGGGGATGCCCATGTCCCTTGCGTGCGACCGCAATGACTTCAGAGGGTCCTCCTCGATGACCCTGATCACCTCTTCCTCGTCCAACGTCCTCTTGCCACCCGATCCGACCTTCCTCTCCACTCCCCCAGCCTTGACATTGTACACCGTCTTGCGGGAGATGCCCAACTGGCACGCGATCTCAGTTGGGGTCTGCCCTGAATCCAAAAGTGCACGGACTTGAAGTCGCCGGTCACGTTCCGAGCTCATTTTCTCAGCTATCTGTGGTCCGATTACAAAGAACTATAGGTAGTTGTTTTTAAGCTTTTGAAGCAAGAATTATGAAATATTCGGAAATTACATAATTGCAATACTAAACCTACAGAGAGCATTAAACGAGTGTGTAAATTTCAATCGGACACCCGGTAATGAGCGACTTTTTCGGGGGACTTATAGCGACTTAAGATGGCTGCTCTTCTTTGTAAGATAATTTATTCTTGGGAATATAAAAAAGGAAATATTGCATTAAATGTGGAATGATGTCATTCTACGTTATGTTTTTTAGTAGCCCCGTAAAATGACTGGGTGTTAATGTCATTCCTTCCCATTTTCTTTTCCTTAAGCCTTGGTATTTAGATTTTGACTGTCCAAGAGATAAATAAAATTCGTTTCTTCTGTTGTTTTGATGCTTGTTTGCCATAGAATATGTTTTCATCATAAAAGCTACAAAAGATGGCAGTCATCTAGTTTGATCCCTCCTTCTTTTATTTAGTCTATTAGTCATCCAGATATTAAACTCTTTTATTACGAATTTGAAATGGAGATTAGAGGACTGTCATTATTTTACAGGAAGTACTAACTTATCAACCTGTATGCCTAAATAAAACTTATATCTTTGTAGGGTAAGCTTATTTGACACTAGGAGGCCGTGTATTTATCTGTTTGTTCACAAAACTGATTTTGTAAGCCAAAACTTCAAATGTCATGGATATGAGAAAAATAATAATGCATATAAAAATCATCACTTGATATGAAGGCCACTTTTTTTAATGGGGGCCCTAATTCAAAATATACTTACCGACAAATGCTTCATTTAGTGATTAAATAAACATAAAATCGACTGTACTAAATATTTATAGTTTAGAATGTATGATCATATATATATATAAAGGTTAGGCAGAATTAGTGAAACATGGAAATGACGCAATAGCTCCCAAAATACTTATTTTAGAAAATATATTACTTCAAAAAGTTTGTTGACAACAATCTGCTTCAAAACATTTATTACAAAGTTATTCCACGTATCCACCATTTGCTCGAACCACAGCCCTAAGTCTCTTGACCACACCAGTGCATTTATTACGCACAATCTCCTCTGGAATCTTGTTCCAGGCAGCCTCAGCCGTGGCCATCAGCTGGTCCTTATTGACCCTTGGTTTAGCATTGGAATTCTTCTACAACATCCCCTTCATGGCAAGGTCAAGGGGGTTGCAATCAGGAGATGAGAGAGGCCAAAGCTCGTTACTCCAAAAGTGGTAACAATTGGCTGCACACCAGTCCTGCACAATCTTTGCAGTATGGGTCGGAGCTCCGTCTTGCTGGAAGCAGACAGGGACTCCACCAAACTCTTCCTGGATCCACGGTAATACTTTGGTCTTCAGGAAGTCCAAGTACACGATTTTGTTGATTTTAACACCGTCTGGAATCCGGAGCAAGGGATCTCTGCCAGACGTTTCTGGTATTCTCTAGGATCTTGGAAGCATCCTTGCACAATATACGATAACTTTGAGGATTGAACTTGTTGGTCTCAAAAAGTTTCTCATCAGAGAAGATCACAACGACACTAGGGTTGTCTGCGTGCCATTTAAGAACCAACTTTGATCTAGCCTTCCTCTTGACCCTGGTGGCCTCGTTTAGTAGATGTATCTTCCTGTAATTGAACGGCTTCATGCCCAGGTCAGCTTTGACCATCCTCCCGATTGTCCTCGCAGATACGTTGTACTCCTGAGCCACCTATTCATTGAGCGGGCGGGTTACGAAGTATCTTGCCGGCGACGGCCTTGGTCAGCCTTGGTGTACTACCTGATCGCTTCTCTCCTGTTCAGGCTTCCTTGTGGCTTAGTCTGTCTCTTTGATAACTTTTTTGGAACGCCAGATGAAGGTTCAGCTAACCCCAAGCATGATCATGATAGCCTTGTGGGACTAGCCAGAGTCCAACAACTTGACGATGGTCGTTCGCTTGCTTTCAAGGTCCATTTCATCGTTGTTTTTCAACAAAAAGTTGTGAAAACAACACAGCAGATGTACAAATGTACGTTACACATAATTTTATATCACAACAACACCTCTCAAACTCATATTTAGAAAGATATTGCACTTACATTTCCGATGTTTTACTATTCTGCCTAACCCATATATATATATATAGTTATATATATATATATGAGTAGGCTTGGCAGTGTGAGAATTTTTATTTCTAGACGAAGTAAGATATTTCCATATTATTGGGTGGTTTATAAGATAGTTTTTCCCGCTGATTTCAAAATGGAAAAAAAAAGTTCAAAAGTGACTTTTAACACTAGAACTACCAAGGGGTCATTTTTTCAACTTTTTTAAATTCAACTGGGATTTCTGAGTCCACAGACATGGTAGAGTTCTAATTTTCATGTGGCTGTTTATTTAGTTATCTTTAACATCTTTAAGTATAACAGTTCTAACTTAATCGAAATCGTTATATTGATAAAACACCCTTTAACTACCATAGGGTCATTTTGACCCTTATTATAAATATTTTTATGTAATGATTTTAGTCCCCCCCCCCCCCGGATAATTGTTTCAATGTACTATAATCCGAAGATGGAAGTCACCATAGATGAACAGCTATTCCCCACGAAAACAAGAGTCCCTTTTACTCAATACATCAGCAACAAACCTGACAAGTTCGGGATAAAGTTTTGGCTTCTTGCTGATGTTGAGAGTAAGTTCTGTTGCGCTGCAAGACCTTACTTGGGAAAAGACTCAACAAGACCAAGTAACGTTCCCTTGGACCCTTCCGTAGTAACATCACTCCTCAATGACGCGGGAATACTTGGCAAGGGATATAACGTTACATGCGATAACTTTTTCACAAGTAAATCACTAATTGATTCTTGATCGAAAAGAAAACTAGTCTAGTTGGAACCGTAAGAAATAATAGCAGAGATATTCCTCCTATCAAGAAATATTATTGGACAAGAGTCTGCCCATTTTTTTTCGACGATGGTGTTCAAAAGCAAAAATATTGCACTCTTACTGCTTATAAGGCGAAAAAAAATAAGTCAGTCATGGTTATGAGCAGTCTTCATCCTACAGTTTCGATTTCGGAGAAGAAAAGAACAAAAAAAACCTGAAACAATTGAATCTTACAATCATACCAAGTTCGGAGTGGATTCTTTGGAGCAAATGTGCCGATTATATTCTACCAAAAGTGGAACTAGGCGATGGCCAGTGGCTGTGTTCAACACATTCTGGATATAGCAGGAATAAATGCATGGTTCTATATAAAGAAACTCAACAAGACAAAATAACACGTCGTCAATTTTTACAAGAATAGCTATGGAATTGTGCAGAACCGATAATTTAGAAAATACAACTTCGGAAATAACTTCGACCAAGAAACGCAAGCATTGCAAAGTGAGAATTGTAATAATAAATCTTTTAATAATGTATCGAATGTGACAGTGTTGTGTGTGGGAAATGTGGTGAAATTGCTGAAAAAGTAACAAAGTATAAATGTAAAAAATGTATGGCAAAGAATAATGTGTATATAAACTTATATCTAATAATATTCAATAAATGTAAGTAAGCTTATAAGTAAAAACTAAAGACTTTTATTATATGGTCATAAATGACCCATATGGTAGTTCAGGGGGGTCAGTTATGTGGTAGTGCTAGTGTACCCGGAAATCGAAACCGGAAGTACACGAGATGATGCTCGCTGAACGCTGAAGTATGTTTAAAAGACGCGCAGTACAATTTCACATAAGTATGCGGAAGTTTCAAGACTACCGAAAAAAAAGTGTCTAATTGACGATTAATTCTAGATTTTCAAAAAAGGTTTAATTCGATGCTTTATGGTTTAGTTAAAATAAGGAAGAAAAAAGACGTCATTTGAAACCGAAATCACCAGATTTGGTCAAGTACAGACTTTGGAGAATATCGAGATGCCAGGTGATGCGGACTTTGGTTCTTACTGGAAAACTCCATAAAATAATCATTTTTTTATTATGTTTCAAATGATAGAAGAAAATACTATTATAATCAGGTATACCCCTTCAAAAATCTTCATGGGGGTCTATTTAGGGGTTTTCGGGGTCGCTGGTCACGATAAGCGTGGTTTAAAAATGTCTAGAAGACTTTAAAACCCTTCAAAAAAAGCTTTTAAATGCGTTTGATGGTGTTTTTCAGCAAACCGGAAAATGCGACCTCGGACCGAAAATCCGACTTCAGATTCGAGTTCCTCGGGTCGAACTTACCTAACCACTCCTAATATATAAACAATTAACCGTTTCTAGAAAAAGTGTCTCACACTGCCAAGCCTATATATGAGTGATATATCACGAACAACAATTCTAGTTATGAAATATAACTTACTTGTCAATACAAAAACATTATAATATAAAAAATATAAAGTGATGCTTTTATCTCTTTATCATTTCTTATGAAATATAAATCCATTGCTTCCAAAGAACTAAATTTATACCTTTATAAAAAATGTTTTAATACCATTCAAATCCTAAAGTAATATCAAAGTATATTAAATTTATATATTATGATACTATTTTATGTCGTCTCCTATATTTTAGTAATTAAAGTCTTAAAATATATATTAAAGTTGTAAATATGTATGTATATATTTGTCGTTCAAATAAAAAAATGTGTTTATTTAAGGAAATGAACTTATAAAACAACCATGCGAAATATTTTTTTTATGTTTCATTTTTACTCCGAAAAATAAAAAGTACTTCCGTATTTGCATATTGACATTCTGTTGATGTGTTATACGATTATATTCTATATATATACATATTTTATTTATATATATTACATTAGGGTTGTTCTTATTTTTTCAAATGTTTGAAATGTTAGCAACATTGTGGATTTTCTGTTTCTTGGTGATAAATGAAGACGACATACAAAGTTTGAAAAAAATCGGTCAACATTACGAGGTCGCGCAACGAGGTCAAAGTTTTAAAAATTAGTAAAAATATAGTTTTTCGCAATTTCTTCAAAATGGTGGACGTTACAGACTTCAATAATAATATTAATTTAAAGGAAATCTAATTTACTACCAGACGTATGTTTGATGTTTTTTAATAAAACAAAGTTTTCAGTAAAAACAAAGCAAAAAATGGAGTGTGTATTGTTAGCATATTTCATAGCTTTTTTGTATCAATTAACTTCACTCGCCTGTAGAGATGACTTGTTCGCTTCAGAGTAAAATAGTACTTTTAAGTTTAGTAAAACTTTAGATGATAAATCCAAAAATGACCTTGGTTGCATTCTATCAATTCAGAATTCAGTACAATCTGAGTTTACATCATATGATTCAGAGCCTGTATTGACCTATAAGAAATCGATTATGAAAAAAATAAAAAATAATGTGTTTCTTAGACTTGCGTCAAGGTATCCTCTCAAAATTTTACTTTGTCTCTGACGCATTATAATCCATTATATGCGTCATTTTGTACGCGAAATAGGCTTTTTTAATGTACATATAACTCTCTACTTATTAAACTGACATGATTTAGTATACCAAAATATTAAAGCTGGTTAACCAAGCTTTCATTTGATATGTTTGGTGTTCTAAAAATCGCTATATTTTAAGAGATATAAGCAAATACATTTTTCCCAAAAAATTGATCTTCTGATATGAGAATATACAATTACCATCTGTTAACTGCTGTTAGTGTTACTGGATAAAGAGAAGGAGAGAGTATTTTGCCTTACTTCTCTCCCTTTTATACAGTGTGGCTAAGCAAATCGTGACCAGGATTTTATGCATTGTAGCGACTGCCAATTTGAAATTTCCTGCCTTATTACTCAGTGGGCAAAAAGAACAGACAAAAACAAACAGCTTTTGTTTTGAATGCATTGTGTTTGGCTAACGACGGTGACAATGGAGGAGAAAAGGATCGGGTCTCTGCCTTGCTCGACGCCAAATGGACTTCAAGAAGATTGCTGAGCATCCCCTGCTCCTTGGGGCTCGTTTCCAAGGTCAAGAAGCTCAAAGATGAGGGACAATACCTTGGAAAGGAAACCTGGTAGTGGTGGCACAACAAGAAGAGGACGGCGGAGTTCCTGGCCGACATCGCGGACACCATTGAGGCCTCCCCCACCACCAGCGTGAGGAAGCAGGCCAAGAATCTTGGGGTCAGCAAGGACACCATCGGGAATGCTGTTCAGGACTTGGCCTGGAGTCTTATGTTCGTAGACGTCGTCAGCTTCTCTCGGATTCCAGCAAGGAGACCAGGGTCATCAAGGGTAAGAAGCTTCTTACCTGGATGAAGCACAATGGGTCCACGGTCCGGATCTTGCAATCCACTTGACTATGGCATCTGGGGTGTCGTGGAGAGAAAGGCCTGTAGCATCCCCCATGCCAGTGTGGATGCCCTGAAGGCCGCTGTTGAGAAGGAGTGGGCCGAGATGTCCGTGGACTTCATTGTCAAGACCTGCAAGGCCTTCAGGCCCCGGATCGAGGCCATGCTGAAGGACAATGGTGGCCATTTTGAACTATAAGGCTACTATAAGTTGGATTAATAAATGTTCTAAATCTCTGTGCATACCCTTGTATTTATTAAGAATATTGATGAAGTTTGCCTTTGTCTTTTCTGTTCACGATTTGCTTAGCCACACTGTATAATAAAAAGGTGGGATAATGTCGAAGTAAAATAAAAGTGACTTAATCAGAGTATATTCTTAATAATTCTTCCGTTAAAAAAAATACTACCTACTTTTAATGAAAAGGATTGAGTTTCCAATATCGTAAAAAAAGAATTGTTTTCCCCCCAACTCAAAAAAGCGTTTGATGGATGAGGGAGCTAACATTCTGCTTACTACAAATCTCCATTTATATATAGGTACTTCCCTTATGAGATATATGTATAGATGCTTTCAAAACTCACTAAATAAATCGTTATAATCCAAATATCCTTGAACACGAATATTTTCTTTTTTTCTTTTTATAAGTGAAATAGTTTAGATTGCAAATTATGATAATTTTATAATTAAACTACTACTAATTGAGGAAGAAACTTATCAATATCTTCCTGGATAAAATACCTTTAGAAACCTTTTTGCATAATAAAGGTATTTGGGCTTCAATCTTTCTAATGAAGAAGACTTTGTTTTGCCTAAATAGCTTGCATGAGTTGTCTTCATTAGAATATAAATAAGCATTCATCATCAAGTTGGTGTGTGTGGAATGACTTTATTCCATTTTAAATGAAACTTTAGAAACAAGGGGATGTCAAAAAATGAATAGTCATCAATCAATATGAAAAGCTGTTTATATATCATATATATACCTATATACCTTTATATAATATATATGTGTGTGTGTGTGTGTGTGGGTGTGCCCTAAAAAGACCAAGATCACTCCTTGATGGTCTTAGTTTATTGTTCGAAATTTACCTCCTATTTTTTAAAAGGATTTAAAAAGACATCTCACCGTATCCTCACGATGATGGCATTCAGTTTTACTGCAAGCCCTGCTTTATTTAGTTAATGCTAGGAAACCATTGTACTCATGACAAACTAGAAAATTCGTTCCCTGTTTTAGCAGCTATATAATGATTAATTTGGAAGGGTACCCCTCTTTTAATTGTAAGTCCACAATTGATATTATTCGGAAAACAATAAGAATAATTTGTCTTCAGGAAACTTTCTTGCAAAAGAGCTGGAGTGGATTGCTCTATCTAAAGAGATTATGCAATTCACGATCTTCACCGAGAGCCAATATTTAATTAAGGAAATTTCTTCCTCCCACTCAGGAGAGCGGCAATCTCTCATCAAGTTCCAGACCCTTGGCATTTGAAATTGCCATTTGATTCGAATTCTAAAGAGAAAACTGTAGATTTCATATCTAAGTAGGACATTAAACCCATTTTGATATCCACTGCATCTAAGTACTTAGTCTCATCTATTATGATCCCTGATGTAAATTGTTCCTCTTGGGGGACATAGTAAGATTTGATATGTCCTGCTCAAAACAATATATTATTTTTTTAAACTTAGTAATGCTTAACATACAAAAAAGTGCAAAAATAATATGTAAAAGTTTACGTATTAGCATCGTTTTTCTTTTATACATTGTATATTTTTTGGAGCTGTGAAAAAAAAATTTAAAAATGGCGAATTAGAAGTATTTTAAATAATTCAAATCGTATTATTGATACGCCATTTGGTTCATAAAGAGGGGATTTTTATCAATATATAAAAATCTGCATTGATTGTCAACCTGAAAAATGTTTTCTGAACTTGAGAAGAAATGGATCATCCTGCAGTTTGGCAAAACACCTTCTCCTTCCACAGCACGCCGAGAATTTATACTTCATTTCAAGATCAGTGGGAGGGCGGCGAAATCTTACCAGCTAATCCAGTTCACAAGAGTTCTTGATCATTTCAATAAAACTGGTTCTATCCACAAGAAAAAACAAATGAAAACAAAATCAAAAAGAACAGAAGTAGTGGTTGAGGAGGTAAAGTTTTCCTTGAAGAAACCCCCAGTGCTCCCTCAGAAAAGCTTCTCAGCAAATTTCAACCACCAAAACAACGTTGTGGAGGATCGTAAGACATGATCTTTGATTCCGTTTTTATCATTACACTTCAGTTCAACCATTAACTGATAACCACAAAGCACAGAGAAGGCAGTTTTGTCAGTGAATTCTGCACAGCCATCCAACATTGTCGATAGAATCATTTGGACTGACGAAAAGTTATTTTGCCTCCATCAAAAACCACATCGAAAAGTGTGGACAATGCAAATTCTCGAAATATCTGCGAAACAAATGATAGGAATAATGTTAAGGTCTTCGTTGCCATTATTATGGAATGGTTCCAATCGTTCATGCAGTCCTAGAAGATGATGGCCATTTGTCATTGGTTATGCTCCAGGACATAATTTGGCCCAGACTGCGCCATTCTGCAACTCGTTCTTCACTTTGGTGGATGCAAGACGGCGCTCCATCACATTGCACAAATGCAGCTTTAGAATTTCTAAATGAAAGTTTCGAGGCCGAGTCATCAGCAGAAGGACGGAAAATCCCTGGCCAGCTCACGGTCCAGATCTCAACCCTTAGGATTTCCACTTCTGGGCTGCAGCACAAACTTGAGTTTATAATGAAAACCCAGATTCCTTGAGTCTCTCATACAATGTGTCCCAAACCTTCGCTGAAGGTATAGCCAGGAGACGATCAAAAACGTTTGCGAGAATGTCCTGAAGCGTGCGTCGTTCTGTCTTCAGGCTGGAGGGGGTCATTTCCAGCAACTTTTTGTGAGGCTTCAGATGTGCTTCTTATGATATAGGACAATAAATTAATAATAATCATAAAAAACCATTTTTTTTCTTTAAAATTAATCTATGATTAAATTTGACAAATTTTAAGTACTTTTAATTCGCAATTTAAAAATTGCATTCTGATGGAATAAACTATACTGGTATATTTGGCCGCCTACGGCGCCCATATGTTTCGCCCTCGGGTATGGGTAGGTTTTGGAGCTAGTTTGTGAGTGAAAAGACCTCTTACCTTGAAACGTAGGTAGTTCAAATCAGACAAGTCTGAATTTTTTCCATCACTTTGCAAATAGTTTTATTAGGTCCGTCTTGACCCAAGAATTCCATAGGTACCTTCAAAGTTCAAATCTGACCATAAATGTGGGAGGAGATAGGGTGCGGACATTCAGACGGACAGAGATTGGTAAATTAATATATCGATAGATGTAAGATTATGATTTAGTACACCTGCTACGAAAGCGATTAATCTACGGAATTTTCAAAGTTTATTGTAAATTATTTATTGTACTATGTTTTGTTTGTCTGATTTGTATTGAACTGAATTTTTAAAGAATATTTTTATAATTACTGTTATTGTCTTCTATATTGTCTTTTGTGTAAATATTGTTGTATAATTTTAATATTTAGGACCTAATTTTAAACTAAAATGTGTATCTATAAGTTACATTATATATAATTTCTCTGAATAAATGAAGTTAACATAAAAAATAAATTAATAATCTGAGTCAAAATTTTGAAACGTTCAATTGGAAAATTTGTTATTGAAATTGTTATTTCTATTTTCATGAGCACTAGTGAAATATTTATTGCCAATTATTAGCTGAAGGTTTTATCAATGTTTTCATATAAATTAGAAAAACTATTTTTTCATTTCCCCCCCCTCCTTTTATGGCTTTATTCTGTGATTTGCATACATAGTGAGTGTGAAAAGCAATAAAATAGTCGGAAAAAAATTATATGCCGACTGTGGTACAAATTATTAAGTATGATAGTGCCAACAGCTTCTCCGTGGTATTTTGTCTGCATTTTTTAGAGGAGAGAAACAATGAAAAGTAAATCATTTTGATTTCCTCGTTATTACATACAAACTTTGGGTTGATATGTCACTTGTCATCTTTCTTATTAGTAAAAAATAATAATACCAATTTACCATAGTCCTATCATTATTGCTTAGTCAATTCAAAGAAAACTAAATTTCAATATAATTTTCTCATAGACGATGAAATTCAAAGGTTTTGAAATAAGCAAAACGAATGAATTGTCCAAGCATTTATAAAAAATTTAAAGATTTTAAAAATAAAAATTCTAGTTTCTTTGTCACATGTTAAAATTACATGTAGTTGAATAATTATTATATCTAATGGTTATCAATTATTTGATTTACGACATAACCTCATTTTTATCCTACTTTCTCAATTTAGATGGGAAATATTGTTTTAGATATTAGATATATATTCCAATACTTACCTACCCATAATTTAGACCATTTTTCCATCCCTCATTATTTTCCTTCTCGATCTTGGGTGATTTCTTCTTGTGACTTTTTCCCCAGCTTTTCTTCTGGACACCGTTTGTGGTATTTCTAAAACAGTCATCAAAGTACTGAAATCTCCTAGCAGTTCCTCTCGTAAGCTCTATCAATCGTTTTTTTTTTTTTTTTTTTTTTTTTTTTGCCTATATGGTTCGTAAAAATTGCATCTGATAGGATATAATAAGCATTATAGCGTTAAATTAGTCTATCGAACTAGGTCTTATCAATGAGGTAGACCAAAAATGACCACCCCCTCTCGGGATTCGAACCTGCGCCCCCAACATTCGTTTTGTCACAACAGGGGAACAGCCGAAAGAACCATTTTATTTGTTATGCTGAAAGATGGATGTAGCTACAGACTCTACTGTGAATTATATCCCGGCTCTAAATCAGTTTACTCCAACCATTGGTCTCACATATCGCTGGACACCAAATCATACATCCCAGATCTACGAACCTTGATTTTTATAGCCATTTTCAAGTTTGTATTTTTTACTCTTACTGCATATTTCAATGCCAATACTAAAACTTTGAATGAATATAAACGTAACTGTCTTAATTTTCTAATTGAATCAGACTTGAATCAACCTTTCGACTTTGGATAGGCCAATGCCATAGACAATACCATAGGCGAACACATATTCTTTAACAAATTAAGGCAAAAATTAACGTAGTATGGTTATATAATTTTTTTTCTTCAACTTTTTAATATTCCTCTTCTCGAGCTAAAGTACCTCAAAAGAAAAATTATGCATAAAATATACGAAGAAATCGATAAGATATAGGGGTAAGCAACACTATATGTCAATCAGCAAAATACTTTAATAACACTATGTAACAAAATTATAAAATCTTTGTTTGCCCCTGGGCTGAAATTTCTAAATTGAGTCCAATTTTTTACGTAGATTCCAAAATGCCACTCAAATATCGTTCGAAAAAAGGTTTGGACTTTATGACCCTTTTTTTAAATCAGGATTTTCATCATTTCTAATGGTTCAGGAACAGTTTATTTGTGGAAAGTAAGAATAACCACAAATGTCAGTAGTATTTATTTTTCTACTATATCTGAGCATTTCAAATCCGTTTTTATAATTTATATATCTTTCGTACTATTGAAAAAAATCGGCTTTATATTCACAAAAAGTTGACCATATTTTAGTGTTCTTTAAGCGGCTATATTTTTTTGTTTCGAGTCTATTGACTATAATCAATATGTAATATTTTTGTTATATGTCAATGCATTTCAGAACAGTTTTTTATAATTTCGATATTTGGCATGAAAGTAAAGAAAAGATCAATTTAGTAGGACGAAGTATTGATCAAATTAAGTAACTACTTTTAGGTGGTTATTGAGGTTGCATTTATATATTGTGATTTGTTACGAAAAAAAAAACAGGGTTTGCAAGTTCCTTATATAATTTGATAACAATATTGGAATGCTATTTTCCAAATCACAGTAACTCTCTAAAAAATAAAATTATTTTTGATACTTGTAAATAATTATATGTAAATAAAAGGCAGACCTGTTTTTTTTTTTTCGTAAACAAATCACAATAAATTAAATGCAACCTCAATAATCACCTAAAAATAGTTACTTAATATGATCAATACTTCGTCCTACTAAATTGATGTTTTATTTACTTACATGCCAGATATCGAAATTATAAAAACTGTTCTGAAATGCATCGTCGCTGGCTACATTCCCTGTAGACTCCCAATCCGTGCTTCACAGCCCTTTCTGCCTATCATCGCACATGCAATAGGAACAAGTCAATTCCGCCGAGAGATGAGGGGTTCCTCTCGTCTAGGAGTCCTGTGGAATAAGTGACTCCGGACACAAGAGGATAACTCCGTACCAAGAATCCTCCACCGTACAGAAAAACTCAAAGCGTTTATTATGAAAATGATCTACTTCTATTCAAATATCAACTTACGATGACGTAGTACAAATTACTTTGTTTATGTGAGCACACATCGACGTATATCTCTATGGGATCTCCAGGCTTCTTCTCGCCAAGTAATCAATCTCTCGGAGAAGAAAAAACTCCAATAACTCTGGCAACATGAAAATCCCCTGGACAATCGAGATTGTTCAATTTGGAGGCATGCTCGTAGATTGCATATGTGGAGATAAGCCAATCACTGGATCTAATGACATTCTGCTTTTGAAATATACCAATATTCTTGTATATTGTTGAGACTTTTTGAGCAATAGTTAATTGAAATTAAAGAATAAAGATCAAAGGACTAACTAATAGAAGTTGTTATATTTCAAACTTATTGAGTGTATTCATCTATATCCATCAAAGGACAATATAAAACACACTTTTTTATTCAATCTAGTTCAAATATGCATTACTGATATTATGTACCGAACTAAATAATAATGGAAATTCACCATTGAATAAGAACTCAATCGACATGAAGAGCTTTTTTTAATGACTAAGATGGTGAAAAAATTGATGCCTTGGGAATAGAAAAAAAAGAAATCCTCAATAAATTCCCCGTGATGTGTTTATGTCTCTTAATACTAATCCCTTTAAAAGTCATGGGAATTATTACTTTGACATATCTCAATTTTAATCCTTTAGACTTGGTATTTAGTATTCGACTGCTCAAAGGAATTATAATTCTTTCTTTTTTTGTTTCATTCTCGAACATTGGCTCGAACATTGATCTTCCATCTTTTATTCAGTCAATTGTGCTTCCAGTTATAAATGGTTTGGTGATCTAAGTCTTACTAAAGTGTTAAAGTAAAGTAGCGCATGCATAACATAAATTCTCCTTTTTTCCTAAAGGAATTGGCCAAAATTTGAGTTCTTCTTTAGTCCGTAAGGGGTGCTTTGATGCTAGAGCTCTTTGAAAATAATGCCAAAGTCCTTTTATAAGCTATATTTGGAGACGTTTTTTACCATAAAAGAAGTGTTTTTAGTGTCTTAATCCCTTTAACCGTTTTAAATAGGATTGTGACGTAATTTCAGTGACTAGCGACATCTAACGTAAAAGAAATAAACAAAATTTTGGCCAATTATTTTTTGTTTACTTTTTCCTTGCATGCGCTACTTTACTTTAACACTTTAGGTCTTACAACAAGTCAACGCATTAATCGAAAGCTTAGTCAATTTAAGCTGCATAGGCTAGTTGCCAAAATAAGCTATCTTTAACTTCACTCTTATTTGTTTTGCCAATGGCTTCAGCTTTATTTTTTACTCTGGGAGTAAGCTTCGTTAACTTACTTCCTTACTTGAATGATAAAGTAGACTTTCTAAAGGATAAAACATGGAAGCAATAAATAATATTTGTATATAAGTATTTTGTTTTGAAGATAAAGAGTAGAAAAAGATGATCTCACATGAATCATCTCTGGTGAGAGTTTATGGGTGAATCGGTGTATCATAAAAAGAATAGTTTTTATTGTTAAATATATACATATATATATATAGCTTTATATAATGACTGTGTTCCCTTCTTTTCTTTTTCAGATGGAAACTATTTTGTAAATTGATATAATGTTTGAATATTTCTCATCTTTTGTCTTTAAATCGTAAATAAGAGCGTAAATCACTTACGCTCTTATTTCTTCACAGGTTTCTCTTTCTCATCTCTAGATAAGATTAAAATGAAATACGCGCTTCCAATAAAGAGGACCTATATTATCTGTCCCGTTATCTGAATTATCACTTATCTCCCATTGAAAGTTCGATTGTTTCCTGGCAGTTCCATATAAACATATTTAGACTCATCAATATTTCCAGAACGCTCAAGAGATCTTCAGTATTCAATCTACAAATAGTTTTTACAAAAGAAATCAGGTAATTAATACTTTGTTGTGATCAAACTTAAACTTTTTGGCTTTCCGAGGTACAAATGGTATGGGAGGGAACACAGTGATATATTTGATCAAGAAAGCAAAAATTCCGCCACAGACGGGATACAAAATATATTTTTAATTTCTTCACTATTCATGAAGGGATATCTTGCATCTGGGATTATAGAGTCAGGTATAATAGAACAGAAAAAATATCAATACAATGCGTAATAAATCCTTTTAGATAAAGAAACAGGACTGTGTGGCCATAGATGTTTGGACATTTTATCGTACTGAAATGGAAGGTCAATAAGAAGGTCACACTTTGGTAACAAAGTTTGATTCCCTCAAAGTTTGCAAAAATATATAAAAATAAGAATA
>CP045895.1:25120610-25169553 GCA_013387185.1 Caligus rogercresseyi
GTAATACATTTTCTTTAAATGCAAAAATAATATATTTTTTTAAATTCTCATGTTCGTTTATTATATAATAAAAAAGATAAAAATACATAATAAAACCAGAGCAATTGCGTAATAAAAATATTTTTGCCTATTTGGTTCGATAGAATTGCATCCGACAGGATATATATATAAGCATAATAGCATTAAAATTAGTCACTCGAACCTAGGATCGTATCAATGAGATTGACAAAAATGACCACCCCCTCTCGGGAGTATTCGAACCTGCGACACCAACATTGAGGGTTGAACACGCCTTAACGCAGTCGGCTATCACGCTCCTTATTTTTAAGACATTACATTTAACGTTATTATGAATATAATCTACTTATAATAATTGTTTTATGTTATTTCAACAATTAAATGTCGTATCAAGTTACTTTAGAGTCAAGAAATGGAAAAAAGATTGAGAAAGCTGTTGAAATTTTGTATCTTTCCTCCATAAGTGTAGTTTTAAACAAACAAATTAATTGGAACAGTGTATATTATGGATGAAGAGATTTCAAATCATAAGTATATCTTTAAATTCGACATGCAATATGTGATATGAGTATCTGTAATATGTTTTTCTTCTTTTAGAATGCGAATTATTTAAAGAAATAGTGATTAAGGCATCTGCTTTTATTCGTGCCCTAATGGATTTTTGTGTTTGAATTTAGTTTCTGTAACATGCATATAAAATTATATTCATCCCTGCAAATAAACCATAATTATGCATCATAAAATAACATAAATCAATCCGTAATGACGTCATATTTGATTAAAATAAAGGTTATTCAATTACCAATAAGTAAAAAATATATATTGCTTAAAAAGTATATCTCTCGAGCTATTTCAAACTTTTATTTTATTAAAACAATGATATGATAGTCTTGAAATACATAGACCAACTTTGATTGGACTTCTGTTGAATTAGAAGCATTTAAAAAATAGTACATAGTACAAAACTTTCTAAGAATTAATTAACAGATCCTATTTTACATCCCTGGTTCTTAATTCCAACAGACATTATCAAGTCTTTCATTAGTAGATCTATATCTACTCTATATAAGGCTATTCACTCTATAATGGACCGGATATGTTCATTATCTTCACAATACATCTTCTATGTTCATTGTATTACATAACTTGATTCCGTATTTTCTCTTTCTCACTGTAACTTGAGAAGATATCATTGTTTATGCCCTTCCAACATTGTATTCAGTAAGTTTTTTTCCCCGCCGACCGATATGTAATAACGGTATATTCAAAAGAGAAGAACAATCTTATCTATTTAAGAACTATTTGAATATATCTAAGGACTTAAATGGCTGCTTCACTTGGTGAAACAATTAGATAGTCTTGAGCATAGACAAAACGAAACTCAGCAATGAATACCCAAAAAAATTAATTCAGTTTTCCTAACTTTCTCCTTTAAAAAAAAGGAGCTTACTCTTCAAAAACACGCATTCATCCTCATTTGACAAGCCTCGAATCTCATTAGGAACCCACATTATTTACTTGTGGAAGGCCTAGACACTCATGTGCCTCATGTTTAAAGGGGGATCCTTTGCTCTTATAAAAAACTTTCGGGGAAAGGTAATTGCCAACATAAATATTTTCTTTCTGATAAATATTCAAGGAGCCTCACTGTCATAGCAGATATATAATTTATTTTTTAAGAGAGGAGAAGGGGGCCCTTTTGTCGTCTGCCCTTCATGTTTTCTAAATACATGAGCTTTCTTCTAAAGTCATTTATGTTCAAGTCTATAAGTAGCAATGATGACCTTGTTGGTCTTTTAATTTTAGAGATTTTGTCCCATTTTACGATCATTCTCAGTGAAGTGTCCTAATCAATTTTATTTGGCATTCCAAAAATATCTACTTTGCACTATGAAATACAAAGGCTTTCATTAGATTCGTTAGAGTATTGCAATTAACTTACCAACAACCATTACTTGAGTCGTAATCAATTATTATTATCGCCGTGTAAAACACTCTGATTTAGTTTTCCTTTTTTATATTGAATTGCATCGTTGTTTCGTTTCGTTTTGGTTATATAAGTTATAATAATTTTAAACTTCAATGTGTATTTAATTATTTTATGCAATTTCACATATTTTTATGTTTGTTATTTTATGAGATGTTTTATACCATATATAATTAATAAATTTATGGTGATAAATATATATATATAAAATCAAACGTTAATCGTTCATTTTGATGTTCTTGTATTGGCAAAAGAGAAAAAAATTGGGTGTTGTTGCGAGGTGAGGTGATGTAATTGGGACGTACTTGATCCGATATTTTTTTCAACTTTGATCATTATGTATTAAAAATACTTTAGGAGCTATATTCATTACTCAAAGAATTGCATTATATTTGTCGTATAGCAATAAATAGTCCTTTAAAATGATTATTATATTTTTATTATTTGTCACCCGACATAAAATGCAGAAAGAAAAGTAAATGCATTAAAAACTATGCATTTATTGCTTTCGAGTACATTGTAAATCTAATGGTCTATCCTATCCGTGCTCTCCTTTATATTCCACTCTCTTATATGCCCATCACTTCCATAGAATGCAATTTCCACCAACATCAGAGGACGCAAATTCATTTCGTGTTTATTAATAAAAAGAAACTTCCCTCCAGGCACTTATTACAACTCGTATATATTTTTGTTTTCTAATAAGAATTATAACTTTGTTCAAACTTTTATTATTATTATTATTATTCCCTGTGAAGAAGCTTCCCCTGTCTTCTGTAATTACTTATAGAAAAGTAGTAAAGGTATTAATCAAGCTATCCAAGAATTTTGTTTTATACAAGGTTCATCCAAAAACAAATGAACTATTTACATTAAATCTTATAACTTTGTTCTCTTATGTTTGTGACCAAGGATGTCAGTGTGTGCATTAATGTAATTGAATTCTATTTTTTTTTCTTTTCTTTTCTTTTGTTTACGTATCAGTTTTTAACGCTAAATTACTAATTTCCTAATCACATACCAAGTGTGTATTATTGTCCAGTAAATAAAATAATATTGCTTCATAAATCATTAACTACATATTTTCCATACAATACTAGTTGTCGACATTAAATTCAATTGTCTGGTTCGAAATTTTATTTTTTACCAATAAAAACACAGTGGATTCATCTTTGAGTTGACCAGCTAAATTTATTTAAAAAATAAGGAATGTGCAATGGATAGCCAAATTTTCGATTTTTATACCGTAAGTGTAACATTGAATACCATTACTCGAGTTCAATATACCACCTGCCATATTATTCGAAATATCAAAACAGTTTTAGATAAACGTGTTTATATCACATGTATAATGTCAACAAGTAAATTGTGGTAGGTAAATTATAAAACAAAACTTAAAATATTGTTATAATCTATCTATAAGGTAAAAATCTATTAAATGATCAGGCATCATTTGTTCAACCAGATCTGGGTCTACAGGTCACCATCATTCCTTACTTACTTCAACAAGACAAGTTTCCAGTCCAAGCGCTTCTCAATTCCACTTGGGGAAAGCAATGAAGCCTCCTCGTGATACTTATATAATTCTCTGAATCCATCATATTATTTTTTAATATTCCAATCCATTAAGACGGAGAAACAATGAGCCAAGACGCTTTTGAGAGCTTATTGACTCGTAAATTACTCTACCAGAGCATGCAGACCGCAAATAAGTAGCTCAAAGACTAGAGAGCATTTTTGAAAAAGGTGTATCTTATTTTCTTTGGATCCTCTTTTGATTTGTTGACAAAAAAAATGTTGAGTTCTTCTATTTTGGAGGAATAACCTTTATTCCGAGCTACCCTCTTATTTCTAGAGTTAACCTATACTACAGGATTCGTGGACAAGAGGAAACTTCAAGTCTCTCTTCGGGACTGACTTGTTCTTTTAGAAATAAGTTCATTACCCCTCTCGTCACCGCTACTTCTCAACTAACATTGATACTTCAAGCATTTTGTGGCCGTACATATTTGTTTACATCCATTATCATAGCTTAATCGGCACTTGTTTGCCTCTTTCTTTCTCTGGACCGCAATATGAATCAACTCACATCCATTATAGCCTCACAAATTTGTTAAACGCACCTCGTACATTGTAGAAGGCCCAAGCATACCCATATGTGCGTTTATGGAAGTGAATATTTGCATAATAAACCTGAATTTAAATAAATAAATAAACTAATCACAACTTTAAAGCATCGTTTTAAAAGAAGAAGTATTATTCTTTCTTTTTTTCTTAGAACATAGAAGTACATAGGAGAGGGATGTAGTAAATAAGTTTAATCTCTATTAAGAGATAATTAATTTATTGCAAGCAACTGTTAAATAAATTAAAAAGTTTTAATTAAAATTCTGAAGTAAGTAGTTGTTGTAGTAACATTAGTTACTTCTTCTCGTGTGTGTGTGTTTTTTGTTCCTATGAAAGTTACAATATGCTTTTAATTACATCTTAAAAGTATGAACGTGCAAAATTATTTTTGTTTTTTAAACTGCTTGGAATGGCGTTAAGTGTTTTTATAAAGAAAACAAAAGAAAGGATGGAAGGACGTTGAAAATTAATTACTTTGTGTTCAACCATCAAAGGGTTATATAGTTATAGGGTGATTTAGTGCTTCGTGATTTGATGGTGCCTTTGCAGAAAAAAGAGTGGATTTTATGTATCAAGGAATAATGATAATTATTATAACTATATTTAGCATTATCGAGCTTTTACATAAATAATCATTATATCGTAATAATTTAACTAGGTATCTAACCCACAATATTTTCTTTGAGGCTTATAAATACTAAAGCGTTAAAGTAAAGTAGCGCATGCATAATATAAAATTCTTCCTTTTTACCCAAAGGAATTGGCCAAAATTTTAGTTCTTCTTTAGTCCGTAAGGGGGCTTTGATGCTAGAGCTCTTTGGAAAAACTAACAAAGTCCTTTTATTATTTATCTCACACAATGTTGTAGTGATTTGATATATTTCAATCATCAAACGTAATCCCTTTAAACCGGTTTTAAATAGGATTGTGACGTAATTTCATGGACTTGCAACATCTAACGTTAAAGAAAATAACAAAAATTTTGGCCAATTTTTTGTTTACTTTTTCCTTGCATGCACTACTTTACTTTAACGCTTTAATAAATACGACCATCATCTCTTGAGTAGAGACAACCCTGTGATTGAGAGTATAGCTAACGTTACCGTTAGGATCGATGCCATATCGTTTATAGAAAATAAAAAAGTGTAATTGATTAACTTTTGTCAATTTTTCCCAGTTGAATTTTAAAACTCTAATTAACTTTATGTTATTAATTTGTCTGCATACATAAACGCTTTATTACTCAAATTATTCCTTTCAATATATTATACTACCAAAAAATAAGTTTATTGCATAAGAAATTGAAAAAAAATATTTTGCATATTAACCTGAACGTGTGAATATAACTACATTATCAACAATTTAAAGCCTCTAACAGGTCATAACGATTATGGTATCCATAAATTGAATGCGTATGTAAAAAAACTTCATTGATTTATATATTTAATAAATAATTAAAAAAACAATTATTTAATCACATGCCAAATAATTAAATTACATTCAATATGTTGTTAATAGAACAAATAGTTTTTGACATCATTTCTTATTCGAATATATGAATGAAATTCAATACATTTGTGGACCGTCAGAAATTTAAAAAAGTAAAATTTAATATACAGGGTGGGGCAAACTAATTTCCTTTTTTCCAAAGGCAATAAAACAAGCTGTGTAATTCAAAAAGGTTTTATTTTGTTTCATAATGAAAGCACATCTTTAAAGTTTTATTTTACATAGTTTTAAAAATCACACCACTTAGATGACATCCTCCAGAATCGATACACTGGACAAACCTATTTTTGGTACTTTCCATTACCCTCGCCACCGTATCGGAGGGTATATTGGTTATTTCCTCTCTGATATTGGCCTTCAAATCTGCCAGGTTTGTTGGGCGGTTGACATAAACTCGGGATTTCAAGTACCCCACAAAAAAAACTCAAATGGCAAACAATCAATGGTAAACAATGGCATCTTCAGCAATGTTTTCGAGAAGAGCTTCACATGCATTCCTCCGAGCAGTGAAATCAGCAACAGAAAGTTCCTGAACAATTGTTATCTTGTATGGGTGGAAGTTAAGATCTTCATGGAGAATTCGCCTCACTGAGCGAGCTGATAGTGCAAGAGCGGATGCATGTTTGCGGGCAGAACGTTGTGGAGATTGCAAAATTGAAGTCCTCACAGCCTCGATGTTTTCAGGTGTTCTGACGCGCCTAGCTATACGAATTCTTTGTTGTGTTGTACTCCCGGTTTCTCTGAACGTTTTGACCCATGCAATGATTGACTTCCGGTCCGGAACAGGGCCTCTAGGTGCAACATTAAAATGAGTGCGAAAAGAGCGCTGGGTTGCAATCACAGACTGATGGTTGGAAAAATACGCCTCCACGGCAAACGCACGCTCCTCTCTGCTCCAACGCATGATAGTGACTGACTGTATTTCCAAGAAAAATTACGCCTGCCTCTTTGAAATTAACCCACGCTCACTTCTCCACTACAACTACACACCAAATGCCACAAATTTTAAAAAAGGAAGTTAGTTTGCCCCACCCTGTATACTATTATTACATATGATTTCAAAAGTATCTATATTCTTCGGGATACCTGGTATTATCAATATTAAGCATTCTTAGTCATTTATCTCTTACTTCACTTAAAATTAGCTTATATTACCTTTTAACAATAGAAAATGGAGCAAATACGTCAAATATATATCATATAAGCATTTTAGCTTATAATACTTTTTATTCAATCCAAATATATTATATAAAGACTATTTTATCTGGAACCCCCTTAAAGAATAACAATAAAAGGATTTATGTGGAAATTTGTTGAATCATGATGAACAAACTGAAGGAGAAGAGATAAGTGATACTGTATTTTATATAGTTCAAAGCAAACAGCAATAAACAAATATAATGTTGTTTCAAACCCTATGTTATATATATATATAATGTCGTGATTGTATCCAAACTTTTGAATAACAAGTAACACCTGTATTGTATTATCCCTTTTGCCCAAACCTGTACTCCCAAAACATAACATTACGTCAAGTGTTGTTTCTTTCTGTCACTCTATAATCTTTGAAATGACCTGTTACTATATAATATCATAATTACCTCCGCCGAAGGAGGTATTGTTTTCACTGGCGTTGGTTTGTTGGTTGTTTGTTTGTTGGTTTGTCAGCAGGATAACTCAAAAACTACCGAACGGATTTGGATGAAACTTTGTGGAGTTGTTTGAAATGCCAAAAGTAACAAGTGATTAAATTTTGGCATCTCTGAGTGCAGAATTAAGATGCAAAACGAGCTAAATACTAATAAATATTTCAAGTTAGCCTACTCTGCCAATAGATGTCGCTGTGCTGTGAAATCGGGTGCCGGGAGCGTCTTCCTCTCGGAATTTTCGTCGAGGGGAACCCTCCCCCGTCCCTCTACGCCGCCCGAGTCGTGAAAAATCCGCATCGGAAGGCTCATAAGGACCCCGTCACGGCGGAGGTTTGCACTCTCTGAGTGTATATATTTGTAATATCTTTCTTTATTTTTTTTTACTTCAGTTTATTTTAGTAATGATGGGCAGATGAGAAGACACACTTATAACCGAACAAAGAAAACGCAATTTGATATTATCTATAATTAAACAGAGCAATAGCTTTCTGATTATATCTACATTTGTAAAATAAAAAAGTATGTTTTGAAATTACTTTTCTTAATTAATTAATTTTTTATTGAACTGTTCATTTTTATTCTGTATACAGAAAAAATATACAAACACCTAAGAAAATAGATGCAGGTTCACTTGATTATTATTTATTTTTTCTTCTTAGGAACTCAAGAAACCAACATTTTAACACAAAAGAATAAACATTTTATATAAAACTTAATGTTCAAATAAAAATTACACCATTCAATATTCGTTATAATGGTTCAATTCGTCTTCTGATGGATGGAGGTTAAGGGACGGGAAGTACTTTATTTCTTTCGACACTAAGGAGTCCGTCGAGGGAGAGGTTATTTTGAGGTCCAAAACTGTGAATCTGGCCGCAGATGAACCTAGCATTGCTTTAATATATAAATCATTTGATCGAATGGATATTTTTATAGCCATGAGGGCCTTCCTGTTGAGAATGGAGAATGTTTTTTGTTATTTATTGCCGGTAACGAATCACCTCTACAAACTAAGATTCAAACATTTTCTAACAACAGAGGCAACCAAAGTCCTTATTAAAAAAGTAGGTTAATTACTTGATAATCCGTTATTTCTTCTCTTTAACCTCCTTGGCCACACCTCGTAAAAATAAAGTTTTATACACAGATAATTTGTTTTCTCATGAGGGGGAAAAGTAGACATGAATCCAAGTTCTTTAGAGTTAGTATACCTACTTATATTCATTTGACTTAACTAGTATTATATTATTACAACCATGTTTTTAGAAATATATATACATAGTTAGAAAATGAACAATTCCGAATGTAGTGATGCTATATAAAAAGGGCGAAGAGATAGAGAGTGAAACTTCATATACGGTAATACTTACGTCAATCTTAACTTCTTTTTCTTTGCTACAGAAGCGATTATTAAAACAAGTGGCATACAAATATATCAATTACGAACATAAAACACTAAGTAATTGTCTTAAAAGTAACATTACAATATTAAATAATAAGGTATTATATATATATATCAAACTTGTCGAAGTTCGCGACAAATTGTCGTTCGTTTGTCGTTCACCAAAAGTTATTGTTCGTCGTTCATCGTTATTTTTGAATTGAATCGTTCTTCGTTCATCGTTCATTCGTCGTTCGTTATTCTGAATAAAAATTGACGATGTTTTTTTTAGAAAATATTTTTTTCTCGTGATTTCGAAACAAGTGATGCCGTTTTTTTAGAGAGGAATGTTTTCCCTTGAAAATGAAAAAATCTTTGTCTTTTTTTGGCGCCAAAAACGAACTACGAACGATAAGGAACTTTCCTTGTCGTTCGTCAAAAACTTCACGAACGACAACAAATGAACGATAAATCAACGAGTCTGATATATATATAAATCGAGTTATAATTTAAAAAAAACTTCGCGAACGACAACAAATGTAAATCAACAAGTTGATATAAGTATCCTTCGCGAATGAAATAAATCAACAAGTATATATATATGAAATTATTAAAATATTTATCCATGAAATCGCGATGTCTCGTCGACCCCTTATTTCATATCAAAAAATGAAGTCTCCTTTTTGTTTTTTGTACTGTTATCTTTCCCGCCATTGGAGAGCATAACAAATACATCGCTATTCAGCACTGCAACATATCGCTCCGGTGCTCAAAATTTTCTATGAGGGATGTAGAAAATGGTGTTGGATGACTCTTATCTAGATCTAATGTAATTGAGACAGCAATTTATTTTATGCTTATATATTTAAAAAATATATTTGAAAATCAGAATTTATATAAAATAAGTTAGTAATTTTATTAAAATATATCTAAATAGCGTATTTATTTACAATCCTACGTCCAAGACAACATATTTTAGCTTAAATAACACTGATACAGATGAAATAAAACATGTCTTTTTAAGTATATTGATAAATTGTTTTTTATGTGACCTGTACTTTTGAAAAATAGTGTGTATAAGGCTATTTTCCATTTTCAGCATGAATTTTTATTTCTGTTTAAATTTTCTGAGTATCAAATGAGTGGAAGAAAAATACGCGAACTGAATATTTTATTGCTCATTATGGATTCACAGTGACCCAACATTTTGCCCGTACTAAGAAAGCCATGCAATAACTTAGAACTGAATTAAATATAATAATGTAAATTTTAGATATCTTATGATATTTAATAATATTTTTACCTAGATGTTTCGATAGAATGACATCCGTGCGGATATGAATAAACATTAACGCGTTAAAATTAGACTATCGAACCTAGGATCTTAAAAATGGAACCTTTCCCTCTCAGAAGCGCACTCAGTTTTGAGAATTGAACACATCTTAACAACTCTGAGCTATCGCACTATCTTTATTTTTACTATTACTGTTCTTCCTATTTTTTAAATAAGTGTCACCGTCATCATATCTGTGAGTAAAATGGTCCTTTGGAACACAATTTAAAAAAAAATATTGCAAAGGGTTCAACAAACATTTTTTTAAAATAAAAAACCTTCACACTTGACTTTACATAGGATTACATTTACTCATCGACTCACTTCATATTTACTTTGATTAACTGAAGAATCCATAAAATACGATCAATATATAATTGTATTTAATGGGCCTTTAATGATCCTGTTATTCAAGGCCAGCATTGCACACATATAAATCACCAATACCATAATCGCATATTTTTTACTTTTTAAAGATTGATTCTACATTAAGGAAGGCAGTTGTTGCAAACTCATCGAATAAACATGTTGTATTATTTAAAAAAGATTATAATGTCTGTTTATGTTTTTATGTAACACAATTTTCACAATATATATTAACGCGTTGTATATATTTAAAATATAATAAAGGCCTTATTTATGAAAAAAAAAAAAGATTATATTGAATTAGAGATATTACATATACCATTATATAAATAAACATTATAGTTTACAAATAAACCTATAGTCTAAAGTCACTTAACAACTCTATATAACAAAACTTCTTTTAAAATAATATTTATGAATTTTTGTAAACAAATTTATTTCTCCTTTAAATTACTGCATTTGATGATTTATGAATTTTTGTAAACAAATATTTATTTGTCTCCTTAAGATAATGTTATTACTGCATGTTGATGATATTTTTAGTTTTGTTCTTCATCCATTGTATTAAATTTAGATTATAATTTTTATTTATGTATTTTACAATAGAATCCTTTGGCTTTTGTTGAGACCTGCTAATAAAAAAAGTGTGCACCAAGGAATCATACTTGAGAAAGTGTTGATTCATGCTGCCGTAGAAGTTATAATTGCTTTGATGTCTTCAATTGGTGTTATTTTATTATCAGTCATCTTTTTTTGTCAAATAACCTCGAATGCTGGACAAAGTTTCTTGTTCAAGAGCTTATGATTTATGTCATCACATAATCATTATCTTTAGTTATAATGCAACGATATTAATATTCATTTCTTCACTGAGGTTGCTGCTTGAAGACATTAATATGTAATAATAGATGATACTGGAATATTCTTTTCTTCAAGACGAGGGTCTTAGTTGAGACTTTATTCTAGAAGGTGAGTAGAAAAGGAGTATGTTTGATAAAAATCAGTCTTAAGAAGAATATCCTTTTATCGGATGGCTTATCATCATAATATCAACTGTTTTTACTATTATTTACGCTCAAATTTCTCCACCAATTACGGGCGAGAGAAAAAGGTCCTCAAGCTTTATTCTTTGGCATCATAATAATGATCAATTTTACTCCATGTTATATTTTTGTACATCAGTTTTAAATATTTTGTAAATAAGATAATTATAATTTGTTTACATATGCATTTGTTGTCGTTCATATATAAGTTTAGAAATGTAATGGATACATTTCATCCATAGGGAAGATTTATTCGCTTTCCGTATATAAATAAATAGATTTAAACCCTACCTTCCCAACAACTTACAAAGGTTTTAATATATGTGTATTGTACATATATCCCCATTTGAAAAATCATTTTTCTTTTAGACAAAAATATAAAGCCCGTACAAGTTCATGCACTCCTCCCCATCTGAAAGCATAACTTCTGACCCATTTGAAAGGTCTTTGGATTTTTTATTTCTCAGAAGGTATATAGGCAGATATATTTTCCTCTAATTACTTAATGGATCTGAAATGATGTTTTCTTCCTTTCGCGATCATTAGAGGTGATCTCACTGCCCATTGAGGGCTTTAAAAGGAACCCAAGATATTATACCTAAACTCATGTTTGTACGTATATGTATCCTGAAAGGACTTTAAGAAAAGCATACACACATTTTTATTTGTGGGGGGCACTTACCTGCTTTAATAGTAGTATACATTGACCTCAAAATGAAAAGGAGAAAGGTCTTTCTATAGGTCTTTTGTTCCCTAAGCTAATGCTTGAATTCTTGTGCTACAGGGATAATGTTGTAAAATACTATATAAATTGAAAGGTTATTGTGCTATATATTAGTGGAATAACCCAGACCCTCCCCCCCCCCCCCCACTCAGAGAAACCTCATATATTACTATTAGGAAATAAATATATGTTAACCGTAATATCTATTAAAGCATCTGAGATCCTTCTTGAATAGCTCGCTGGTGTTTATTGTGTTTTCATATAATCTAAAAAGGTTAGTGTAAGTCATGATTCCATTGGGAGTTAACTGAGTCTACTATGAGAAGGGTAATATACTGTTCCATATACACAAGACCTAAGCCTGGAACTAATATAAACAATATAAGCCAGTTAGTGTTGAAGCCATTTGTAAATGAATAAATATAATTTTATGACAGGCTTTCTAGTTAATGCAAGAAATGGTCAATACTATTTTCAGTTAAAGTCTGTTATATAATATTTCAGTCTTAGGAATATATACACAAATGATAAATTGTCTTAAAATTGACATCACAACTAATTTTGGATGTTTGGATTGTATTGAGTGACAATTCTTAAATACCAATTACAACTTATTATCTCAGTTGGAGGTTGTATAAGTGATGAACAACAAGAACAACATATCAATCATATTTGTATTTGTTTGTAAACGTTTGTCATTAAAGAATACGATGTAAATGCGTGTCTTTTCTCCCTAAAAATGTCAGCGGTAGATTCAAACCCCATGGAAACCCAGACAGAGTCCCCATGAATAGGTCCACAATGTAAAAAATAAACAGCGCGGAAAATGCTTCACTACAAAAAGCTTGGCGACAAAATTACCTACGAAAAAAAGAAGAACGACAAAAATACTTCACTACAAAAAAGCTTGGCGACAAATTTACCCACGACAAAAAGAAGAACTACAAAATTGACTGACTATAAAAGAGCAATGATGTATTACCGCGACAAAAAAAAACGGCTATAAAAAGCTCCGCGACAAATTTACTCGCGATGAAATTACTAGACACCAAATGATAGGAATGAAATATTGATTACATATTTTTTTAAATTTAATACATTCATAGTAAGTACATGATAACATCTAGTTTTTGGACCTTTGTAGTGATCATACATTTATCACTATACTGTAAATTTTATTTCAAAATTTATGACCCGCCATGGTATAATGGAGAACTATCAACTGTTGTGGGCCACCTATGCGTTTGATTATATTTAAATGGAAGAATTCGGTATAACAAATCGTTCAATTATATAAACATAAATTATACACTTCAATATGGATTATAATTTAAGTTTTGTATTTTAAAAAACTTTTATACATTTGATGATCTAATTGCCTAAAACTTAAACATTATAAGAGCATTATTCTAGCGAACATAGTTTCTTCTGTAATCATATTCTACTTTTAATCATAAGTAAGTCCCTTTTTTCTCTTAAAATATTAAAAAAAGTTTTTTGTCATATTACAACCTTTGGTTTGATACAGATAATACTAATTTTGAGAGTTTTTGGAAAAATAAATTGCCCAATTAACTTTATTTTCAAATATTTATCTACATATTTTGGGTTGGTTATATTTTCATTATTTAATATAAAAATTATTGCATGAATGATCATAAAGTTCTGATATACTTTTGAATAAAACAAATTACGATTTGAAAGCCGATAACTCTTACGTCAAATGACTTTATGCATTGCTTCCTTATAGATGAAAGCCTTCTGAGTAGCGACTCATTATTGTTGAGTCAATGATCTCCAAATAAAATAGATCGATTTCAAATCAATGCCAACTTTATTCTTGTAATGGTATATAGCTGTAAAAATAATAAATTTTGATTATTTAATGTTTCGTAAAACTTTTAAACATCAATTATTGTATAATTTCATGATATGTGCTTCCATTGCAAGGAATGGAAGTCCTCTATAAGATAAGATTTGAGTAGACGTATAGGAAATGATGGAAACTTTACGATAAGACCAATAATACAAGGTTTTAAAACCCTCATAGTAAAAGTTGAAGAAACATATCTAAGAAAAGATTGTAAGGCCGGATTTTGTCGTTCACAACCGTTTAAATGTGTATAATTTTTAAGCCATGTGCTTTAATTGCAGTCTTTTATGCCTAAGGATATTAATCCCTTTCAGCTTTGTGTCATCATGCCCTAAAGCATTACAAGAGGGGGGGGGGGAGACTCTCATTGACATGGTAATATATTACACATTGTATCCTTCTTGTATCTATGTATATATATATATATATATATATATATTTACTACTACCAACTCCCAAAAGCTTTTTCTTCTTATTAATGCTTCTTCACATTGTGACGCAGCCAATACAACAACAACATTTATTCCATTATTGTTTTTAATGTGTGCTTATATACATATATGGGGATTTCTTCTTCTTATTATTATTATTATTCGCCAAGAATAGATAAAAAGGCAATGAAAGAAAGGAAACTATGACCTTTTAAGCTTATTTATTGCCTTTCATTAGTTTACATTGCTACATTAGGAACATGATAAATACATATATATATATATATATTGGGAAGGGATTTTAAACTCCTAGGAGATTGTAAAAATGACCTAGATATTACATATACCACGGTGCACTAACTTTTAACGCATATGTCGCAACAGAGAGTGAGGTAGAAATAACCATCACAGTCTCTCCTAGTAGAGATACGATCGTGTTCTCTATCTGAAACGTTAACAACTCTGCTAGAAGATATAATTATTGTTATCTCTCCTACAAGCAATGCCGACTTAAATAAGATATTTTACGAAGTACCTTTTCATATTCGATTTCTGTTATTTATTATTTTGGTGGAAATGATTTTTGCATTTTTGTGTTCAAGGATGAAACGCAATGTTTTAAAAAAATATTGTATTTATATTTTCGACTTATAAGATCACTATTTATGCTACACAAGGAAGTCAATAAAAATACTCCTTTCGGCAAGTGATGGGAGGTATCTTATGTAGCTATTATGACGGAATATATATCCTTATATTTCCTGAGAATGTTTATGTGAATGACTGAATTATTTTTATCCCTTCAGTAGTCAAAGCTTACATACTAAATCATGAGGAAAACAATAAATGGAGAATTGACAATAAAGATCCAGCAACGTTTTTTAAGGGACTACTTGATATGAAACATTGCTTGACACCAATGAATACTTTGGTATACTTTGTTTTGTTTCATGAAATTGGTTAGATGTGTGTGTATAAATACATATACCTATATATATATATATATATATATAAGATTATATAACTTATGAAATAATTTATGTAACTATTATGTCCCTTCATTTCTTCTTCTTTTTGTAGCTACCAGTTTGAAGATTAAAGAACCTACATGTTAAGAAGGGGGTGCTTACCATGTAGGCTCTTTAATCTTTATTAAGCAATTGGAAAATTGGTCAGCTCAGTGCAAAAGGATGAGTGTGATGTGTAAAAGTTCTCAAAACAATAAAAATACTACTACTTCTGAATGACTGCTGAACTTCAATTTGAAGGTCAAGGAACTAAGAATGTAGTGAAAATTAATTCTTAGTTAATTAATAATTAACTATTTTCTTCTTGACTGCTTCTAGGGTTTCAAGTCTTTACTATATAAGTTTCCGCTCATGCAATATTTATTATTTTTGCCTATATGGTTCGATAGAATTGCATCCGAAAGGATATAAATAAGCATTATAGCGTTAAAATTAGTCTATCGAAACTAGGATCTTATCAATGAGGTAGACTAAAAATGACCATCCCCTTTCGGGATTCGAACCTGCGCCCTCAACATTGAGAGATGAACGTGCCTTAACACGCACGGATATCGCACCCCTTTTTTTAATCTTCCTTGTCTGCATAACTAAAATAAAGGTCTTTTGTTTATCATTGTACTGAACGTATTGCTTATACCTGCAGCAATTAAATTAAGCACACGGAATAAAGTAAAATCAATTTTATTGTGTAAGAATGATCTTCTTTAAGTTTATTATAGAAATATATATTACTAATCAATTAAGATAATAATAATAATGTAATTTTTATTATTTTAGGATGATGTATATTAATTTTGAAAATTGAGAAATTTAAAAAACATGAATATTGTAGATAGAAGTCCTCTTTTAGCTACTTCCTGCTGTTTGAACAAAGATTGCCTTAGTACTTTTAGGTTCTTGTAAAGGGGTAGTTAAGGAAACGAATGAAACAAGAACAATCCTCCTCAACTTATGTATGCATAGTGTCGATGCTGTGCTTTTATTTCGTTGACTCCAATTAAGCAAATGGGTCTTTTACCATAAAAGATAATTGGGTATTGAGCTAAGCAGTACTTCTCTTTCCCTTCTTCCTCCTCAAGTGACGCATTCCTCTAATTGTTCTTCATTGCAGAGATAGAAAGAGTTCTTGATCTTAATAAACATTGAGGCTGCTATATTATAATGAAGATCACAGAAGTAATTTTGGTTACAAAAATGCAAAAAAAATATATAGCTGGTGCTTGGAGCGTCCCCCCCCCCTTTTATGTATTTATTTAGACTTTATTTCCATTTGCCAATATATATAATTTAAAGGAAAAAATAATAATAAAAAACATTAACAAAGAAAATATATTTAAAAAAATACAAGAATAGAGTAAAAATAATAATATATATATAAAAGAAATAAAAACAGGCAATGAGCACGACCCCGCAAAAGGGGTATTTGTGCTACTACGGAATATTATAAGAATTTTACTGTGTACAATAATTATTTGTCATTATTTTTTTCATTAACATTTATGTCATTAACTTTAAAATTCGATTATTATCGGCTTCGCATTGCATGGCTACATATCTTTCTTGGGATAGTGCAGGGCATCTGTTGATGAGATGATCGGCTGTCTGCGGCTCTTCCTTGCAACGTTGCAGGTTGCAGTTGAGTTTTTCCATTTGCTAAAATGAGCCAGAAAAGGCCCATGTCCGGTGTAGGCTTGAACTAGCAATCCTCAATTTTTGTCTGTCGAGGTTGACAATCTTCTTGTTGGGTTTTCCAAGCAAACCACGCGTATGACCATGGTCCGTTCATTCAAATAACGTCTACACCAGCTTTATAGAATGCATCATATAAGGACTTCTTAACGAAACTTGGAGATATGCCAACTAGGGCTGTGCCGGTTTGGATTTTTTCTTACCGCGGTCGGTAATCAACAAATTCCCGCGGTTTTGCGATATACCGCTATATTTATACCCCCCCCCCCGCCCCCACCAACACAAACAAGGCGCAAGACATGGGTTAAATAATATGCATTATTTATTTATCTTCAATACAAAACAAGTGCAAATTATTCAAACATTTAATGTGAATATTTTTTCCTTCAACATTTCTTAAATTTCAACATTCAACAACTAGAAGAACTTCAACCTCTATTGCAAAACAAAAAAAAAAAGCTTTTTCTTTCTCCATCTTTGATCAAAGGTTGTTTGAAGTTTCGTTTTGAGAACGGTGAATAGGCCTACTGGTTATGACCCCCCCCCCCCACCCCGGCGCCCCCACCAAACATATAACATCCCCACATATACAGGTCAATGTTTCAATTTTTTTTGCCGGTCATGACGGTGACGTGCTCAGACCCGCGGTAGGCGTCACGTACCGCGGTTTAGCGGTAATGCGGTTACCGTCCCAGCCCTAATGCCTCACATTTTCGTCACTTTGTTTATTTATTTGGGTCCTTTTTATTATTGCGTCAGATGAAAAACGGTGTCCTCGACGCTTTGGAAGATCTCCTATTCCATCCCATGTATCTTTGAGAAAGTGCCTCGTTCTCCATCTCGATTTCGTTGCAAGGGATTGTATGTATAAGTCCAGGGGGGTATACCCAATATAGACTCCATCCCCGCCGTCGGTGTTGATCGAAGTGTGTGAGTCATTCCTAGAAGTACCTTCCTTTGGATCTTATTTAAAACTCGTATTGCACTCTTTTTTGTTGCAATTGCATGCCCCCAAACAATACACCCGTAAGTCAGTGTCGGCCTAATTATTGCTTCATAGAGCCAGAGTATTTTTTCTGGGGTTAATCCCACTTTTGGCCTATTGTGGCTTTAGCAATATTCCACAAACGAGAGCACTTAGCAGCCTTTTCAGCTAGGTGTTCCCTCCATGTACGTCCCTGATCAAAAGTCAGACCAAGATATTTCATTTTTGTTGAGTATTCTAATATTCTTCCATTCATATATAATTTTGGAAAGTGTTTAGATCTCAGTTTGTATGCTTTAGAAAATACCATGGCTGTGGATTTGAAAGGGTTAAACGTTAGACCATTCATTTCCCCCCATTCCAGAACTGTACCAATGCTTCTTGCATGGAGCTGACCAAGGTGTGAGGATCTTTCCCACTTACTAGTAGGAGGACATCATCAGCATAACCAAACCACTCTGATAGCACCTTTTTGGAATTTTTAAAGTAATGTGTCCATTATGAGGTTCCACACTATTGGAGATAGCACGCCATGCAGGTCCGCCATAAATGACGCCGCCAGGAGCATCATTGGATGTAAGAGCGGGATCACATCCACATCAGGGACCTCCTGAGAGAGCAGGCCTTCCCTCCCTCAACGAGGTGGCCGCCAAGGCGGTGGCCATGGAGACATGGAAATGTTTTTATTCCAGCGACGGGGTCGGCGGTGCCAGAACCCGATTGGTGATTTCGTCTTTCCCATCCCGAGGAGGCCCATGAGGTCCACAACTTCAGTGGCGTCCCCACTTGGGAGGGAGACAGCTACTTTGCATGTCATGCAAATATCTGTGTGGAATTTGTCTAAGGCCTTGAGGTCGGCCACTACCCTTCACACAGCCAGGACCGCAGCTAGCCCCATTGGACGCAGCGTCCCCATATATCCATTCTGCACGGGCATTTCGTTTTTATTTGGTTTTTTCTATTTTTTTATTTATTTATTCAACAGTTCATGTAAAAATTTATATACAAAACTATATATAAAATTGATGCTATAAGTAAAATACAATATATAAACATTTTAGTTCATAATTATAGCAACATACATGAACATACTACCTAATTTCTCCAAAAGTAAAACTTAAACTATTAAAACATAAATACTAAAAACGAAGTGTAAAGGATCATTTAAATTTTTTAAATTTCTTTAAAAGTAATTTTAAAGCATCTCTTAAGACGTTGGAACGGGAGGGGACATATTTCACCCAATCGCCAGCTAGCGTCCACGAGTTGTCCGTGACCGAAGGGATCCGTAGGTCCAATGCAGCATATCGAGCGGAGGCGGATATGCATATTGCCCTAAGGTCCAGCGGCTGCAGGGGACGATCCAATGTAAGGCTCTTTGCCACTAGGGCTTTGGCACTAAGTAGAGCGTTGTTTATAGCTTTTGTCTTCGCGGAAGCCCTTTGACTTGAAAGGCCAAATAAAATAGAGGCTTTGCAGTACTTTCCAGCGTTAGGTGCATCCAAGCCCCTTACATTTAGTTTAATGAATCTCACCAATATGTCTACCGATCGACACTCTGCAAGGCGTGAATTATAGAGTTAAAAATAACACCACAGTCTTTGCAAGGGCGGGAAAACTTGAGGAGATTTGCCGAAATCAATAACTGTGAAGTAAATTGTCTTCCGTCCGTTATACAGCTAATAGAATGCCGGATACGATTACTCCACTCTCTCGGAAGATCCAGGAGTTTTAAGAATGCATCACAAATGAGATTGCACTCCGACAATCCCATATGCACAGGGGAGTTAATTTTAAAAACCAGGGCTTTAGCACATTATGGAGATTTGCCGCCCGTAACAAGGGAAACCGAAATCTTCCATGATTAAGGGAGTCATGGTGATGTAAGTTGTGGATAGTTAATATACCCTTATTGATTGCGAGTTTCTCAAGATCCTCCGGAGTTCCTAAGTTCTTGAAGAAATGCCTTTTTGAAGAATTATATCTTAAAAAAGACTCAACTCAAGTGTCTGCTCTTGGGGTCTTGGATCCCTAAGTAGCGAATTAATGTGGAAGTCATTGAACTTATCATGGTTGAGGCGATTTCTTTTAAGCAATGATTTTTGGGCAGAGAGAATCAAAAACAAATTCCATGATGTTATAGGACGGCACTTTTGCGAAAGAATTTTTATGGGCCCTCAGAGCTTTTAAAAACTCTTAAGCGGTGTGGCTCTCATTGGAAGAAAATGAGTAGGTCATGGAATCAGTCATGGATAAGATCCTTCCTCTCCTTGGCGTAAATGAGCCATTAAATAAAAACAGTCGTTTTGATAGTGCCTCGGAATTTTTAGAAGAATGTCAAGCGACTTCAATAGGTCAATTCATTCAAGATGAAAAGGTTCTTAAAAACTATATCCTATTCTTACGAGTTAAGAGATATTGCAAACCTTTATCGTTTGGAATAAACATTGTAGGTCCGCCCATTCCATTTTATATAGCTATTGGTGCTCTAACAAACCAAGCCATTCGGAGATCCCTTATAGACACGCGAAGTCCAGGCCATCTGCGATAGTAAAAAGACGAAGAGAAAACTAGGATGTGAAAAGAAATGTCATTTTTAGATCCAATAATTATTATGCAAAATACATACACCGACTCAAGACAAAAATGGCTGAGGTACCGGCTAGCCACTTCCTCGCTCTTCTTGAGTAAATCCAGGGCGAACCCAGAAGATCAGGTCTGTCATTGGTGTAAAGAAGTGAAGGAGACATCTTTTCACTTCTTTTACTTTTGTCAGAAAATCCTCCCAGTTATCCGTGCCGTGGAAGAAGAAATAGTAAGAGCTTATGGAACAACACTGGAACCGTCTGATTGGCTAATCTCTACCTCACCTCGATATGGGAAGGCCTTCCATATAGAGCATATAATCTCCTCGGTGCAAGGGCTCCTCTACGCATGCAGGGTCAACGGAAGATGCATTCCAGCAGGGATACGAAAATACGTGGTCCAAAGCATAGAACTCTTAGATCTGCAACAACATAGTCAACAAACAAGGCGGTTTTCTTTAAAAAGTATATACAAAACAAGATGTCACATAAATAATTATTTTTAAGAGTTGATACAGCTTTGCAGGCTTTTGGTTTTATTATTGTTATCTTTTAATAATGAATTTACCTGTTTCCCTATCAATCTTTTAATACCCACCCTCATTTGTATTATACCTTTTTTAAACATATCACAAGTCATTGTAATTGGATGTATTTGAAAAATTGTATTGAAATATATATTGGATATTTAAAAAAAATAAAAATAAAAGAATTATATCTTATGATACCAACAACGGAGTCCTTTTCAAATATTGGTGTGTTTTTCCAAATGATTATTTGGGCACAACCCCAAGTAACCGAAAGGCTAGAGGTAATGCCGTTTGTTAGCTCAGAGCCAAACATAAGCCAGTGATAAATTTATTAAATGAAACGCAACGCCTCCATTCACAAGAAGGATGTTTCGCTAAATTAAGGAAGACTTTTAATAAATCTTGGGAATTATCGTAGCGATTGAACTATACCTCCTCCAAAAAGACCTCTCTTTCTTTTAATAGTTGCAAATACATCCTATGAAATAATGCAGCCAGCCAATTGTTCTCATCTAAGATGGCTTTTTCCGCTATCAAAGGCGACGAAGAAGCTTTGTAGAGAACCAACGGAACTACTTTTGTGTTGTAGAGGTCAATTCTTTTCTGAAGACGGAAATTTCTCCATGACAAGATTTTTTGCATTATGATACAGCTGGTACTTGACCAATTCTTTTCATACACGCCGGTCTTACAACCATACAATACCCAAAACCTCAATTGTAGGTTTCAATTTACAAGCACGGATTTGAGAACAAAAGACTGGGTTCCAAGAACCGATTGGTAAAATAGAGGTCTTATCTTTATTGACTGATAGACCTGAGCTAATTTCAAATTTATTAAATATTCTAAAATAATCTCTATCCTTTAATAAGCTGAGCTTCCGAGTTAGCTTGAAGCATTATGGTGACGTCATCTGCGTAGAGATCAATTATATGATGAGACCCCTCAAAGTCCACGCAAATCCGCCAAACTTTCGAATTATCCTCTGAGCAAACTCCTCGATTGAGGCTATAAAAGGAGAGGAGCCGAAGGACATCCTTGCCTACAGCTTTTCCCCAACTTGATGCTCTTGCTTTCTTGTCCATTTAAAGAAATAGTAGAGGATCCATTAAAAAGTAATGCACGAACAGGATTATAAAATTTTCTCGGTAAAATATTTTTAACTGCCTTTAAAATTTGAATGTGTGAAATGGAATCAAACGCTTTTGAGAAATCAATAGCTACAATAGTGCCATATTTTCCATTCTTTCTGACCGAGTCTATTGAGGCTTGAATATTATAAGATATGTCGTGAATTTTTCGGTTTTTTTAAAAAACCCTTTTGATGGGGGCCTATTTTTCTATATTTATTTGTTTTTATTTATCTTATATTTTTTATATAATTTTATTGTTTCTTTATTTATTTATATATTTTAGACTAGTTACAAATGTAACTAATATGCCCAATGGCAAGAAATATACTCGATTACACACTTGTGTATAGTCATAATATTTTGTTTAGCAATAAATTATATTTTTTTAAAGAGAGGTAAATGTGATTTTCTTCAGGAGAAAGGGGGGGAATATAGAGGATTTATGTTACCTACTGTGACGGTCGTTTATTTATTTTGTGCTCCTAAGAAAATAAATTAAGTAGTGTTGCAGTGGTCCTTGAGAGGCTTCAGTGGTATCTACAGAAAGGTATTGCATCGAATATCACCGTTGGATACTAAACCGAACCTCAGGTTGGACAGGGTGCCCAAATTTTGGTTTATACTCAAGTCCTGAGTTTCCTCCAAGAGCTCTGACGTATTACATACTTCGTCATACTTCCTGAGCTATCAACAGTGAGAAGAGAGTAAGAGAGGTAAAAGAGAATATTAATATTTATACATTATTGCACCATATTTTGAGTCCTGATCACAGAAGTTCCTCAGTTCTCTTACATCATGACTGCGCTCCCTCCAGATAAACCCCCTGACTTGCAGACTAAGGGTGCGCGTAGGCTTCAAAGAGGGAAGGTTACGCCCGGCATAGAGGAAAAAAGGAGCTCGATAGCCGTGCGTGCTAAGGCGTGTTCAACTCTCAATGTTGGGGGCGCAGTTCGAATCCCGAGAGGGGATGGTCATTTTTGGTCTACCTCATTGATAAGATCCTAGGTTCGATAGATTAATTTTAACGCTATAATGCTTATTCATATCCTATCGGATGCAATTCGATCGAACCATATAGGCAAAAAAAAAAAAAAAAAAAAAACGTCCTGTAAATGTTAACAACAAAAGAAAAGAAGAATGCATCTAGAAGAGAGTTTCTCAACGAAGAATCCTAATGATAAAATAAATACTCCATCATATTCAAGCATTACTAAGATACTCAAGTCAGGAACCAAGACCTTGAATAGAAGTCCTCTATGGGATAAAAAATTTATAGACTGGAGAGGAAATGATGGAAAATGTTTGAGAGGATTCTGTCCAAGAATACATCATTATAAAAAAGTTTTTGAAGCCCTTAAACTGAAAGGGGATGAAGTATCACGCATAAATGATTGTAAGAGTGAGGCCGGATTCATCATAATTACATTCAAACAGGACTTAAATGTTGTCTCCAAGTTTGATCACGTCAAAGGAGCTATGTGCGGCATTTGGCCCCTTGCACTCATTATCGAATCGAGGAATTGCCACAGCTGCGGCAGCATAAGAAATCTTGCCAATCATCAATCCCTTGACCAGCTGCCGTAGGTATTTACCTCTTGGTAAGTGCACTGCCGACCTGGAGATGGGTGCGGCCCGTTTTGCTGCTGCCTTTGCGACGTTGATGTTATGGGGTGCTGTAGTGAAGCCGGTATCAATTTTACCCCAAGAAACTCAATTTCGTCAGATGGTGCACCTCGACGCCCCCAACGGTGACGGCGAAGACTGCAACATCCTTTTTTTTGACGTTTCTTCCCGATCATGAGCTGAGTTTTGGTGGCGTTAAGGACAAGGCCGTTCCCCCCTGCGAATCTGGAGAAAGCGTCCGCCTTTGACTCCAAGAGGGACCCGACTTCCTCGAGGTCGGATTTTACGACGGTCTCCAGGACCTTGGACAGAGCTGGGAGGATGCAAATTGGCCTGTACGATGCGGGGTCAGTCGCAGGCTTGCCCTTGCCCTTGAAAACGGGTAGCACATTGGACATTTTGAGTGCAGTCGGAACGGTTCCTGACGCCAGCGATCTATTCACAAGATGAGCGATTTACCCAGCAAGCAATTCAATGCCTTTCTTGAGAACAGAGACAGGTATCCCGTCGACACCCAGGGCCTCAGTTGTCTTCATCCCTTTGATGACCCTTGCGATCTTTCCAGCCCCTGCAAAGGAGAAGGAGAACGGCGCTAATAACTTGGGCCACGACGAAAAAGGGGACTGCGAGGGGAGAAGGCCTTCCCGGAGTTTTTTTATTTTCTCAATGTAAAAGTCGTTCATCGAAGTTGCCGTCTCTGCATTGTTTACCGTGGAGATTCCGCCTTCCTCAACAGAAGCTGGGAGGGGAGAACTTGAATTGCCGATAGCCTCATTTGCGAGGCTCCAGAGGACCTTGGGATCGTTGTGGCTCTGGTGTAACTTATTGACGTTCGTGCGCACCTTGTGCGTTTTACCATAGATGAGACTTGGTTGCGAATTCGCCGGTATTCACTACCTGTGGCTTTGTCTCTCTCTCATGAGCTTGAGCGTGTCCGGCGCTAGATAGAGATTTTTACCCGTCTTAACTTTGATGGTCTTGATAGGGGCAACCTCGTTGAGTGCACCCGTGATGCCATCGAGGAGGAATTTGTGAACTTTTTCGACATCCTCAATGCTATAGATAGACGTCCACGGCCATCTTTGGAGTGCGGTCTCTAGTTCACTCTGCCGGATTGCTTTAAAATTTCGTCGTTTGATTGATCTGGTCCCGCTCCTCTCACTTGGGACCAATATATTGGCAAGAACGGGGGGGTGATCGGAAGTGGTGTCCTCTAGAACTTTGACGCTGCAGTCTAATCCGGCAGAGTAGACGTGGTCGGGGCAAGATGTTCGGTGCTCACCTTCAAACTTACCATAAGATTTCCATGTGGCCTTCGTGGTCGCGTAGTCGAGACTCGCGTCCTTCATGCCATCGCTAAGGATCTGCAGGAAGCTCCTCCGCGAGTAGCTCCTATCGTTGTGCCTCAGTGTGTCGAGATTGAAGTCACCGAGAATGAGGACACACTTTGACGTTCCAGTCGCGGATTTAGCTTGGTCAAGGATGACATCGAGGCGATCTCTCTCGGTGAGCACAGATCCGGGCTCGGAAGAGTTCCATTCCCTGTAGACACCACCGACAAGGACACTATAAGTGGGGAGGGTCAGCTCAATCCACATCGTTTGAACATCCGAGGACATGAGGTCGGGTCGTAGCTTGGCGTTAGAACGCATTGCCAGGTCGGTTTTCACTAGAGTGACTATCCTCCTCTTTCCAACCCCAAGAGGTCCAAACGAGACGTACCCTTTTGTTTTAAAGGTGTCAACCGAGGGGGCCATTTCGGTCTCTGTGATTACGGCCGCGTCGATGTCTGTCTGTCGAGCATATAGACATATATTCAGTACGGGCATAGTTCCCTCTCTTTTGACTTGTAAAAGCAAATGAACTGTGAGCTGGACCCACGAAGCATTGAAATATCATCAATGATGTCTCTGGAAGAGTTTTTGCAGTGACATATATGTTAAGAAAGTATATATTTAATTGTCTAAAGTAATATATATGTATATCATAATATTAGGGCTGATGGAATTTGGAACACAAATAATGCCGTATATGCCCAGAATATGGCTGGAAAATAACTTTAAAAGCAAAAAAAAAATGCAAAAAGGCTTAATATGTTAAACAAATATAAAAATATGCATTCTGGGAGAAAAGTGACGACGTTTTAAAAAATAAGTTCAATAAAGGATTATTAATGTAATTAATGATAAACGCAAAAGTGGGGCTTTAAAAAGTCTATAAAAAGTTGTTAATGAGAAGATTGTTTTAGAAAAGAAGACGCAACCTACTCAAATTCGTAAAAAAATATATACAAAAAAGCCTTACATATGCGTATATGTGTTAAAAGGTCGCCCAAGAAAGATTCCTTGAGCCCTTAATAAAGTCATTATGACATATTTTGTAACAAATTTAAATTATTTTATGTCCTAAAGATTTTCATATTTATATTTGGACCACAAAGTAATTAAGTTAATTTTTTTACAAGAAAAACTCAATAATTTTATATAAATTTCGTTCTTCAAGGATAGTTTCTCCCGATAATACTGTTAAGTATTTGAGGGATTTTTTTATATGTTAATGTAATGATGTAATTTTTTTATAATGTAACCAATTGATGGAAAGTAAATTGTAAAGTAAATCCTCTTATAAATATCCTCTTAAAAACCCTACTTTATACCCTATAGAAAAAAGGATAGGGAAGTGAAAGCAATAAAAACTAGAGACATATCACTCAGAGAGTGTGTACCTCCGCCGATCCCCACAACATTCCCATTCAAACATTCTCCCTTTCACACGCCCAATTTTCTATCTCTAATCATTGTTTCCTCTCTGTTAGCTCATTTTGCATATTAAAAAAGCACTCAGAGACGGGAAGAGGAAGAAGTTTAAGCTACGTCACTGGGTTAACATAGTCCTGAGCTGATATATGAACAATAATACGTCAATGAATATTTTTTAGCGTTTGTTCTTTCCTACTCCCTGAATAGAGACCCCATTCATTATTATTATTAGTAGTATTTTGCTCATTTTGCATATTAAAAAAGCACTTAGAGATGCCAAAATTAATCACTTGTTTCTTTTGGCATTTCCAACAACTCCACAAAGTTTCATTCGAATCCGTTCAGTACTTTTTGAGTTATCCTGCTGACAAACCAACAAACCAACAAACTAACAACTAACAAACCAACAAACGCCAGTGAAAACATACCTCCTTCAGCGGAGGTAATAATTATTTCCTTTATTCTTTCATAGACAACCATTAATTGTGTATATCTTTTTCGTCATAATTCATCCATCTTGAACATTTTCCTTTACCACTTTTATTGTGTCCAATTTGCTTCCGGCTATTAATTAGCATGGTGAGTTCAACCCTATATATATATTCGATTTATTTAATTGCTTTATTATTCTCCCGAAATACCAATTCTAACCAAAGGTCTATTTTAAGACTCCCTCTTCTTCTTGCTTCCAAGGCAGTGCTATAACTTCCATTTTCAAAAAAGCTGCTCCTCAAAATATAAATAATAATAAAAAATATCCTCATATTTAAATGAGTATCATTCTTCCCCCGCTCGTGTTTCTAGCCCATTTGATTAATTTTATCTTTAAATTCAAGTGAGGAACAAAGAAGTGACAAGAAATGACGCATTGAGAACAAGTAGAGAAGTTTTTTGAGCCCATGAGACATTAAGCTTTATTGTCTTTTCTCATTAATGGCATGTCCATTCCTTTTTGCTTGTCTCTTTGAAAATATAAAATTACATGTCACACTTCCTTAATGCCATTGTTTCATAACTCAAATTTAGAAATTGTTATTTTATATCTTTATAGAAACGTAGAAGTCTATAGACAAGGAAATAACAATCTTGTTGATTGTAGGGTCCCAGCAGCCTTCAAGGCCTTTCAGTGAAAAAAAAAATCTTATACAGGAGGACTTTAGAGAATATCAAGGAGTCTTCCCATCAACTAAACTTAACAGACAATGTCAATATTTTGTATGTATTTTTCACTTTTACTTTGCAATAAATGTATTTTGATGAAAAATTGATGAGATGAGTCAATTATGTAAGCTTCCGAGAAAAATGTTATTTTACAGCTCCCTGTAATTGCATCTGTGTGGGATTGTGGGTAAGTTTCTTTTCAATGAGGTTGGACATAAAATTGACCCTCGTGGGATTTGAACCTGTAACCTCCTTAACATTAAGAGTCGAGGTCGCTTCCACTGCGCTCCTTTTTCAATTACTCATTTCGAATTAATGACCCATTGAATATTTAAAATTAATGAAAAAACCGGTTTTCATTATAAAGATTATATATTTCTTTAGAATGCCATAAATCCAAGTTACCATTTTAAATAAATGACCCGTTGAATATTCCAAATTAATGAAAAATGGTCGTAAATTAATACGGTTTTCTTTATAAAGGTTTAGGTATTTAGAATGACATAAATCCAAGTTACCTTGTATTTTTCTCTTCTATACAAATAGTATATTATTAGATACATCATTACATCGAGTCTGTATGATTAATAAATAACAATTTATAGGGCTAAAAGTTCTGTTTATACAGTTGAGGTGCAGGGTATTAAGGCTATTGTTAACTAGTAGATCTCCCATTCGAGCCTCAGATGAAAATAATGACACAAAAAAACATTCTTACAGAACAACATAAATTGCCAAACAGAAAAAATAATGACGGGCTTTTTGAGTGGTTCGATTACTTAATTATAATAATAACACTTAATTACATTGACCATGCCTTTCCAATCTGTCTTATCCTTTAAATCATAAGGTATTTTAAATAGCTTTATGTTGAATTGTAATCTTGGACCAAGTAGAGGAAAAACCCATTCAAATACGCGTCAATATTTCTATCACAACAAAAATCAATTTATATACATGTTTGTTTGTTTAGATCCTAGAGCAGTCCCAACACACTGGAACTTAATCCGGTATCAGCCGGTCGTGAGCTGTCTAGGAACTACTAATTTTATTTTTAAGCAAATTAAATTTGGATATATAATTCTAACTATTTAAAAGAAATTCCTCCAGCGTCTTCTTCCTCTCTCGGGTTTCCAATGCAAGTTCGTCCATTCCAATCCTTGTCCGAGGACAATCGTAGATTAGATTAATTGGAGTTTCATCTTCCTCTTCGCAGAGACGGCACGTTTGAGTTTCCGACCTTCTCATTCGGTGAAGATGTCCATTTAAGCTAATGTGGCCTCTAGCCATGGAGACAAGTCGGGTCATAGAAGCCCTCCCATAATGCTACATTTTCTTCCCAAGATAGGGCTCAGAAATGAAATATTTTGTCTGACTACAGGAACTCATCTTAGCCAATTTGCCTTACTTATGGACATGGATGCCTCCCTTAGAGCACCCTTGGCTTGATCGATTGACGTGGGCACTGAAACTGCAATGCCTGTATGGGCACCTGCTTTTGCTAGAATATCTGCATATTCATTTCCCGTGGTGTCATTATGACCTCTCACCCACCCAATGGTAATGTCGCAATTGCTACACTCCATGGCCTGCTTGCAGTTCAACACTTCCCGCCGTTAGAAGATCCCCGGGCTGTGTGTCTACACTGTTGATGGCCGAGAGACTATCCGAAAGGACAATCATATTCTTATCCTTCGTCTTATCTAATGCCAGGCCACTAACTAAATTCCGAATCATCTAAATTTCGGCTTGGAATACACTGTTGGTGTCATCAAGCCTGAGGGAGCTTTTCTCTATGGCCACGTCACCCTTCGTTATGACCCATCCCGCGCCGGTTTGACCGTTAATTTTTGAGCCATCTGTATAGCCTATCATATCGAAGTCCTTCAAGTTCCACTCCCTTGCCACATTGTATCCCCGTTCGTTTGTCCACAACGTTGAACTTTTGCTAAATGTTGGAATATTTTTGTTCGTATATAGTTATCCAACCATCGAACATGTCCCTTAGCGGAAGGGTCGGACCACGATTGTTTGTTGTCTTTTTTAGTGTGAAGCCTAGCTATGCAGGCGCGCTCCATTATTTAGAGATTAAGTGGTAGCAAACCACAAAGCACCTCCATGGTACTTGTTGGGGTCGACTGCATTGCCGCTGTGATCGACATGAGACCCAGTCTCTGTAATTTACGAAGAAACGTCCTCATCGACTGATTTACTTGAAGTCTAGGTGCAAAGACTACCACTCCATAACTCACAAGTGCTCTCACATAAGTTTCGTAGATCCATTTGGATTTTAAAGGACTTAGGCCCCAGTCCGCTCCCACAAATCTTTTCAGGGCGAAGAGGCTTCTTTTGGCTTTAGAGGTAACATATTTAATGAGGTTATTCCATCTCAGTTTGCCATCTAAAACTAGTCCCAGGTATTTTAAGGTTCTCACTCTTTCAATTATGTAGTCGCCCAAATAGAGATACTTATGCCTCCCGTTTTTCTTCATAGAAAACAACATTGCTGCAGAATGTGGTATTCCTATTTCCAGCCCATTGCAGTAGTTTGTCTAGAGCTTCATGCATTATATTGAATAAAGTTGCTCGGTCTATGCATCTCACACAAAGAGCATGATCATCTGCGTAAGCCACTTAATGTATAGGTTTACCAATAAGATGTACTGCTTCCTGGAAAGCAAGATTCCAAGCCAGTGGGGATAGGATACTTCCCTGAGGGCAACCTCTCGTGGTATCATGGAAGTGTAAAGTGTAACTAAGCGGCTCACAATGCAGTCAGGTACATTTTATATGTTTGGGCAGGTATTTGATCAAGACTAGGTTTTTATTTGATTTCAGGCTTTTTATTGCGCTTTTGACAGATTCAACACTGAAGTAATCTTCCACTGGCTCTGTGATTTGAAAGCTTGATTGCTGTGCACTGCAGCTGGATCGTTTTCAATGTATTCAGGGAAGTGCTCATCAAATAGAAGTTTCAGTCTGTCCTTTTCGTTATCTTTGTTGTCCATGATACCTACACGAACATTTGTGTGATTAGCTCGTGTTTTCATTAGTCGGGAGATGTCCTTTGGTCCTTCTAAAGAGGTCACCCAGTCTTTGAAGGCCTCTTTCTTTCTCTTCTCCTCTTGATCTTAGTCAGACATCTTTCAGGAGACTGTGGCCGGTCCGGCGTTTTTTCAGGAGGAAGCTCTGCCATGTTGTTGTTTTAGTTATTACAGAAGCTTACCTCGAACTTTGTAGCTTTAGGACAATGACGTATGTAACGCAACGTCACAACTCTCGAGTATCGAACTTTGTAACTTAAGACTATTATGTAGAGCTGGGATTCGGTAGAAAAATCTACCGCCGGTTCGATATTCGGTATACACCGAATACCGATCGATATTGGTATTCGGTAGATTTATTATATATCGACAGTATCGATCGATATTCGGTACGGTAGATTAGAAAGAGAGATACATTTATTTATGTATCTGCTTTTACTTCTTCATATGCATTTAATATCGGACAGTTTATAATAAAGGACAATTAAATACATCATTTGTTATAATTAATTAGATATTATTTGAAATTTAATACATACTAAACTTATATAAATTATATATATACTTGGATTTTGTAGGAAATGGAAGGCTACAGCAATTTTTTTCATTAACTGTCTCTTATTGTCCGATATGAACTGCACTTTCAGGTACTCTAGTATTCAATGCATAGCATAAGCTTATATTGAATGTCTATTTATGTATCTGCTCTATAATACTATAAGTTGTTGTTGTTTATTTATTTTAAGAAGTTCAAGTTCTTCACACAATGGAGCCCTTGGGCAAAGTGACAGTTGAAAAATGTTTCCCTGCTATTGAAGGGAATAAGCTCTCTATATCTTTATGTCTCTATGGTAATGTTATAAAAGTCATACTTTCAAATAAACCGTACCGATTTACAATCGGCATTTTCTACCGAATATCGTAAAATCAGTTCGATATTGAAATCTACCGTCGGTAGTATCGAATACCGATTTACATTCGGTAGTCACAGCTCTGCTATTATGTACGTAATGCAATGTCACAACTATCGGATCATAGAGGAAACCAGGCCTTCAGTAGAACCCAAAATATGGTTCTCCTGTGCTACTTGAGACTTCACGGGGTATCTTGGAAGATATTCGTCCAAATATATAATCGGAGACGACCCCTGAATCTTCTTAAAGTCACTGTAACTCACTTAAATTTATATTTTTTAAATCACAACAATAACAACGTCAGTCACTGCGGCTATACATAATCCTCTAATTAAATACATATTTATCATCTCTTTCAGCCTAATACCCCCAGTACAAGTAAGAGTATACATAGTGTTATTGAAGAGATCTTCTTTATTTTATATATATTTGTTTATGTCAATTTAATCTCTTAATGTTAAATCAAAGGCTCCACATCCGACAATAAGAATAAGAAATCTTCAAAGATAATAATATAAGCTTGTTATTTAAAAAAGTAAGAATTGATGTAGGCAGTGTCTCTTTTGAAAAACGAATTAATGGATATTTTTTTTCTCCTCACAAATGTCTTTTTTATTTACCTTAAGGAAAATAAACTTTGATCCCCATATATGTATTTAAAACACTCTCTACAACTAATGTTTGTTTTTATGAAAATGCACTACAGGGTGCATATTTTAAAAACACGGGACTTTTTATGAATGATTGTTAATAATTTTACAAATTAATGTTTTATGCAGTGATTCATGAATTTGTGAGTCTTTGACACAACCATTTTTGCCTAGTTGTTTACTCATTCTACCTCGGGAGGAGGTCAAAAAGGTACGAATAGCATACATACGCTTAAAGCATTTTAAGTCAGATTATTATTTATACACAGCCCACTGGTTATAAGACATTTCATTACTGGCAATAACAACATTCACGAAAGAGAGCTTTGTCCGAGAATGAGTGGGTATATCTACAAAAGTTATGAGTAGTATTAAGATGCACACTTATTAACAGCAAAGATATTAAAAAATCTCCTTGACGTCTTACCATCCGGCTTTAAATACATTGTTTAAATAGTAATGTTTTTATATATTGGCTATAATCTTTGTATTTTGGTTAGCAACTCTCTTGGCTCATGATCTTTTCTTATCTAAAAATCATCTACGCGTTTACACTAAAAAACTCCCATTTCATTTGCTAATGCAGAAAGCATCAATACCATAACTCATCCATCCAAACTTGACCTCTGCAAATATTTTATTTTTATTAATTCGTAGCATTATATATAAGCAACAATATCATTGGAAAATCTTTTTTATATCAATAAACTCAGGAAAATCAAAACTGCGTCTTATGCATTGAAACTAACTTTAGATTCTTCTAGAAGGTGAAACTGATTATTGGGAGTGAGAAAAAATGAGGAGAGAAGACAAATGGCTGAAAATTTTAATCCAGTAAGTGTTTGTCTGGGAAAGACTTGCTGAAGGAAGAACTCCTAATATAAATCAATTCCTATTCAGACAGAGGCTGTATAATACGAACAGGTAATAAGAATGTTGATAAAGGTCCAATAATTTTACAACGCATCAATTATTTAGAAAAAAGACACGTTGCGAAAAAAAAAAAGGATTTTTTGATCGGTTCTGATTTAAAAGATAAAAGTAAAATATTAAAGAAAATTATATAATTCTACAAAGATAGCTGCACGGAGTTCAAAAAATTGGAAAGGAACCTAATTTTAAGTGCAGTGGACACAAAGATCAGTTGCGTATAAATCTTTTAAAAATAAGCCTTTTAACTCGAGTAACCAACTACCTCAAATACTACGGGCACTGAAAAATATTTTAGAATCTTTTATTACCCCTGGGGAAAATGAAGAATTTGTTCAATCCTATCAACAAAAAAATCCACCGGGCCGGACGGATTCCTGATGGAATTCTATAAAAAGTATATAAACTTCCTCTCCCCATTAATAGCAAAAGTTTATATAGAATCCGTCTTAAGGGAATATTTTGAAAACAAATAGAAATAGGAAATTTGGTAATGATCCCAAAAATTGGGAAAAATCAAAGAAAATATAAAACCCCTGACCATGTTAAATACATCATACAAAATATATATAGTGGTATTCAAGCTAAACGAATGAATAAAACACTTCCGATGCAGGCAAGGAAACCCACTATTTCCCAAGTATATTCAATTTAAGCATTAACTAGTTGATTACAATATGTAACAGGATTTTGCCCCTGGGCTGAAATTTCTAATTTGAGTCCCATTTTTACGTAGATTCCAAAAATGCCACTCAAAATATCGTCCGAAAAAAGATTTGGACTTTATACTCTTTTTTTGAAAATCATGAAAATCATGTCCTTTGATCAAGCACAATATCACCTCTAGTCAGAGCCCAACCAGCACCTGTCTGACCATCGATTTTGAGCCGTCAGTGTAACCTATGAGATCGAAATCATGGATACACCATACGTATTTGACTTCGTAGCCCCTAGTTTTAGACCAGAAATGTATACGAGGAGGAGGAGGAGTTGGAATATCATTGACTTTTAAATATTTGTCAAAATATTGTTGATGTCCTCTACTCAAATGGTCAAACCATTTCAATGGGTTTTCAACTTTAGTCTGAATCCTGACCATGCATACAAGTTCCATTATATAGAGATGTAATGGCATTAAGCCACTGAGTGCCTCCATTGTTGCTGTTGGTGTAGAACTAATTGCCTCAGTAATGCTCATGAGATCGGGTTGATATAGTTTGCCGAGCTCCCTTTTTAGATATCCATTCGTTTGAAGTTTTGGTGCAAACACAATAGCACCGTAGCTCACATTTGACCTGTATATTAAATTTTCCTTATCAAATCTCTCGAATTAGAATGTTAGTAGTAGAAGTGTCCCAAAATTTTAATCAACACCCGGCGATAACAGTTTAGTTAATCTAAGTCAACAGTTTGTCAATGTAAACTTCGAGCAGATTTTATCAAAATATATTGTTTTAACATTAATTGGTTGAATGATAATGAAAATCAGTGTACGGATACTTATGATAATTTCTTATTATTTTAAAATTGGAAAATGTATTTTCGTAGTATTAAATTTCGTAATTAATATGTATATTGAGAATGTAAATTAGATAAAACTACGTTCATAGATATTCGAATCACAATTATGAATGAACCAAAAAAAATCCTATCTTGATATAAAATGATTTATTTATGATCATTTATTTTGCATTTTGGTACAAAAATAGGTAAAAATATAGCTCACGATTATTGCCTACAAATTGCATAACCAGGTGTTTCATTCAATTTAAACAGTGATCATTCTGGCCTACTTTTATATCAGCTTTTAGCAAAATTCATCGTACATAAAATCCTCTCTTTTCTTAAACAAATATTTTTACTTCATCTAAGTATTTATCTATGTAAATGCATTCATTCATACTACTTTTTCAAAATCAATGTTTTTTTTCTTAAAATACAGTTCTCTATTTTATATGAAAGATATATCAAGTTGCTAAAAATCACATTTAAACTGTTTGAAGTTCATATGACCTCAATCACGAAATATCTTTCTTTGTTTAATCACGTTTTTGTTCAATTAAATTAGTTTCACTCATTTAAATTGCTTAGTAAGCCTCAAAATGAATGTAAACTGCACTAATTCAATTAAAAGATTATCAAAGTGTCTTGAAAAGTTAGTTTTATATGACAACTTATTTCATGCATTTTTGGAATGTGTATTTTCGAATTAATTTATTCAATTATTAAGGCTTGATTTCTTTGTGTTGGCTTTTACGACCTTATATATATATATAAGTTTTATACCATAGTATATCCCATAGGATGTATAGAGGTACATAACGGGATCTTATTGAGTTTCGTGACCTGTGATATAATTGCTCTCAAAGTTTTTCAGGTAAATTTTGAGACTTAGACTAAGACATATTGACTTCCATGTTATCTCATTATATCTCTCAACTTGACAAATTCCTTCAGAATGATTCACTCTCCAACTACTAGAAGATATTCCTTAACTCAAAAGAAACCTTTAAAAAAAAGTCGTCTCTATCTGAGTCTATGTAACTGAGCGTTTCACAAAAGGTAAAGAACTTCTCAAGGCTGACTGGATGACAGTGGAAGTTTGAAGATCAGGGCACGGATTGCAAAAGGGAAGCGATAAAATTAATCCACAACTGTAAGCATATACATATTTTGGTTGAAGAGCTGAGTGGGCCTTTGAAATCTTTGCTTAAGTGTTCCATCGGCCGAGTTGTTTTAATAAGGTTTGAGCCGGGGGCTTATTAAATCTAGGTTTAGAACATATACGGCAAGAAGAACATACATTGCGGTCATAACAAGTTGAAAATGGCAAGTTTCCTGAACGCATGTAATGTTGTAATCTAGTGACTTCATGATCTACCCAAGGAGAATATAAATAAGGTGAGGCAATGGGAATCGACGTAGGCAATTGCAGGGCGACAGCTGACTATTTTGTTGTGATGTCAGCTGCTACGCTTGATTTCTAGTTCAGTTTGTGTTGTTAAGCGAGGAAGTTATCGTGTTTGTGCCATCCCTTCTTGCTCTAATCCTCGAGATGTACAATATTTTGCACTTCTGAAGAAGGATCTCGATATCCAACGTCTGTGGATTGCATGATGCAGAAGATCTGACAGGATTGGCCTAAAGAATGTGAAGATCTGCGATCGTCATTTTACTCCAGACGACTTCCAAAGGAATATTCAGGCTAGCTTCTTGGCATCTTTGCTTCGAAGAAGCTTAAGTCTCAAGCTGTTCCTTCACTCTTCATCCCTGGATCACCCTCCTCAAGTCCTTCAGACAGGTCCATCAAGAAGCCCGTGAACGAAAAAATGTGATTTGACTATTGAGGTGGAATGAGGAACTCACGAAAATGAAGCTGTCTTGCTACAAAGTTAAGTGCCTCAAGCTTAGCTCATAAACTTTAAGGAAACTTTAATTAGAACCTCATTCGAAAAGGATTACTAGCCATTTCAAACAAGAAGCTTAAACAAAGTGGCTACTCAAAAGAATATGTTGCTACCGCCCTCATCCTACGGAGCATATGTACCCGGGCCTTTGAGTATTCGCGCTCATGGAAACTCCTTCCTCTGCCTAGTCGGCAAACACAGGAAAAATTCCAATGACTGTTCGAACGAGGGTCTCTCCTATATCGCTGGATACTTAGTCAGGAAGTTGAAAGACCTCCACACAAATTTGGGGAACACACGAGTAATATTGTAGGATTGGAAGAAACTCAAAGTCCTTGGATTGAATTATTACCACCCCTTCATCCGATTTTTGAAGTTCTGTCATTTTTTAGAAAATAATTTCCAATTTTTTCATAATAGCCATCAAGATGCAATCGATAAAGACCCCATGTTTTTCAAAGACTTTTTAAACCACTTATTAATTTATATCCAAATTGTCAAAAAAATATTATTGCTTTTGTAAAAAAAAGAACACGGATTTGAGTCAATTTTCTTAATAAGCTACTTCAACTAAAAAAATGCTAGTGAAAATTTAAACACATAGGCCAGATTACTAATTAGCCTAATTATATTTATATGCTTATGTTCTCCCCTTTTTGTATGTATATATGTATAATTCTATTATTGTGATTTATAAATTATTCAAATAAATTAAAATCTTGATTGTAAAAAGTATTGTTATTGTTTGAAATTATTATTTTTTTCCATCAGCAAGGTTATTTTTATATAACGTACATAAAATATATACATATATATATAGTTATAAAAGGAAAATTGTGTTCAATACAAAACATAAATAAACATTATAGTTTAAAATTATTTTCCTTTTAGAAACCTTAAAACACAAACGTATGTATATCACCTAAATTCTTAACATAAAATCCATACGATATAGTATCTAACGAATATAAACGTAAATATCAAATAATTTTAAGATAAAATTATTGTGATAAAATATTTTAAAAACATCAAAAAACAGAGAATAATATAAGTATACGTATAAAATATCATTGATTGTTCTTGAATTGTCTGATGATTATTTCCAGGGATTTGGTGTGCAGGGGAGAAGTAGAAGGGAAATATTGATGACTTCCGAAGCATGATTCCAGACCGAACTTTGTACCATTGGGATCCTCAAGGAAAATGCCGCGTAACGAGCGGCGGCCGAAATTATGATTGACCGGAGATCTCTTGCATTGATGGTTTCCCCTCCCATCAGCTTTTTCGCTATGTAGGCCTTACAATTAAGTAGCGACGCCCTAACGGTATTTTCCTCTTTGCAGCGTTTCCCGGTGTTGAAACCGCTGAAAAGAACAGTGCCCCTCATATTTTCCTCTTTGAAATTTGGGATGAACTCATAATTTAGAGTAATGAAATTTCTAACAATTGTTAGAGCAGGACAATCACAGAAGGCGTGTTTGATGTCCACATACTGTATCCACAATCCTTGCTGTGCTCCGAAAATCTGATTAGATTAGCGGATATTTGTATTTGGGCAGTAAATTTCCGTGGATCTTTAATTCCCACAAGTGACACCAATATTGTTTTCCTCCATCCGCCAGGTAACCCAGTGAGGATAAATGGGTTTTGACTATTTCATCTGCTCTTTCTGAGTGGGGCTCTTTAACGAGGAACTTGCAATGCCAAGGAGTCAATGGTATATGTTGTTTAGCTCCTCTCAGAAGAGGAAAATAAAATCTTCCGGTTTTGAATGATGATAAACCATCCAAGTCGCCAAACGTTAGCCTGTTTTCTATCAGCGCAATCCTTTCCAATTCCTCTGGTGATTCGTTTATCCCTTTAAAAAAGGGTCTTCGTTTAATATTTTGACGAATAATATCAGTAATGCTGTTAGAGTCAAATATGGGTGAATTTCTCCATATTACCCTTTGCATAGTTGCCAATTCCTTTGAATATAGAGCTATCCTGTAGTTGGACAAGTCAGTTCCAAACATGAGTGTTTTAAAAATAATAGGGTCACTAAAATAGTCGCGCCATTCCACGTCAGGGTGCAGAGTGAGGTTGTAAAAAACTTTTAAATATATGTTAGGTAAAATACTTTGTAGTAAAACCAGGCCTCCACCAAGTTGAGACCTTCTTCTTTTTAAGGTGGAATGTATTTCTGGTCAAATAATTTATTCAACCAATTATCACTATGTAACAAAATTAAGGTCTTTGTTTGCCCCTGGGCTGAAATCTCTAAATTGAGTCCCATTTTTTACGTAGATTCCAAAAATGCCACTCAAAATATCGTCCGAAAAAAGGTTTGGACTTTATGGCCTTTTTTTGAAAATCAAGATTTTCATCATTTCTAATGGTTCAGGCCCAGTTATCTTCGTGCAAAGTAAGAATAACCACAAATGTCAGTGATATTTATTTTTTTTACTATATCTCTGCATTTCAAATCAGTTTTTATAATTTATATATTTTTCGTACAATTCGAAATAATCGGCTTTATATTTCAAAAAGTTGACCATATTTTAGTGTTCTATTTAAGCGGCTATATTTTTTTGTTTCTTGTCTATTGACTATAATCAATATGTAATATATTTTTGTATTTTTTCAGAACAGTTTTTATAATTCGATATCTGGCATGAAAGTAAAGAAAAGATCAATTTAGTAGGACGAACTACACTACGTAACAAAATTAAGGTCTTTGTTTGCTTCGTCCTACTAAATTGATCTTTTCTTTACTTTCATGCCAGATATCGAAATTATAAAAACTGTTCTGAAAAAATACAAAAATATATTACATATTGATTATAGTCAATAGACGCGAAACAAAAAAATAAGCCGCTTAAATAGAACACTAAAATATGGTCAACTTTTTAAATAAAAGCCGATTATTTCGAATTGTACGAAAAATATATAAATTATAAAAACTGATTTGAAATGCAGAGATATAGTAGAAAAATAAATATCACTGACGTGAATTCCACAATTAGGGTTCCCCTAAGGTGGTCCATAACCACTATTTTTGAAACTTACTACTAATCATCTTTTTTGTTTTCCCTTCAGGTGATATTATGTCTGGGACATCTAAAAATATGTTCGGCTAACCTTAATGGGCATTAATTGACGAGTTATTGAGATTTTATACAAATTAGCTTAAATGTCATACATTGTGTTTTGATGATCTTATTGCGTCCGTAAAAGTTGAGGTACATCCTCCATCTCTGTCCGTCATCTAAGGCTTGCTCGGACCTGTCCTTCCGTATCACTGTCTGTCTGTCTATCGGTGTGTTCCATGCAACCTAAAAGTCCTAAAATTCTTGGATGGAAAGTTACATTTTTTTTCGTTTCATTTTTTAGCCACAGTCTCGTTCATAATGCCTGGAGGGCGGCCTCGAACTCCGAGTGCTGATGAGAAGGAAAAAAAGAGGAAGGAACGAAAGAGAAACTGGGCGACGAAGCAAAGGAAAAAGGAGAGGGGGAGGAGGAGGAGAAGGACATTGACGTTGGGAAGGCTCAACGTGGACGCCCGCGGAAGGCGGGAGGAACAGCAGAGGAAGAGACAAAAAGACAGATAGAGAGAGAAAAAACATGGTCACTTCCGGTTCCGTCATTGCAGTGAGCCGTGGATAGTACGATGAACTGGAATTCGTTCAAGTCATCAAATCTTGTGGTGAGCTTCGTGACCCAAACCTACTCAAAGGAAAAATCTTGAATGATATTGAGGGTTTGTCTAATTGTTTTTCAATTACCGGGGCTAAAATATTGACCTTTGATTCGTCATTCATTCGATCACCGCTCTTCATTTTGTAACATCGTCAGTATTGCGAAAAGGGAAACAAATGAATGTTCTAAAAATTATCGATTGCGAATTTGATGCTTTACTGAAATGATTATCTCATGTAAAATATAGGTTTCTCTTCTGTAAACAATGCTAAAATTTTCCTTGTTTTCATAGTGTGTGAGGTTTTCGTTTACAAATTTGGGTTTGAGTGTGGTTTCGAATGTTAGGATGTTATAATCTAAGAAAATTGAAAAAAAAAATGTGAAAGGCAAAGAGGCTGAGTGACCTGTAAGTCGCGTGCTGGTGCGACAAGTCGCGCACTAGTGCGACGAAAAAAGACTTGGAAAAGACGTAGTGAGGCTTTTGGTCATATTAGATGAGAATTTTCATTCATATTTCTAAAAAAAATCACTAAAACTTACATTTATTGTGAAGGTAGGCGATTTTCAAAAAAGGTCTAAAAAGGGAAAAATGTCTATAACTCATGATAAGCATTTTTGGTAGCAATATCAATTGTTTTTTTAAGAAATACTTTTCTGAAAGACTAATTCTCATTTATACTTTAATTATATTAAGATTCCGTCATGTAATGCTTCGGCAAAATATTTTTTTCACATGGTAGACAGACTGAAGACAATTAATTTGGGTCTAAAAAGGGAAAAGTTTATAACTGTCTACAACTTGGGATTCAAAATTGAAAAGGGAAACATTGAATCTTTGGGTCTTTTTGGCGCGATGTTTACCTAGTATTGTATACTAACAAACAAGATGAAAACTAGCCTTGGCACAGATCTTTTCGTGTAAAAAAATCTCAATTTTTAACTTGCCCCTTTAAAACTGCCAAATTTGCTCGTAAAACAGGCGGGCTCAATACTTGCACTTAATTTTCTCATTTTTTAGTCTAATTCATTTCTACATAGTGATTATTTTTCTACCTCTTTACCCAATGTCCTAGTAAATATTTCAGTCATAAAAGGTTCTTATATTTCATAAATTTTTCTCCAAGCATGTGAAATAGTGACTTGTTACATATTTGTTACATAGAAATTACCGTTTATCTGTAGTCAAAACCGAGTATATTAGAGTCAAAAATCCAGTTTTTCTAGTCTTTTTTTTCTCGTAAGACTGGAGGACCTTCTTAATGATAGTTAAAAGTAATAAAGACAAAATTTGTTCTTTTGGTCTGAATGTGAAGCAAATTACAATAACTAATTTTCTATGCAAATTACGAGGGGAACCCTGTTCGTGGAATCCACCTGACATTTGTGGTTATTCTTACTTTGCACGAAGATAACTGGCCTGAACCATTAGAAATGATGAAAATCTTGATTTTCAAAAAAAAAGGCCATAAAGTCCAAACCTTTTTCGGACGATATTTTGAGTAGCATTTTGGAATCTACGTAAAAAATGGGACTCAATTTATAAATTTCAGCCCAGGGGCAAAATCCTGTTACATAGTGTATCTTCTTCTTCTATGAATTTTTCCCTATTGATGGAATTGCAGTAGATACGTAAATAATTTGAGATATCAATTTTGTATGTATAGGTCAATACGCTTTTGTATACAAAAAACTTCTCCATGCCTGACACCATTTATAAGCTTGACTATTTAGGTCTTCAAAATTTAAAAGTGAAGGGCGGTTATTTCCCACATAATACCTAAAAATATTCACTGATCCAACAACCTGCACCCCCCTATAATCGAAGAAAGTGCAGGATGCCAAATGCCATAGGAAGAATGGAGGTCTTCTCCACGTTTTACGCTAAGTCCACTTATCTTTGAAAATTTTTCCAAAAAAAGGCAAGTAGAGTCTCAATTCTCCTTATAAGCCGTCTCCTCCGAATTCCCTTGCACCATTAAGGTATATCGTCGGCGTAGAGGTCAATTAAGTTTTTTTATTTTCCATTTGCACTCCAAAACCATGATATTTGCGGTTAATTAAAGTGTTTAATTGTTCCATCGAAGCGACAAACAAGAGGGGTGATACTGGACATCCTTGTCTACAGCTGTTTCCTAAAATTTAGGGTCACCTTGGAGGCCATCTAAAACAATAGTAGAGCTACCGTTAAAAAGAAGAGAGCGTATGGGGTTAAAATACTTTTGGAAGAAACTTTTTTCACAGCTTTTTACAATAAATTATGGCTATTAGTATCGAACGCTTTGCTAAAATCGATTGCGATTATGGCTCCAAATTTTGTCTCCGGCAAGTGGAGTCCATGGCAGTCCTGATATTTCTTGACACATCAGCGATATTTCTTCTTTTTAGGAATCCGTTTTGTTCTTGCCCAAACATTTGTTTAAAATGGGTTCTATTTGTCGCGCTAAAATACCTGCCAATATACGGTATGCCTCATTCATTATTGTCAAAGGCCTCCAGTTACTAACTAGGTTTCCGCTGCCCTTCTTGGGGATGAGTGAAATTCTGCCGTGAGTAAGAGGCGCTGGATGGGCGCCTTTAGTTTCCATTTCCTTGCCAATCCGGAGTAAGTATGGGGTGACTTCATTTGCACAATAACTAAAAATTGAACCTCTAATACCGTCTGGCCCAGAGGCTTTATTATTTTATAAAAACTTTTGAATATGATTCATTACAATACTATGACTAAAAACCGACCCTGTTGAATTTTTGGGGTCTGGGAAAACCAATTCTTGAGCATCCAAGAATTATTTGGTAAGTTCTATGAAATAATTGAAGAATTTCTTTTTACTGACGTAAAGGCTCCGTCTATATTGATTTTTTCAATTCTTCTGAACGCTAGTTCTTTTTTTAAGTCCTATTTGTTTAAATCTAAAAAATGGTTTCTGCTCTAATTGTAATTTTCTGTCCATTTCTTCATCCTCTATTTGCTAATCCAATGGTATTGAGAGTATCAGAGTTATCGTCCGCGTATATAGTGAGCATTCATCCATGATTTCTTCAATATCTTTTTGTAGTTGTTTTGTTGTTATTTGCTTTTTTCGTAAAAACATTATCGTTGTATTTTTGATCGTTTATTTAGGGTTCTTAAATTTTTTCGGCACGAATATGTTGAGTTAAAATTTTCCTGGAGATTACTTTGTAGTTTCGTTTGATATTTTTCGCTACGGACTAGCCAATTAGGAATCGGAAAGGCTTACAAGAATTGATATATAACTCCATTTCTAATAACTTATGATCTGAGGAGGGCTCATATCTAAAATTTGCTTTTTGTAATCGTAGATATAGACCATGAACGAGTATATGATCTATTCTTGAACATTTGTTTCCGCTCTTCCAGGAATATGCATTCTTTGTGGTCCATAAATTTGTCAATAATATCAAATAGGTATGTCTCATCGATTATACTTTCCAGAAAAATTTATTTGGATGAGAGTTCTTTGAAGATCGCATGGAGATCTCCAACAAGATCCTTGGAAGAGGGTCATTTTAAGGCAATTACGAATAGAAGTAAAAAAAGATTCTGATCGCTGGTTTGGACCATATGCATTTATGATGCTGAATTCAAAGTTACTAGATGGGACATGAATGTTAATCTTGTGGAAGTCACTGTCGATTGGTTTTCATAAATATTTCTTGTTAACGCCACTGATTTAGACACCATAGTAATGACACCACGAGTTATGCCATTCCCAGTGAAATACACAGTGAAATTGGGTGGTATACCAATGGACATAATCTAGTACAAGAGGAGGCACATAAAGCCCTAATATCTTGAAGGCAGATGATGTCCGGATGTAGAGCCTGGATCCTTTTCATCAAGGCATGTCTTGTTGGTTTATCTTTTCCACCTCTAGTATTCAATGACACAATTCTTTTTAAACCTACTATGTTTTTGTGTACAGACATAGGTTATTGAAGCAAGTTATGTCTATGTGGTATCTTAGGTTGTTTTGCATGCGAGTCTATCAGGAGAATGTTCAGTTTCGGGCTTATTCCTTTTACTATTTGATTGGGAGCGAGTACGATGATTAACAATGTTTTGAGCATTCAAATGTGATATAGAAGATTTTGGTCCTTCTACCTTCTCCGTTATCTTTGGGCATCATTGATTCAGTGTCCTCCTGTGAGGGAGTAGCGTTGTCCTGATGCATCTCTGAAGGCCCAGCATGTGGGATGTTGCGCTCTTCCGTCTCCGCATTATCATCATGAATGATCTCCGACGCATATTGTTGGTCCAGTCACCTCTTCCGCCCCTATCATAGGTTCTATGGTTCTAAGGCTGTATCCTGGATTCTCCTTCCTCACTATTAGGCGCATTCTCTCCATCATTTATTTGCGAGGAGTATCTTCACCATTACAGTTGTAGGAAGTGCCATTATTGTCTGAATATTCTTCATTCAACGAAATTATATTTACTAATTACTTGAAATAATAACATTTATGATAAATCATTTACATCTAGTGTGCCATTTTCTTATTGATTCCATAACAGCAAAAACCTTCCTTTTCCAACAAATAATACCTATGCTCCTCACCTGTATGCTTCTTGACATAAATGCAACAATGATCTTTCTCCCGGCTTAGTATTCCCGAGATAGCGTAATTTGAGGCATCACATTCCACTGAAAAAGATAATTTTTCATCAATTGATTTAACGAAGCATTATTTAGTTCTTCTTTCATCAAGTCAATGCATTCATAGCTTCTGTACTTAAAGGAAAGGAAACACTCTTGATTAAGTGGATTCAAGGACTTCAAGTTGTTTGAAGGTGGAAGTTTCATCAAGGGTCGTATTCTTTCAGGGTACGCTTTTACAACACCATTCCCAACGACATATCCTAATACACTTATTTCATTTACTTCCTCAATTGACTTGTTGTCACTTAGTGTAATATTTCTTTTATTTAAAACACTTTTAATAAATAAACTTTCATGGCAATATATTTTTTATTATTTCATCCGATAGTTATATTGTCCAGAGTCAGATAGCCCTTCTTCCTCTATCATCACTCTATCCATAGCGGATGAAAAGCTGCAACCCCATGTAACTCCAAAGGTATCCCACAATATGATACAATCGACCACATGCTTAAAAATCAGTATACTTTTTTTTATTGATTTTTGAATGGGACTTGATAGTAGGCACGGTTCAATCAAAGGAACTGTGATTACGTGCTAACCAGTTCATGATATAAATCTAGGTTAACTTCATAAGTGGACTTTAAGGGGTAAAAAATATTATAAAGGGGATAAAGCCCAGGGAGTGCTATTCCAGGGGTGGTAGTCCTGTTACGAGTTAAAATTTTAGACATAGAAGACTGACACTTTTGATGGAATAATTGTTATGGTAATGAATTAAATACTCTCTTACCAACAAAAGAAGACGTAAATATTTAATTGACCTAAAAAAACAATATAAGGTCAACATATTCATTCAAGTAACAGATATAATACTATGAAAGAGAGGCAATTTTAAGAAAAAAGATATCGTAAAGTCAAGTTTACGCGACTCAACCTTTTTATGGTTAAGATAGAGTAAACAAAAATTAACCTTCTTTGTAGAAATCCTTCTAGGTACAATCCTAGGCGAAACCGCCGCCCGACAAGAATGCCCGTCGAGTACGCTGACACGGCCGCTACGTACTTGCATTCACTTAAATCGAGCTCGGATTTCTCTCTATTTCCTTCAAATACAACCTAGCATTAAGTCGCTGGAAGTCATGCAAAACGATGCACCACAACTCCAAATCCCAATTGATATTTCTTTTTGTTAAGTCCATGTTTAAAATTAAACCTCATAAACCCTTTTGACTTACAGTTCCAATGAGCTTTTGGCAAGCCAATGCTTTTTATCAAAGGGAGGATCTTTAGTTTTAAGAAAAGAACGCCTTCAGGTAGGTAAAGGAGTCAATTAAAAAGGATTAGACTTTACCTGAACAGTAATGTAGTAGAGGCATGTGAAAGTCCTACCGGACTGAAGATTTCGTGCTGCGATATATGATGACAAAAACAGCAGCTGTCGTACAATTAAGCTGCACATCTTGGCGACATGTCCTAATTTGTGCAAGGCATAAATAACTTTTTCTATTATTTTTCTTTACTACATTTAATGCCAAGGGACTCTCCTCCTCCACTCTGCTCGAAAAAGTCTCTCTCATGCATGATTGCGATCCTCTTTTGTCTTTGGCACCGGACCTACCGTTTGATCGGAACTAAAACGGGTTTCATTATTCTTCTTTACCTTATATATATATATGACCTCCCAAAAAACCACTTTTTTAGTTTTGTTTACATATACCCGGCGATTCTGGTTCATTTTTGATGCTGAAAACGAGTATCTAAATAAAAATCTCTAGCATTGTTAGAAATCGGACGTCACTGGTGTCAAAGGTTTCGTTATGAAGCAAAACTTTTTTGTTATTACTTATTTTGAAAAAAACTAGTTTACAAAATTTAGCTATGATCAATTGATGACTTTGTTATTTTTTGCAAATTTTCGTCAAATATATTTAGTGCCAACAAATGAACATAAGTGCTGACGCACCAACCATTTTTTAAATAACAGCTCCTACTAGGGTTCTTTATAGTTTCAGGAAGGAAAAAGAAAAAGAGGGTACTCAAGTGATGTTTTAAGTTATCTTTTAAATACAATACAATAACCATTTAATCTTATTTCATCAAAACCTGTTTTTATTTATAAACACGTGATTTAAACACCGTATCAGATTCAATTTCACTCTTTGATCTATCAGTCAAGTGCCTTTAACATAAAATGGAAACTCGGACACTGAAGAAGTGCTTAAGCGAGGCACTGGGTATTGGTTATACTCTAGAAATTTTCAAACCAGGTCCATTCCCGTTAACCGAAGAGGTGATACGGCACTTTTACTTTCATCTTTGGTCTTTGGGTAGACCGGACGCGCAGCTAGCTGCCCGTAGCACCGCCGATTCCCTACTTCGTCTCTGGGCACCGTCTTATTTACCACTCATGGCGAGGAAAAAATTAATTAAGAAGCTCCATCGCCTCCATGATCTATTTCGTGGGGTGGTGGATTCACTGCGACGGAAGCGAAAAAACGCCGAGGAGAAGAAGGAGCTCTTTCTCAAGGAATTGCAAACTCGTTTCGATGTCAGTGCCGAAAGTGCTTTGGACATCATCGAAGCCGACAAAACTCTTAGCCGGGTAAACATTCCTTTAATAATTGTAATAAGCTATGATTAATTTACCAAAGAATAACAAGAATTTTTATACCAAATGCCACCACCTATATCTCATTGAGCGTTTCTACCTTCAGCTTACAAACATCCATCCAACCTTCTTGGAGCTCCCGGTCACACAATGGGCTTCTGATTCAACATTCATTGAGTTAAGCGGCATCGTCACCTCTCTTCAAGTTGTCAATGACGCGGCAGAGAGGGCCGTCAAGTTCGGGTCTGACTTTACTAAAGTGCTGACCAAGAGCGAGAAACAGCGTCAGAACATTCTTCAGGCTGTTGAACTTTCACGTCGTGCGTTTCCTCACGCAACCCGAAAGTGTTTCAATCGTGTCAACGCTACCAGCTCTGTGATTGAGCTGATGGTATCGTCTGGTTATGACGCCCGTTAGATTCATTTACGGAATTCATAGTTCAATCCATATTTTTTGATTGTCAAATATGAGCATATAATATAATATAATATATATATATATATATAAATATTATTATATATATATATATATTTATATAATAATAATATAATATATGTTGAACAAAATGTCTATTGGCGAATTCACGAGATTACCATAATGACATTTCCATTGAAAAACTGTATTTTGAAAAACAAAAATTAAAAGAATTGGTATCAATACTGATGAGAGGGATTCAGAGGGAGTAGATTGGGATTCGATGGGGAAAATCTACTATCATTAGTCGTTTTAAAACGTATTAAAAAGATAACTTAAAACATCAACATGAGTACCCTCTTTTTTTTTTTTCCTTCTTGAAACTATAAAGAACCCTAGTAGGAGCTGTTATTTAAAAAATGGTTGGTGCGTCAGCACTTATGTTCATTTATTGGCACTAAATATTATTTGACGAAAATTTGCAAAAAAAACAAAGTCATCAATTGATCATAGCTAAATTTTGTAAAACTAGTTTTTTTCAAAATAAGTAATACAAAAAAGTTTTGCTTCATAACGAAACCTTTGACACCAGTGACGTCCGATTTCTAACAATGCTAGAGATTTTTTATTTAGATACTCGTTTTCAGCATCAAAAAATGAACCAGAATCGCTGGGTATATATAAAAGAACTAAAAAAGGGTTTTTTTTGGAGGTCTAATATATATATATATATATATTTATAGT
>CP045895.1:25169653-25226422 GCA_013387185.1 Caligus rogercresseyi
ATTCGCTGTTTTAAAATAATAATACTAACTCTTCAGTTGTTAATTGAAATTTATGAAAAAATAAAATATGTTTTATTTTAAATCGTAGTAATTTTCTATTCATTAATTTTAAAGTCTTACTTGATAACAAGTACTTTTAACCATTCGTTGTACAAAATGAAGATATATAATAAACCATGGAAGACTAGACACATGGAAGGGAAGGTTTTTTTTTTAGATTACTTACTTCCATGTAAAACCTTAAAGTATTTAAAATGACATATTAAAATGAGACCAAATATCCAGGACGTCATAAAATAATATGACGTCATTGGATGTCTATAACTTTTACTCCTCTTTCTTTACTCTAAGGCTTTGTTATATTTATCAAATAATGACGATCACCACAACACCAATATCAAAATTAATACCCCGCACAGGGAATGCCGATTCTGAGTCCACAGTTACTCAGGACCCGAAAACCATACGAAACTCTCACCCCCTAAATTGTCTGGACAAGAACGATACTTTTGACGTTCTTATGGCCAGGCGAAATAGTCCAGCTCCTTCTGCTCGAGAACGAGATCTACTAAAAAATAATCATAAATAGACCCCAGTGTTTCCGAACAACCTTCTGTTGGCTCAAGTTGTTTTTAAGGAGTCACAAAAATGAACTAACTCAGTATTATTTATAATGTAACTCCATTGCATCCGGGACCCGTGCAAAAAGGTGTTTGGCTACATATCACGATACATCTTACCCGATGTTCTTATCCTCGTTGACACACGAGTTGAAGACATTTCAAACCTTCCCATCTTCCCCTTCCGCCACATAAAGTTTTTTATCACAAGCAAATTAATATTTTACTCATCTCCCATAGGTGTCATGTTTTAATAAATAAATGCTTCCTCAAGAGTCCATCTTCCATCTTGTTAGTTTGATAGTTGCAATTAATCGATAGTTGCAAGGTTGCGCCCCTGTATGCATGTGTATGGAACTTCAATATCTTTACCGGTTTCTTAATCCCTTCTTGTGTTCAATCTTCTTATAAGCTCTTTATGGGAAATAATTCTTTAAATATAATCATGAAACGTTCTAGAGCAAGTATAGTTTGGAATCACTTCCAATTAATTAGTAATAAAGAAGTACAGTGCAGTTTTATATGTCAAAAACTCTCAAGTACAATACTCCAACTCTGCCCTTAGTTATCACCTCAATTCATCTCATTTTACAGAGTGAGGTGAAAGTATCTCGGAGAAGACTGAAAGACTTGTTATCCTTTTAACGTGGTGGATGAACAAGGGTTTCATAAACTTTAGGAAGTTCATAGAACCAGGATATCGTATTCCCTCCCGGACAACGTTCACCTCCTTTTTATCATATGATATTAAAAAATGGTTTTGCAAAATAAATATATTAACATTGCTTATTCCATATTGATAATTATATTTTAAGGATAAACTATCACTTTTTTGCTCCTTTTCTAATATAACTATTCACTTTCAAAGCATTATCTCTCTGACGAGAATCATTTACTTTGTTTGTATTAAACATTAATTCACCTCAAATACTAAAACTTATATATAATATATATATATGAAGACTTAAAGGATAAAAAGTGCTTAAAAGTACAAATTTAGATGTATTTAATGTTGCTTTATATTTTTTTTACTATTTTCCATGAACGAAAAAATCAAGATTAAATCATTTTTTGTATTTGTATTTGCCCTAGATTTCATGTATTTATTTTGTTTAAGATATAAATAATAAATGAACAAATACAACTCAATATTTATCCGATAATGACTTGATATAAACAATTCAATTGATTTATACACTATTAATGATAAATGTGCAATATAAGCAAAATATTTGAAAAAAAAATTGATATCCCTTTCTTCATTTCATACACTACATTAAGTTTAACTTATAGGCAACCATTGACATTCAACCAAACCCAATCTGAAAGGTGCTCTAACAATCAGTTCGCATTAGGAAAATAAAAATGTACAATATTTTATGCCAAAAACAATTGTAACAGGTAATTAGGGTCTTGCATTCAAAAGCCAGACAATATATAGTTCAAGCCACTCTCTTGCGTACATTAAAAAAAAGTAATGTCTTTCCTATCATATACTTTTAATTAAAAAGGCAAGGTTTTACTCGGGATCACATTGTACACAATATAACCACAGTGTTATTATGTATTAATTCAATAGAACACAAATGGGTTTGGAGTTCAATGGGACGACGACTTATTTTAAAACGGGCAACAACAAGTATTTTCTTCTTATGTTAATAGGATTAAATGCAAGCAGTGCCGAAGGAATTTGATGGTAAGTTAATAAGAAATGCAACGGTTTGTAAAAAGTATTTAGCCTCGTAGATGAGGGTTCAACTTTCTAATAGGAAATATATATTTAAAAACCATTAACTACTTTAACTTTTCTCTAATTGCTCTCTGCAATTCAATTTTAATCCTCTTTGTGCAGGGCTTATTGTTAACCTTTGCTTGAGTGAACGTAATGTTTTGGGTTAGTTAGATTTCATTCCAATTATATAATGAACAAGAAGATGAAAGGGTAATATTGCTATAACTAAGGCTTCGTTAATAATAAAAAGACTCAGGGACAAAAGATAAATGCTTACCAAAGTTATGCAAAAGACAAAAAATACATAAATTGATATAAAGAATATATTTGTACATGGAAGTACCTTTTTATAATGACAGAGCAACGTCTTTAATTGAAAATATATTCTTAGTCTAATTGAATTTACCATTGATTTATTATCAAATAATGTTGTATCTTTGATTTAATATTTGAAGTATAGGCTAAAATTTGGAGAAATAAAACTTATTTACATATATTTTACATGATGGCTGTGAATTGTGACAAATTTTGTTACAAAAATACCGTTCCTTTGTTCCATGAAACCTTAATCTGCTTCCAACTCACATTTGCTTTTGGAAAAGAATCTCTAATGTTGGAACTTCGGAGAAAATCTGTGATAAAGGAATCAATGGATAAAGATTTCAATCAAACTACTATACAACTAATTATATATTCTACTATTTGTACAATTGATTTTGCTTATTTATATATTTTATTTATAAATAATCTTTCTAATATTATCTTTGAAATTATATATACTACAAACACATACACTGACCCGGTCCAAACGCTATTCACATTATCCATTTTAAAAGACCCACAGGCATACAGGGTGTTTTAACAAATTAGTCATACATTAGTAGAAGCACTGATCTGATATTTTTGCTTTAACATGTCAATCGATATGTATATTTCTGACTAACGTAATTTGCATAGTACTTTTGGCAATCGTACCCTTTGCTGGCACCCGTCCTTTAAAATATTTAGCCCAGCAGTTATGTATTCTTTATTGTTTTCAGTCATGCGATATTTGCAACTACCAAAGAAATCTACACAATCAAATATTTCATTTTCTTTTCCTCAAAAGTAATCAAGGAATGCCAACAAAACCTACGATAGTGTCAAATAAACAAGTTAAAAGGAGAGAACACTCCTTTTAAGGGATCTGAATCATCCGTCATTCACTCTATAGTACAATAACCCGGACAAATTGAATATAAGGTCATTGGTGCCTAGGAGAGAGTGCTGTAGAGTGAATGACGGGTGATTCTGATCCCTTAGAACAGTGGTTCTCAAAGTGGGGGCGCAGAGCAATTGCAGAGGAGGCGCGGTAAAAACGAATGAATGAAAATATAAATGCAGTAGACTAAATAACACTGCTAGGAAATGGACAAAAATAAAAAAAAGGTTGAGATTTGTATTAATTACAATGTGTGAAATAAACTACCATGGACTCTGAGAACAAAACGTGTGTATGTTCTTTTTTTTTTTTTTTGTTGGGGGGGGGGGGCGCAAACATTTCTTATGTACCAAAGGGGGCCCAGCAGAAAAAGTTTGGGAACCACTGCCTAGAAGGAGTGCTCTCTCCTTTTAACCTGTTTCTAATTTGATACTATCGTATGTTTTATTGGCATATTTGATTGTGATGTAAGTGTCTTCGGAATGTAATGATTTATATCCTTTCTGCCTTCCAACATTATTTCACAGTTTCTTCACTGGAACTGGACATACTAGAGAAGTGCTTACTTTTATTTCTAAAGACTTATAAGGACCCCTATGTACAAACGAATATTCAAATCCCAGTTATTGGCATAGTATATTGTTCACTGAGAGAGCTTTTGAGTTTTGTGTGGATCAATGTACATTAGGCTGTTCTTATTTTTCAAATGTTTGAAATGTTAGCAACATTGTGAATTTTCTGTTTCTTGGTGATAAAAGAAGACGACATACAAAGTTTGAACAAAATCGGTCAACATTACGGGGTCGCACAACGAGATCAAAGTTTTAAGAATTTAGTAAAAATATAGTTTTCCGCAAATTTCTTGAAAATGGTGGGCGTTACAGACTTCAATAATAATTATTAATTTAAAGGAAATCTAATTTACTACCAGACGTATCGTTGATGTTTTTTACTAAAACAAGGTTTGTATAGTTTTCTGTAACAAACAAAGAAAAAAATGGAGTGTGTAATGTTAGCATATTTCATAGCTTTTTTGTATCAGTTAACTTCACTCGCCTGTAGAAGATGACTTGTTCGCTTCAGAGTAAAATAGTATTTTTAAATTTAGTAAAACTTTGGATGATAATCCAAAAATGACCTTGGTTGCATTCTATCAATTCAGAATTCAGTACAATCTGAGTTTACATTATATGATTCAGAGCCTGTATTGACCTTTAAGAAATCGATTATGAAAAATAAATAAAAATGTGTTTTTTAGATTTGCGTCAAGGTATCCTCTCAAAATTTTACTTTGTCTCTGACGCATTTATAATCCATTATATGCGTCATTTTGTACGCGAGATATGTTTTTTTAATGTACATATAACTTTCCACTTATTAAATTGACATGATTTAGTATACCAAAATATTAAAGCTGGTTATCCAAGCTTTCATTTGATATGTTTGGTGTTCTAAAAATCGCTATACTTTAAGAGAAATAAGCAAATACATTTTTACACGTACTCTCCTCAAAATTTGATCTTTTAATATGAGAATATACAATTGGTAATTTGTAATCACTGTTACCTTGATAGAAAGAGAAAGAAAAAAGAGAAGCGAGAGAAGTGAGGCAAATACTCTCTCTATTCTCTTTTTTCTTTCTCTTTCTATCCAGGTAACAGTGGTTACCAAGCGGTAATTGTATATCTCATATCAAAAGATCAATTTTTTTGGGAGAGTACGTGCAAAAATGTATTTGCTTAAAGGAATCATACTTCCATGTAAATACTACGTATGGTTAAACATACTCTTCAGATATTTTTCAGAAAGAGATGGATTGATGCGAGAATAAAGCTTAATTTCTCAAACAGCTTCTAAATATCTTCTTAGCGAGGACGAGGTTTGGTGTGCTGTCAAAAACCATCGAGTATAGTATAATAAATAAACTCGGCATTTCTTTTACTTCCTTCTGTAGTTCTGACGTATTAATTAAGGATGTTAAATGGGCAAATTTCCAACTTCATGAAATAAATTGAAGAAGAAAGATTGGCTGCTTGGAGTTCATCCGGAGAGTAAATGAGCTTTCCAAGCAGACGCCATCCTCACCAAAGTCATCAGTATGATTTACGCCACGAGAAGCAGGAACCGCCCCATGCCCACGCATATGGCTTCAATTATTTACAAAGAGGTGGAAGCCTTGTCCAAGTCCACGTTCCAAAGTGAGCTTTATCTTACTACTTTTTATTTGTTTATTGTTCCCCTCCTCCCTTCCCCTCCTTGATCAAATTAATCTGATCATCTCTTTTAAAGCCTTATCCGATGTTCTTTTCCGGTCATTTTTTTATATTTATTATTGATATTAACATTGTTAGAATCGAACAGATTCCAGTTTTAAGAGTTTCCTTTTTTTTATACTAAGCATAGAGATATAAAGATATAGAGTTCTAAGCAAACCTTATTTATTATTCATGTATCCTTTATTGTTTAGATGCTATATAAAATTATATAAAAATGGTGTATTGATCCAGGGAGCTTTATGTTGAGTTGTTTAAAATTGGAGACAAATAAAAATGTACCTAGTTGCCAATTCTCGATAGTCTCATCTTGGCATTTGATTTTCAATCAGTATTTTATTCAAATCTACTAATGTTTTATCTGCCGCTTGACCACTTTGAAGATTGAGTCCATTTTAATTTTTTTTAAAGTTTAGATGAGATTATTTTAATGTTTTGAAATTTGGATTTAAGTTTTTTAAATAGGTCATTTTCGAGGCCAGTCATGATCCTATATAACTTTGATGATATGACACTCATATACATGATGCCTACAAGCAAGATGTAGCAAGGGTCACTCTAGGAATATGTTAATCTAATATTTACTCCGCTTTTCGCTCCGGTATTTGAGGCTGATGTGTCAATAACAAGCCCGGCAAGTTTTTCTTTAATATCCAATTTTTCCACAAATTTTATAATTTCGTTGGCTTGGGATCTCCGGTTGAATTTTCATATGAGGAAATCCTTAAGAGATGTTCGTCTTCAGTTGTTTTTATACTAATTGCAAAACGCTCTCTTGATTTTATATATATATATATATATATATATATATATATATATATATATATATATATATATATATATGTATATATTGCTCAACTCTTCCAAGGGAATTATCGCCTATAACTTCAAAAAGTCGTTTTGCATATATTTTAATACTAAATCATGCAGAGAACTGCTTTTGAGTACCTTCCTCATAAAATAATAAATCATATGCATGCAGTTTGCTAGACAAAAATAAAAGTAAAGACCACAGGACTGTTGGGAAATGAGAACTTTTTAAAGATGGAGAAGAAACAAAATGAACATTTTTTTTTACTTTTTTTGACATATAATAAATTATAAAAAATATATTTCGCTTTATTATGTGGCCAGTGTTTTTATTTTTTTTGTACAACGGCTATAAAGATACTTGTGAAACTTTTAAACTTTTCCTGAGAAATGTATCTGTCCGTCTATAAGAAGCTCATGCGAATATGAAACTTGATCTACATATTTTCAAAAATTATAAGCCTTGTTCAATATTTAAAATTCACATATAAATTCATGGAATACTATAAACTAATAAAAGTTATATTTTAGAAATATGAAGAATAACATTGAATTTTATAAAGTTATTTGATTTGTAAATATTTTTTTAACTAATGGCTTTTGTTCAAATGATTTATATTTTACTTTAATGTTTATTTATCTTGGTATGTACGTTTTGCATATATTATTGATACTATATACAATAGTTTTTGAAAATATAAGCAAAGAAATAGGTCGTAGTTGGTTGTAAAGTTTTTTTATTCTATGTTTGATTATTAATGTATTATATATTTTAATTTGCATAAAACTACATGATTTCACGTTTAATTTTTAATTTGTATACTAAAATACATTTCTAATAAAATAACGATAAAAAATAATAAGCAATAAAGAGCAATAAATATTTTGTTTTATAATCCAAGTATTTTATAAAGGTTTTAATTGAGTTTTCCATAAAAGAGGAAACACACTGTAAAGCTTTTCATCAATGATAAATAAGAATTTGCAAATTGTCAACTATGCCTTAAACAATATTTTTGGTATCTTGAGAGATGCTGATATGTAACAAAAATTTATATACATATATTAGTCAATGTACCTTGAAGAAAATCGAAATAAAGAGGTAATTGAAGAAGTTATTAGATATATCACTGATAATTACTTTGAAGCAATGAATATGTAATTGCATAAAGGTACTTATATATACATCCAGGGGCGGAGTGGCCATCGGGAGTACCGGACTATTCCTGGTACTCCCGGTGGCCTCAAGAAACATAAACGGCCGTTGATAGCCTCCTAATGGCATATTGGGCCTGTATAAGGCCAGCGAGGGCATTATTTTTCCGGTGGATAAATTCTTCCCACTCCGTTCCTGTATACATCACTTCAATTAAATCGGGAAAACAAATATACTTAAATTATATATACAAATACTTGGAATCTTTTTGGATAGCGTTATGTAACGAACTGTTACAGATATAATGATGATAACTTGAATTTCGTTACCTAGATACATGTTGTGTGTACAAAATAATGTTTCAGTTTGTCAAATTGCCATATTTATTTATATTATTTAATACTTCTTTATTATACATATTCATTTTTTTTTTGCCTATATGGTTCGATAGAATTGCATCAGGATAAAAATAAGCATTAAAATGAGTCTATCAACCTAGGATCTATAAATGAGGTTGACCAAAAATGGCTATCCCCTCACGGAATTCCAACCTGCACCCCAACATTGAGAGTTGAACACGTCTTAACGTAAGCGTCTATTGCACTTCCTTATATCTTTTATTCGTAAAGAGATAGAGTCTTAAACTTTTTATAAAGTATATTATTTAGTTTTAAAATAATTTCATATAACATATTATGCCCATAAATATATATTGAATGGTCTTTTTGTGATTTATTTAATGGGCCACTTGATAAATATACTTTCATTATAAATGTACTCATTTAATATTTGTCAAGTTAATTTGAACTGGAAGTACACTCCTTGAAAATATTTGGGTATTAAGAAATGAGACGCTTACTTTCATAGTTTTGGGGGGATGGGGAAAGTGGCTTTATGCATATCACACATGGAAAAAATTGGGAATTTACACTTTCGATACCAAAACTTCTGATAACACTGTACTACAAATGCTGGAAGCTATTTTGTCATTCGAACGCAAGCTGACTGTCTTAGCCAGAGATATACAGCGAGTCACGCTCTCTCACTTCCCCTCAATAAGAAAATTCAGAGAAGCCCATCCCGATATCAAACGCGATTATTTACAAGGTGTGATCGTTGAAATGCAAACTCCATCTGGGAGCAGATTTACCGAGTTTCGAAAAGAAAAAATGACATTGTCTTTCCCTCTCACACCCCTGGAGACTGATTTGTCCTTTTTCACATATATTTTATTTATCCCTATTTAAATCACAACAGAGAGAAAACTAAAAAACGAACATATTACATAAGATACTAATAAAGTAGAGCTTTCAAACAGCCACATGGAAAGCAGATAAAAACAGATATACGAAGAGTATTAAAAGGACAGTGATCTTTAAAAAATTACATCAAATACATTCTAAAAAACTAAACTCATTTAAAGCTACGGTGACAATTGAATTGCTTAACTTCATTTTCTTAAAATATTCATATGCAATCAAGGTTTGAAATTTGGCTATTACATTGGAGGTGGTTCTGAACATTTTCGACTGGGGATGAAAACCGTAGAGCTTCTCATCCCGCGTTGATTGTCGCCCCACACGTTCCTCAAAGGTTTGTCCACTCTTTCACAAAGCCTGTTGATTACTTTGCAGTCTCTGAAGACATGGGCTATTGTTTTGTTTTCTTCCTCCCCGTATATCACACACTTTGTTTCCTCACCTAAATAATACAGTCCAAAATTTGATTTGTCCTTGTTGAGCACATTTCCAGGAGTAAATCAGCTGGCCTTGAAATAGAAATTGCCGATATAGTCGACAAAGATCTATGGATGTCCAAATTCAAACGCTTGACAGCCGAACTTGAAGACTTAACTTGCTGCTTTTTTTCGCTTTTAAGAAGTATATTATATAAGCTCAATTTGGTTGATATTTTTTTCGAATTTTTAAAATAAAATGGAATAAAAATCATATTTCTTTAATTCTATCAAGAAAATGCGACATTATTAATTAATATTTTAATTAAGCTAATCTTGAGGCGGCATCGAACAACAGAATAGTAACGTGGTGCGTCATTATTTATCGGATGCACAACAGTGAAAATAAACATTTATCATAACGACTCATTATGTGTATGAGACCACCTTAGTCATTTTGGAAATAGACTAACATACCTAATATTAAGAATTAAGATTTTTTTTACCTTCATTATAAGGCTTATTAAGTCATTTATTTTTTTTGCAGCTCCAGATACATTTTTATTGTTTTTTTGGTCTAATATGGCTCTTTACACATTTTGAGTTGCCGACCCCTGCCTTAGGTCAACAAAATCCATAGCTACAATGTACTTTTGACACGTCATAATATATAATCAGATTTACATATTAATGATAACATGAATCAAAAATACCTGACATCTTATTTACCTTGATATCACCGAAGTTCTGGCCCTCCCTTTTCATGAGAGTCTCCATATATGATTGGATAATTAAAATGTATCAAATAGTATCAGAATGAAACAAAGAAAACTAGACACAAGGAAGGGAAAGTTCTTTATTTACTTGCCAATCTAAGGTCTAGAATGTGTACAGTGCCATCTACTCTTAACTATAGAGTATTCAGTGTGAATAGTTCCTTGTAGTTGGAGGATATTCATTATCATGATGGACAAGTGTTGTGCGCCAGAATGTGAGGCGGATGGGAAATCCGGGAATTGAGTGATTTCCATAGTTTCCCCCGGAAGAGACTTTTCAAGTTCTGATTCAAACATCTCTAGCCTAGGAGAAGCAAATGCTTCACTCATAACTGGCATATCTTGAAAAATGTTGAGTAAGATGCTAAATACAAAGTGTGCAGAAAACAGTATCAAATGCACAAAACACCTTCCACTTTCACCTATTCCTAGAGGCCTTTTCCAATGAACTAAAAGTCCCTTACAAAAGAAGGGTTCAACGAATCGTCTTTTTTATGCCGAATAAAAACTTTTTTTGCATCTTTTTTTCCTTATAACTTTTCTTCTTAGAGCTTTAAAGTATGACTGGGCAAGAAGAAATGACTTCTTTTAGATTATCCCTTTTTCTTTTTTTGCGAAAATTTATTTCATTCTTTTGTTGTTATAATACTTCTTTGATCCAATAAGTCTTGTAATAAATGCGTCCTAGGAGTTGTTAGCCATTTGAAACATATATATACATAAATAGACATATGTATATTGTTTGTTAGAACTTTTCTTGGATAAAGTTAAAGAACTGAAGGAGTGCACAGATTCATATATATATTTACTAGAAAATGTATGGCCTCTTTTCTAAGCCTTGGAATTTTTTTAGTTTTTTTTTAATTTAAAGAACCAAAATAGATAGAATGTTATATCATTTAATTATATATTTCTACATAGTGTGTTCAAAAATCATAAGACTATATATCAGTTATGTTGAAATACGGATTTATTTTCTCCCTAGTATTTGTTTTTATGCAATTAAATAAAGCATTGATATGAAAGTAAAATTAAAACCAACAGTATAAGAAAAAATGAGGTTCACATACATCAGATTTTTCTGAGCAGATATAGTAACGATAGTCCTGGAAATACGAAAGCTATATGAAAATGATATCGAAAATTTAAGAGGATTGTATCTTAATTTTATTACTTTGAAGTATATGGGGATATGTTTTCTTTGGTATGGGCAGTTAATACTCTTCAAATCCTATTATTGGCTTGCTTTGTAATATTCTTAATATGATTTTAGATATATTGTTTATAGTGTTCGCCATAAAAAATTGTCCTTTTTGTTATTCTGATTCGTACTGTACACCATATATTTATTACCCTATAATTTTGTTTTGACATTGAATTTTAAACCATAATGTTGATTTATACATATATCTGTATATATATAGCATTTTGTTTAAAAGATATAGTATAATATGGTAAATTAAAATATGTGACTTCTTTTTAAGACACGAGTAAATTGTTGAAAACAACATTCGCACAATATTATATACTATTATATCCAAATATATAGAATTACATCAAACGTATAGTAATATTTACCTATATAAATATTTGTATCAATATGAATAGCAGAGCACCAGTATTTCGAGTAGTAAGCGCATAAACGAATATATAGACTGAAGTCATCGTTCAGTGCTAAGTTTTACCTATTCCAAGAGTTTGAAGAACGTTAAAACAGAGTCTATCGATTGTTTACTCAAAATCTTTAATCGTTAATTTATTATTTTTTTAGAAGGTCTTTATTTCAATACCCGGGTGATACAAAGTAAAAAAGCAGTATAATGTAGCATTAAAATAAATTATAATTAAACATTATAATTTACAATTGGACTACCTACAAAAACCCTAGCTACAATAAGGACATATCAAAATGTTAATAGAGTTTTAAAACATACAATTTATACAAATAATGTTAACAATCTATAAACAAAAAATAATATTTATACCAAAAAAATACAATTTAAACCTTTCGATTGTAAAAGTGAAAATATTGTTTCCCAATTTTCTTTAAATGGCTAATGTATTTGTAGGAATTCATCCTACTGACATTCACCTAGAAGATGGCGTAGTTCCATGAAGACCCTCTTTGATCAGAGATGTATAGGTCAAAAATTCCTTGTACCGTGCACAGAACTATTATATTGATTATGACTCACAAAATGGGCTTCTACAAATAAAGTAACATCATCCGGACCCATTGTATTGACGCTTAATCTGAGTAGCCAATTTTTCAATGACCATGAGAAACAAAAGAGTGGCAGTGGGACAGTCTTGATGACAGCATTTCCCTAGGAACATTGGGGCTGACTTTGTTTCCCATTAACAGAAATCGAAGACGAGCCAATATACAATAATGCTCTAGAAGCACTTTGGAAAAAATCTCTTAGCCATTCTTAAGATGTGCGAGTGAGAAACGGAGTCAAATGCTTTACGCGAAAGTCTCCAGATATTATGGCACCAAATGAATTCCTAGAAATCAATAGTACATCAGTTATAGTATTTCTTGAAATATCGGCCATTTTTTCTCCTCCTTAAGAATCCTATCTGATGCCAACCAATTATTTTATTTAAAATGGGTTCCTTACTTACAGCCGCTATGATTGATGAAGAATGGCTATTGGACGCCAGTGATTAATTTTTGGTTCCATTACTTATTTTGAAATTAAAACAATCTTACCTTTTGTAATATTTTCCAGTAGACTTCCTTTTTCCTTCATTGATTTTCCTAAACACAATAATAATGTAGTCAAATCTTCACACATGATATTTAAAAAATCCTTCCAAAACCATCTGGTCCATACGCTTTGTTATTTTTAAATAAATATTTGATTTATAAGGGATTGAGTCAGTGAAAAAAATAATTGGGGACCTTAGTACTTTTAAAAGGAAAGTTAGGCCTCTCCCCTACTACAGTGGTCTTAAAATCACGATGAAAAAGGAAAGTGTATCCTCCACTTTTGTAAAAACATTTCCCTGGGAAATAATTTTAGTCATTTAGAATGATTAATGAAGGGAGAAATTTGATATTCCTAAGCCGCAAACTGGAATTATTTTTATGGCTTTTTTCATCTAATATTCTTCCTCTACGATATCGGATATTCTGAAGGAATAAAGAGTATCAGTGATTTGATTTACCCTGAAGCACGAGCCGTTTTTAAAATATCATTATTTTTTCTTGATTATTGTTTAAAATTTATCCCGTGCCGCTTAAAAAACCCTTTGTAGAAGAACGAACATATTATTGAAGGGTAAAATTTACTTTTTTATCCCTAAAGGAAGAGTTAAAAGGACAACATAGTTTTCGATTTTAACAAGCAAATAAACTCAGCTTTCTCCAAAAGCCACTTGGGTATTTCAAATTTATTTTTAGGAGAAGTACATAACTCAAGTTCGATAACTTTGTGGTCTGATGTTGGCTCAGGATGATGTACTGTAGAGTGAATGACGGGGGCTTCAGATCCCTTAGAAGGAGTGCTCTCCTCCTTTAAACGGTGGTCCAGTAATTTCATCGCGAGTAAATTTGTCGCGGAGCTTTTTATAGCCGTTTTTTTGTCGCAGGTAAATACATCGCTTGCTCTTTATAGTCAGTCAATTTTGTAGTTCTTCTTTTTGTCGCGGGTAAAATTTGTCGCCAAGCTTTTTTGTAGTGAAGTATTTTGTCGTTCTTCTTTTTTTCGTAGGTAATTTTGTCGCCAAGCTTTTTTGTAGTGAAGCATTTTCCGCGCTGTTTATTTTTTACTTTGTGGACCTATTCATGGGGACTCTGTCTGGGGTCCCATGGGGTTTGAATCTACTGCTGACATTTTTAGGGAGAAAAAGACACGCGACTTAAGGGTTGTGCACACCTTAGCCTCGGGTGTTCCCCCGCGAGTCCTCTGGGATTGAAATCGACCGCCGACTCTTATTAAGGGGGAAAACACCCGGCCTAAGACTTTGTAGACCATAATCTAACGGAATGCCCCAACTTTAACCGGATGTCCCATGGGTTTGAAATCGACCACCGACCCTTCTTAAGAGGAAACCACCCGGCCTAAAAATATATACCCTAATTTAAAGGATTGCACCGGGCTTAGTCGGGTGCCCCATGGGTTCGGAATCTACTGCAGACCCTTCTGGGTCGTAAAAAACAACTCAATAGTTTTTCAGACACTAATTTTGCGTGTACCCTCTGCTTTATCTGAGGGTCTAAGGGTTGGAGTCCACCGCCGACTCCTCTTAAATGTAAAACAAACTCGGGTTAAGTGGTTTTCAGACCTACATCTTGCAGATATGCATGCCTCATCCGAGAAGACTATGTAGATATACACGGCTGACCCTTTGAAGGAGGAAATGCATTTAGCCGAAGAGTTTGTATAATCTAATCTCGGGGGGGGGGGGGCGCCAGTCTCAGCCGGGGGTTCTATAACGTTGAAATCCACCGTTGACCCTGCGTAGATTTCAACTCGCGGCGGAACACCCGAGGCTAAGGTGTGCACCACCCTTAAGTCGCGTTTTTTTGTCGCAGGTACATACATCGCTTGCTCTTTTATAGTCAGTCAATTTTGTAGTTCTTCTTTTTGTCAAATTGACTGCTATAAAAGAGCAAGTGATGTATTTACCCGCGACAAAAAAACGGCTATAAAAAGCTCCGCGACAAATTTACTCGCGATGAAATTACAGTAAACCCCTTTTAACCTGTTTCTAGTTTGACACTATTGTAGGGCTTGTTGGCATTCCTTGTTGACTTTTGAGGAAAAGAAAATGAAATATTTGATTGGTAGATTCCTTTGGTAGTTGCAAATTCGCATGACTGAAAACAATAAAGAATACATAACTGCTGGGCTAAATATTTTTAAAGGCGGTGCCAGCAAAGGGTACGATTGCCAAAAGTAGTATGCAAATTATGTAGCCAAAAATATACATGTCGATTGACTAGTTAAAGCAAAGCATATCAATTAGTGCTCTACTAATGTCTCACTAATTTGTTACAAACACCCTGTATGTGTTTTAAAATGGATAATGTGAATAGTGTTTGGACTGGTCAGTGTATGTAAAAATACGACATGCGTTGGCAAGAATTTGAGTTAGTGAGGGAGAATACTAAATATTGCCAACAATATTTTTGTTTTTAATTAAGTAATGTAAAATTACTAATTCTTGCATTTAAAACTGTTCGGATAATATTTATATGTACCATTTTTACATTTGACATGTTTTCCTTCCTGGGTGTCTACCTGGATGACGAGGGAGGGAAAGTTATCGGTTTGCTCTTCTATAGCACGTTGGCGTCCCATCGATGACAGGGCAACACAGAAGTGCAGCTAGCTATCGTGATACCACAAGAGTTTGCTGGGATTTCGGAGAGCAGACCGGCTGCGTGAGATCCTGGTAATACGGCTGCCTTGGCCGCGTGGAAGGTAGTTGAAAAGCCACCTGGTAAAGGCACATTAGTACTATTAATGTATCTGAAAAACCTCATAAGACTGCCTCTATCAACTGCGTCACAGGCGGCAACCTCTCCAAGGTATGGGGTCTCGCTCAGTCCCTGAGAGAGACCCAACCAGTGGTCGGAGTACTGCAATGTTTATTAACAGAATAATCGCTAAAATAGAACTATAAAATACATCCAATAACAACAAAAAAAAATGATTTTCTTTCTTATGTTATCTATATTTTTATGTATTTTGTACACTGTATTCTTCTTGCAGTAACAGAATAAAATTATTTAACAATTAAAAAATATATTTTTATATATTTTTACGACTCCATTCATCAATGAGGGTAACTTGCATTGCACTTTGTCTTCTAATGTCCTTCAGTATACATAAATTGACTAATCCAATGTCAATTATTATGAAACACATTGACTAAAACGATATATATATATAGATATATATACAGGGTGGGGCAAACTAATTTCCTTTTCTCCAAAGTCAATAAACAAGCTGTGTAATTCAGAAAGGTTTTTATTTTTGTTTCATAATGAAAGCACATTTTAAGTTTTATTTTACATAGTTTTAAAAATCACACCACTTAGATGACATCCTCCAGAATCGATACACTGGACAAACCTATTTTTGGTACTTTCCATTACCCTCGCCAGCGTATCGGCGGGTATATTGGTTATTTCCTCTCTGATATTGGCCTTCAAATCTGCCAGGTTTGTTGGGCGGTTGACATAAACTCGGGATTTTCAAGCAACCCCACAAAAAAATCACAAGGGATAAGTCGGGTGAACGGGCTGGCCATTCCAAATCGCCTCTTCTTGAATCAGGCGCCCTGGAAAGCGTTCTTGCAAAACATTCATTGAAGCCCTTGAGGTGTGCGCCGTTGCTCCGTCCTGTTGAAACCAAATCTTCCCTAGGTCTAATTAGGCCTCACTGAGCGAGCTGATAGTGCAAGAGCGGATGCATGTTTGCGGGCAGAACGTTGTGGAGATTGCAAAATTAAAGTCCTCATAGCCTCGATGTTTTTCAGGTGTTCTGACGCGCCTAGCTATACGAATTCTTTGTTGTGTTGTACTCCCGGTTTCTCTGAACGTTTTGACCCATGCAATGATTGACTTCCGGTCCGGAACAGGGCCTCTAGGTGCAACATTAAAATGAGTGCGAAAAGAGCGCTGGGTTGTAATCACAGACTGATGGTTGGAAAAATACGCCTCCACGACAAACGCACGCTCCTCTCTGCTCCACGCATGATAGTGACTTACTGTATTTCCAAGAAAACTTTACACCTGCCTCTTTGAAATGAGCCCACGCTCACTTCTCCACTACAACTACACACCAAATGCCACAAATTTTAAAAAAGGAAGTTAGTTTGCCCCACCCTGTATATATATATATATATATATATCCGAAACATTTATCTTGTCTCTTGCAAACGTTGCATGAAAAACAAAGCAATACGGCAAAGTTCATGAATTTCCAAAAGTTGCTTTATAATGCTTGAACAAATATTTTGTTGGTGTGAATGGTCTAAGAATGCACAGGGTGTCAAGTTAATATAAAAATTCTTTTTAAAAAACGGATAAAAAGTGTCAAGTCAGTTTGACCACTCTAAATGCACTTAATAAAATATGTTTTATTCCTCTTAAACAATGTTGGCTTCTTTAAAAGAATGAAAATAAATAGATATATATAAGACCCTTTATTGTCACTTTTTGCTTGACAGCAAGATAGAAATGCAAAAAAAATCAGTTTGTCTTTTCTTTTCTTGAGAACTGAGGACCCGCGATAAAGCCTTTAATTATTAATTCTGTCAATAGAAGAAGAATATGTGACTTAAATTATATTTTCAAAAGCATCAAAGAGCTCCCTCAAATATTTAATGACGAAAAAAATACTTTTTTGTATGGCTATACAGAAAATAATGAAAAGAAATAGACATACATTTCAGTATGCAGAAGCTCTTATATCTGATTTTTTTTATTCATATAAAGGTAGGATCCCGAAATAGAAAAATTGATATCGAATTAAGTATCTGAGTCATTTTTTATAGAAGAGTAAATTCTTAATGAAGAAAAAGTAAACATAAATATCATATTTTTATATATCCCACAGTTCATAAAAATATACAAGCGCAAAAAAGAGAATGTATATAAAATGATGTAAATGCGTAAAAACATAATTAAAATTTTAGTTTAAAATTTTAACATCAAATATGAACAAACACTAAAATGCAATTATAATAAAATAAATTGACAAAATAAAACAAAACATAAATAAACGACAAACCTTTCTATTTTAAATCCTTTAATTGGCGTAAAAGTTTTTTAACAATTTTTCCATAGGCTGGGAGCACGAGGGGAAGTAACGAATTACATCACCTGCTCAACTCCACTTTCCATCGGTGACAGAGGGGATCTTGAGGTCCAACGCCGCGTATCTTGCCGCAGCCGCTAGAATAATTGCCCTTACTTCCCACAGACTGATTGGAGAGTGAGATGCTAACCTCTTAGCTATAAGAGCTATAAATATCATATTTTATAAGATCAGTTATCAAGTTATCAGTTGGGTACTATGGCGGAATTAATTTGCGATTTATTGAAAGGTTATCTAGTAATGAAAAGGGTATACATTCGTCTCAACGACGACAAAACACTAAATAGTCCCCAAAGAAGGAACTACTTTGTCTACCACCGCTTTATATCTTTAGAAAGACTTAGTAATATTTAATCAAACTATAATAGTGTGTAAACGATAAACAAATATGCAAATAAACTCATACAAATTAATAGTTAGAAGAATTTTTCCTTTTTTATTTAACTGGTTTATACTTATTTTCACAAAATACTAGATTTTGAAAGGAGGAGAGGAAACAATTTTTAATGGTACTTTTTTTTTGATAGTCCGCAGACTATGGGCATTTATTTTTCATTTCAAAACAAACACAGAAAAACAAGTAATAAAAATTAACATAAGATTGAAAACATAAATAACAAAAAACTAAAATATGTATAAAAAATTAAAACACGTATTAAAACAATTATGCTTTAGGATTTTTTAACAATTTAGAATAGTTTTTTGTAATATTTATCACTGAATCACATAAAACTTCTTTTTTTGCTTTTATAAATAAAAACTGTGTTTTTGTAATAATTGCGTTCATATGGTCCGCCTCTTCTCCCACGTAGAATGATAAGAAGTCGTTCTTGGAGGGTTTTTTTTTTTCACGGCTCCAAAAAAATATACAATGTATAAAAGAAAAACGATGCTAATGCGTAAATTTTTACATAAATAAGCATTCTAGCTTAGATTTTTAGCAACGTAATGGAACAAACAAACAAGCAGATAAAAGTCATGAGATACACTCAACAATCAAATCTAAAACATACAGATAATTAACAAATCATAAAAACAGTAAATTACACGAAAATTAATCAATAAGAGTTCTTGTAAAATTTCAGTATTCTCTTGATTGTCTTCCTATGGCAGAGTGAGGATGAAGGATAAAATTTCACCTCCCTCGCCGCTAACGTCCATGTGGAATCCAAAAGTGAGGGAATCTTTAAGTCCAGAGCAGTATACCTTGCTGCAGCAGAGATCATGATGGATCTCAAATCAGAGGCTTTGATGGGAACATTATTGGTGATGCACCTCGCGATGAGACCTTTAGCGTTTAGAAGGGAGTTATTAATTGCTTTCGACCTAGCTGACTTATCACCTTTGCCGAGACCAAACAGTACCGTAGCTTTGCAATATCTGACCGCACATTTTTTTTCTAGGCCCCTGATATTGAGGGCTACAAATTTCTTTACTATGTTGACCGCCTGACAGTCAACAAAAGCATGCAAAGTTGTATTGAACAAAAGCCCACAATCTTTGCAAGGTCGATCAAATCTTGTGAGGCCTGAAGAAATTTGAAATTGCGCTGTAAATTGTTTGCAGTCTTTGATCCCACGCAGTGAACCCAAAATGCGATGAGTCCAACTATCAGGGAGAACCAGAAGCTTAATAAAGGCTTGACAAATCTCCTCGCTCTTTACGGCAGCTATACAGAACGGAGCCGCCATTTTCATATGCCAAGGCATTAGTAAGCGATGTCTGGCTGCAGACCTAGCCAGAGCAAAATAAAATCTTCCATCCCTGAAAAGGTTCCGACTATCTATGTCATGAATGGTATAGGTATCAGTCCTGATTGCACTTTCTTCAAGAGTGCTTGGGCTACTCAAGTTCTTGAAAAAAAGTACTTTGTCAGCCTTACCACGAATAATGTCAACCGTTGAATCTTGATTAAAAACCGGGGAGTTTTTCCAAATAATTCTTTGGGCACATCCCCAAATCGAAGATAGAGCTGATGTGACATAATTAGTCAGGTCTGACCCAAACATAAGCCAAGAAAACAGCTCTGTATTCACCACTGTTCTTCGCCATTCCAATTGGGGATTTTTGGTTATTCCGGCAAAAATCTTCAGATAGATCTTTGGAATAACAGTCCCCAATTCTACAATACCACCGCCAATGAGTTTCCTGCTCCTTTTCAAAGTAGGAGGAGTGAAATAAAAATTCAGCCATATTTCTTCTTCCTTAATAATCCCCTCAGCAATTAAGGGAGACGCAGTAGCTTTGTATAAATAACTGGCACAACCTTAGAATTATATAAGTCCACTCTTTGCATGAGATTGAGATGTCTCCACCGTGATATGTTCCTTGAAATTGCAGAACAGAGATGATGTAAGTTTTCTTTGTCTATCCCATTCCTACACCATTTGATGCCGAGAATCTCCACTTTTTCAATAATTTTACAGAGGCGCACATTCGAACCTTGTTTAGGAACCCAAGATCCGATTGGTAAAATTGAAGTTTTCTTTTTATTTAGGGACAGACCCGATGTTTTTTCAAACTTTTCAAAAGATTCCAGAATTAGTTCAATTCTTTTGACTAATTGCACCTCGGAGTTAGCTTCTAATGTTATGGTAACATCATCGGCATACAGATCGACTAAGTGATGAGAACCACCCAAGTTCACGCCAAATCCATTATATTTTTTATCAATTTGAGGATAAATTCTTCCATTGCAGTGATAAAAAGAAGAGGAGCGGAAGGACATACTTGTCTGCAACTTCTCTTTAGAATAATTTGACCACTTTCGGATCCATCGATAGCTATGGTTGAGGAGTCATTATAGAGAAGATCACGAACAGGATTAAAAATTGTTTGGGCAAAAATTTTCCGACAGCTTTGAGTATATGACAATGTAAAACAGAGTCAAATGCTTTGGAGAAATCAATTGCAATTATGGCACCAAATTTTCCTTGATCCCGAACTGAGTCAATTGAAACTTGTATATTCCAGGAGATGTCGTGAATCTTTCGTCCTTTTAAAAAGCCTTTCTGACTGTGACCTATTTTCTTATTGAGAATGGGCTCCATCTGTTGAGCAAGAACTCCCGATAAAATTCTGTATGATTCGTTCAGAATGGTGATGGGCCTCCAATGACTAAAATTGGAGCCATCACCTTTCTTGGGAATAAGAGCAATCCTCCCTCTTGTTAGGGCCTCTGGCATTTTGCCTTTCTGTTCCATCTGAGATCCGATTTTTACTAAAAGGGGACAGTTTGGTCTTTAAAAAGGGAGTATACTCTTCCTGATATGTTATCTGGACCACAGGCTTTCCCTAGCTTTAGATTTTCCTCAATATATCGAGATATGCGTTCAGTGGAGAATAAGTCATTTTTAGAGACTTGGGCTCGTTTTTTTTCGGTTTTGGGAAAAACTTTCTTTCTGGAGGTTGTAATCTTCCAGTGGCTTTTAATTATTCCTATCGTTTCTTCATAAGACTTGAGGAGTTTTCTACAAGACCATAGAAGGTGTCTCGAAGTTTCGGGTTCCTCTCTGCAGAAATAACAGTTTTTTCCTTCTCCACTACCGAAGTGTTTCCCAACTTTTATTCCGCTGAGGACCCTGTACTTGAACCATTTTTCTGCAGAAGTCAAAAGAGGGTTTTTAAAGGCTTCAATGCATAGTTTAATGTCTCGAACTATCTCCCTCCTGGAGAGTAATTTAAGAAGGGCGAAAGAGTAGCCTTCGTTCCGCATCTTCTCAAGACTTGTGGGGCCACATTGGAAAAAATTATCCTAAAGGGAGTGACAGGTCTGTTTTTAAACTTTGGTGGTGCTTGAATGTGTTTTATTCTATGGAAGAGCATCTTCCCTAAAAGGCTGTTTTCAAATTCCATGTCCCCCAAACACGACAGCCCTTGGAACGTGGAAAGGTCCTTCCTAAAGAGGATATTGCATCCATTACCGGCATTTGCCAACCAAGGTATTCCTCAATTTAGCAATAAGTGGTGTTGCTGCTTCGCTCATTTCCTTTACAAGAGGACACATGAGTGAGGATTTTCTTAAAATTTGAAAATAACCCTTATGGAGGTCTTTTTTAAGTCTTCTTTTTGGGAGATCAGATATTGTTTTATCATTTCTGCCCAATCCTCTATACAATCTTTTAACCTTGTAAACCATCATGAGTTCATGTTTCTCCACATAGACGAAAAATCGAGAACACCAAGACCACCATATCCGTGAGGATTATGAAGTCTTTTGTGAGAGAGGTTCTTGTACTTGGAGAGAAGGAAATATTTTTATTTAGAGAGTTAACCGTGTCACAGATTATAGGGTCGTAAGGAGTGACCTTAAGAAGGTGAATTACTTTTGGAGATATAAATATTCCAGCTGATTATTTTATTCCAGAATCCAAGATTGAGTGGAGTGAAAAAGGTTATTGCATTCCTTATCCTATTTATAATTTCATTGCAGTTTTTTTACCCAGAGTCGAGTCCGATCCATGTTCCTAAAACTTTTAAACTTTTTTGGGTAGATATGGGTGGCCAAATCGGAGACAGATGATCATTGTGGGGGCTGAGTACTTCGCATTTTTCTTCGTTTATACAAAGGCCAGAGACTTTGGAGAAATCATTCAAATATTTGAACACACGTGTGAAATTTTGTGTCGTTCGTTGTACATCGCCCGTGGTTAGGATTGTAGTGTCATCTGCATAGGCTTTGACATCTATCCCTTCAATTTCTGATAATTGACTTAGGAGAGGATCAGTTGCAATGATGAATAACAGGGGAGCGCTCGGATCTCCCTGGATCTCCCTATTTATTTGGTATGTGCATTGTTTGGCACCATAGCCAACGGTGTTTTTGCATTGGAAAGAAGAATGCCAACCAATCTCATCATATAATGACCAAACCCCTTGTTTGCAAGAGTTTTAATTATATGTAAGTGAGAAACTGTGTCAAAAGCCTTTTTAAAATCGATGGTTAAAATGGATGTATTAAAATTGGTTTCGTATTTGGTCTGGAGGTTAAAAGGAATGTCTTCGATTAGTTTGCTCTTGACGAATCCGTATTGCGATGTATTAATAATGTGACTCATGCATTCATTTAGCCTGTTACTAATTATGTATGAAAAGATCTTGAAAATGCAGTTTTGCATGGTTAAAGGGCGGAGGTTTTTGACAAATCGAGGATCTTTATCTTTTTTTGGTATGAGAACCAGTGAACCAGTGGATGCGTAAGACGGGAATGCACCTACAGCGAGAACTTTTTAAAATAAGAGTAAAATCTGGGCAAGGGCTTTAGAATATTTTTTATAAAATTCAAAACTGAGCCCTATGTTACCTGGGGCTTTATCTCTCTTAGCATTTTTGTTAATAGCAGTCAAAATTTCTTCCATAAATATCAACGATTCCATTTTGTTTATTATGTCTTCCGGTATGTCTGATATTGGTGAACTCTTAATTTGGTTGCAAAAGTTTGTATCATTTCGTTCACATTTTAAACATTTTTGTTGAGGGGAACAATCATTGCACGAATATAATGTCGAATAAAAACTTGTAATGACTTGGTTATTTTCTTCCTCAGACTTACTTATAGAACCGTCTTCCTTAAAAAGATTATTTTTGATTTTTATATATATATTTTTTTTTTTTTGAACACATTGAAGTCTTGATTTCGAGAGATCGTCAATTTCGGAAAGTTTCAGTTTGATTCGGTGAATTTTGTCTTCTCTTCTTAACAGAGAGCTTATTTCATTTCGTATTTCACGGGTTTCTTTCGAGGGGTCGTCGTAAGAACATAACTTTAGAATTCGGTTTCTTTTCCTTTGAGCATTTACACTCCCTTGAAATCGCCACGCGTTCCGAATCGAATTACCATTGATGCAAAGTCTTGAAATATATTGTTAAAGTTTGTTCTTGCATGAGTGTTACTAATTATTTCAGTAATTTTTTATCCAAATATTCGTTTTCTAAGACTGTATTGTTTAGTTTCCATGAGCTCTTGTGGCCAGGGTTCATTGGTCTGTCGTAGAGTATCATTTTGATTGCCCTATGATCTGAGATAGGATTCTGTAGAACTTGATAGTCTTTGACACTTGATATGCATATTCCTTTAGTAAAAAAATAGTCGAGTCGAGAAGATACTTTTTGTCCATTTTTATTGTTAGTGAAAAAAGTATGATTTAGATCATTTTTGCAAACTGCTATGTCGTTGAACTCGTGTGCTGAGATAATGCTTTTAAAAGCTTTTGTGGCGTTCGGTGACGAATTTGAATTACTTGACGTTGTGTCCCTTTCATGTTAAGTTTTAAATTTAAGTCTACAGAGATAATTGTAGGTTTGTTGGTTAGAATAGGGGAGAGCTTGTTGTAAAAGAAATCAGGATCATCGTAGTTGGGTCCGTAAACTCCAATTATTTCTATTGACCGGTACTTGGTAAAAATATTCTGTAGTTTTCATTACCTATTACAAAATCTAGTAACTTTTTTAAAGAATGGACACCTTACAACAAAGTGTGCGATCTTATCTTATTCAAATTCGACAATACAACACTGATAATTAATATTGCTTAAGATATAAATGTTTTTTAACTTTGTTATCCAAGAGAATCATTATTTTAATAATAAAAAATGCAAAGATAACCAATGATTATTTTTTAGTTTTGCCTTTCGTTATGTAATGTTTTGTCAGTCAATGTCCTTATTTTTGACTATTTTGTTCCTTAACAATTTTGCTAAAGGAGACCCATTTTAGAATATCATTATTCCTTCGTATATACTTGACTTGAAATATATAGGCCTTGCAAAAGTCTGCGTCAACCGCCTTGACAGGCAATTAATTCTCTCTCTCTCTCTCTCTCTCTCTATATATATATATATATATATATATATATATGTGTGTGTGTGTGTATGAGTGGGAGAGAGACCGCTTAGTTTTTTTTATGCAATAATTGTTGGTGGGGAAAAGAGAAGTCGTTTTTGCACATTTACTTCTTTGAATTAATATATCTCTGATTACGGTCATTTATCAACAAAAAAAACACGTCATGAAGGTAAAAAATGAGGAATGCGAAAAAGAGTTGACATGAAAAATATGACATATTTTTTTATTCATATACTTTTAATATGATTAATACAGGGCTTCTTTATTATGATTTTATGACAATAAATTATTGAGACCAGACGTGTGAAGAAACGAATTGTGATTTTTTACACTAAGATTTTTTTTTCGATACATGAACACCATCTACTTTTTAATTTCTAACTTTTTTCATGCATATATTAATACGAATAATAAATACAATATAAAGTCAAACCTGGGTGTGTGTGACCACCTGTGTATGGAGGTCATAGTGGCCGCCCAAATGATCCCCGCAGAAGAAAAAATAGTGCGTAAACTTCTTCTTTTCGGGTTCCTTGAGAGACCGATATAGACAGGTTTAATTGTTTATTTTGGACTCAAATTCGAAAGTAGTGAATTTTATTATCTGCATGTTCCCCTTGTTATGATTATATTATATAATCAATGATATTATAATTTTACAATCATTTGATACTTTATGTTTTTATACAAAATGGTTCAAACCAGGAATAATTCTTAATGAATTGAAGTCTGGAACATAAACATTTTGTAATTGGTATTTGTAGAAAACGAGAGAATATCCTCTTCACTGATCTATCATATTTATTTATAGTGTATCTGCTAGAAGAAGTTTCAACCCATAGAGATATAAACATATAGAGAGCTTATTCCCTCCAATTAGCAGAGAAACATCGTTCAGCTGTATTCTGGACACAAAGATGCAATTCTCTTCCTCCAATAGCAGAAAAACATCGTTCAGCTGTATTCTTGACACAATGACGTATTTCAAAACGAATCCAATAAGCTCTCTATATCTTTATGTTTCAACCTTTATCGCTTTAACTTTGTATCAGACTATCTCCTTCTCTTTGCTTATTTTTATCTCTCTCTCTGTCTCTCTGCTCCTATCTGTCCCTCTCACCTTTTCTTATATCAATACGTCACCAGATGGGAGTACAGACGTTTCTTTCTCTTTCTCAAAGAGATGATACCTATATATATTTATATATACATATGTTTATAAATATTCCCTTTTGAATAAAATACATCTCAGTTGAGATCAGTTAAATTGAGGTGTTAGTCATTTACCCCTTCGTTTATAACCTTTGACAAACCAATGTTGAACCATTTTTTACATTCAAAATGTATTTTTTAGTACCATTATTCATTCACGATAAATTATTTGATCTCAAGTCTTCTTTAGTACAAGATAAATAGAGATAACAAAGAGGTGGTTCTCTTAAACTCACAATAAATAGTCTCTTTTTTCTGCGTCTATAGGTAAGATTACTGATCACATATTCGTTAGTTGTGAAGAGCTAAAGCAAATATTCCTTATTTTTCTATGACCTCGTTCTTGTTATTTAATATTTATAGGTGATATTGGGATATTCCATTCATAGGATTCAAAAAAGACATGGATGAAGACCCATGAGAAGGGACAATTTTGTTTCGTAGGAAGATATCTTCTCTAAATATTGAAGCTAACACCTCAACAGCCCCTTGTGAAGATATGTTTTCATGGAAAATACTGTTTTTGAATCATTTGCCCTTCTTTACCCTGCTTTTCTTTTATCCAATTACCTTCAAGAGGAAGGCCCCCGTTTGCATTGCTTAACCCTCAATCTATAGTATCGCCATTCATATTTTCTTATATATTTGCTTATGTTCAGGATATTCAAGCGACTACGTCACTGGGTGCTTAAACTTCTTTCTCTTCCCGTCTTCCTCTTAATATTAATATTAAATAAAATATAACGCTAATATTAAGAGCATGATGAAAAAAAGAAAGAAGCTTAAAGATCCAGTGACGTATTTCTGAATTGACGAATAACTAGTATGACGTCAATGGATATTTTTTAGGATGGCTCTCTCCTCACTCATTATTCACCAAACACACCTACTTATGTAGACATATATGATTGAATTGTAATTCCGTTAAGTGATTCATTTGGTGGGGATCGGTGGAGGTTTGCACTCTCTGAGTGTATACATGCCTCTAGTTTCTTATATATTTACTTATGTTCAGGATATTTAACTGATGCATATCTGACCCAATTTCCAGTTTAATCAAGACACTAACTAATCGCCCAGATCCTTGAAAGCTGAAATCTGTTTTATAAAAAAAATCAAAACAATCCTTGCTTCGAAAAACTACTACTTATTATTATTTTTTTTTAAATAAGACACTACATTTTTAATGTTTTTAAAAAGTATCTAATACAATATACCTTAAAGGGGCATAAAAAAGGGATCACAGACATTAAAAAACCATGAAGGCCATATAACTTCAGTATTTTTTAGGACTTAAAAATGCATCAATGGGAAAGGGGATCTTATCTATTGTTTATTATTATTATTATGTGTACTCAAATTGCATTAAACCCCAATGTAACCCCCAGATTGCAGTGCTTCATGCACTCCCATTTTACTACTAGAAAGGATGACAACGAAATATAATAAAAACGCATTTCACGAAACAATAAAAGCAACTTTCACCAATTAAGTTATTGCCACTGTTTTAACTAATAGTTATATACATGCATTTTTAGGGACTATAATTGAAGATTATTTTGAGATTTCCGCTTTTCAATTTTGACTAAATACACAAAAAAAACTGAATGAACATGGATCATTCTGAAAATAATGTAGACGAGATTTTTATTGAAATGCGTGGAGATCTCTAAGTATTCCGGCTATTATAAATAAAAAATAATAAACTTAATGAGACTACCTGAATTATTTTCTGGTATTTATTTGTTTGAAGATATATATTTCACAGCGAATTGCTACTTTGAGATTTCTGTTCATCCAAGTCATGGCAGTTAAAACAACAAAAGGGCGTCGACTGAATAATTATAAGATATTTTTGAACATGATAAATTCCACTTGGATATATCTGTTCTTGATCCGAATATCGGTTGTTTTAGAGAATAAAATGAAAAATTCGATTAAGCCAATTGAATTTTTTCCAGGGTTTTTGAAGGATACAAACTTCATAGCTGACTGATAAGAGATCTTCGCTTATACCAATACCAGCCTTATGAACAATCAAATCAACGGCTCATTTAAGCCAAGAATTTTAAATATATATCTTAATACGTTTTTTTTATACATCTAATTACAATGCCTTTTGTTATGTTAAAAAACAGGTATAATAAAAATGAGGGTGGGTCTTAAAATATTGATAGAAAAACAGGTAAATTCATTATTATAAGATAACAATAATAAAATCAAAGGCCTGCAAAGCTGTATCAACTTTTAAAAATAGTTATTAATGTGAAGTCGTGTTTTGTATATAATTTTTTTGAACACTTTGTTGTTGACAACGTTGTATTTTAATTAGAACATTTTTGGACGATATTGTTTTACGTTTGATCGCTGTTTATAAATTACTGCGAGTCACATGGTTTGTGTAACTAAAGAAATAATAGATATAACAATATCTGTTCACACTAAAAAACAAGAAGGAAATGTGAGGAAGAAGGGCATCAAAGATTAATAAAAAGTATAGGTGATTGTTAATATGAATGTATTTCGAAAGGTTAGCCATTTTTTAAATATATGTGAAATAGTTTTTCGTCTTAAAAGATTATTATAATGATTGTTATAAAGAAAACACTGCCAAAAAAGCACCGACCTAAATAATAAACTGAACTAGAGGCATATATACACTCAGAGAGTGCAAACCTCCGCCGTCACGGGGTCCTTATGAGCCTTCCGAGGCGAATTTTTCACGACTGGGGCGGCGTAGAGGGACGGGGGAGGGTTCCCCTCGACGGAAATTCCGAGAGGAAGACACTCCCGGCACCCGATTTTACAGCACAGCGACATCTATTGGCAGAGTAGGCTAACTTGAAATATTTATTAGTATTTAGCTCGTTTTGCATCTTAATTTTGCACTCAGAGATGCCAAAATTTAATCACTTGTTCCTTTTGGCCTTTCCAACAACTCCACAAAGTTTCATCCGAATCCGTTTTGTACTTTTTGAGTTATCCTGCTGATAAACAACCAACCAACCAAACCAACGCCAGTGAAAACAATACCTCCTTCGGCGGAGGTAATAAGAACAGGAAAGAACAATGGTGGAGTCAGGAACCGATGAAACATTGAAGAGAAGGACAAAGTACTTATTTTTATCCCTTGAAGAGTCTAAGGTCGATGGAGTGTATAATGAGGAAAATTACAAAAATGAAAACAGTGACGCAATGGTAATCAATAAATTTGAAAGGCTTTTTAACGAATCAACATGGTCTGATGATGTCACTGGTATTTATTGTAGGATTTCCTGTCTTCTGTTCCCTAGTATGTTATTACAATGTAGATAATGTTTCATTGTTACTTCACGTCTTGAATACCATTATAACGTCTTCAAATTGGTTGTTTCTTTTCTATTAAGTATCCAGTTGTTTTATAGGTATGTACATAAAAGTATTCAATCAATTGAAATCTTATGATCGATTACCAAGTTCACCGGAACTTATACAGGGTTTGCTCGGATGTTTTTAATGAAAGTAAACAAACTACCATTTCCATAACATTATGGAATGTTACCCAATGCTTTACCAATGGTAAGCTAGGTTGCTAACCAATAGACTAAAGGTTTGAATAGGTACAAGTCCCTCTTGAGTTCCTTCAACAATCAATAGTCCTCCTCTTATGTACCCGTATATAAATATTGGAAGAGTTCTTGTAGTTTCTAAATATATATTCAGTTTCAGGCGTTATATTAATATTAGCTTTCCTTTTCATTAGCTCCCATTTCTGTATGGTTTCTTGAGTATGAACATGGCCCAAGTGGTATTTTATGGAGAGCAAGAAAAAAAAATTTAATTTAGATATTCGTTTTCAGCATCAAAAAATGAACCAGAATCGCTGGGTATATGTAAAAGAACTAAAAAAGTGGATTTTTCGGGAGGTCTAATATACATATATATATATATATATATATATATATATATATATATATATATATATATATATATATATATATATATATATATATATATATATATATATATATATATATATATATATATATATATATATATATATATATAATCATAATTAAAATAGATAAAAAGAATCACTGGCAAAATAAATCTGAAGAAACTTAAAGGCATATAAAACAACAGTAAATATTATTATGAGGGTATACATCGGTTCTTGATCCGTTCGCTACAGATTTCTCTCTTTTCTTTTACAAATTACTTCCATGATTTTTGCGATACCTCATGGTCTCCCTACATACACAGAAAGAGCAGAAGTGTTCTATCGTTTTGCGACGGGGAATGGTCTCAAAATGAACGCCTCCAAGACGGAGCTCCTCATTGGGGGTAGTGCCAAGGCTTCTCAGGTCAAAAAAATTACCATATCAATAGATCGAGTGGATGTGAGGCCATCCAGGACAATTGAGCTCCTAGGAGTTACGTTTGACGCTGCTTTCTCCACCAGTCCCCATGAAGCCAATGTGGTGCGGTCAGCAAAACAGTGTGCGGCGCTGATTCATGCTTTTCGCTCAACCTCCCACGCGGAGTATATTTGCGACAATTGGCAAAAGTTCTTAAGATAAGTTGAGTCGGGTACGCTGCAGCGGTGACTAAAGTACTTCGACTAAAAAACGACGTAACTGGTCCATTGAAGGCTGCAAGATTTTCCATAAACAACGCAGCTATATTTTTACTTGGCGTAAGGGCTAGCAGTCACATGCGGATCCATGCCCTGCTCCACAAGGCCGGACTTCCATCCCTCTATGGGATATCGGTTCGGGCTGTGGCTATGGAAACCTGGAAATGCTTTGCAAGCCAGGATGGTAGCAATGGCGATAGAAACCTTGTAGGCAAGATCTACTCGTTCTCGGACTGCCGGCCTCATCCGATCTCCTCTCCCTAAGTCAGTGGGCACATTCGTCACCAGTGCTGCAGCTATTTGGAATAGTAGCCCTACACTTTGCAACGCCAAAACCATGAGGGAAGCATATGTAGTTGCCAAGTCTATGGAAAAATGTTCCCCTATATAATACCTATATAGCGGACGATAGTGTTTTCTTAAATATTTTATTTAAATTTAAGGTTGTTTTTATTTCTTCGAAAAAACCTTTTGCTTTTAATTATATATGTATATCTAATATTTGTTTCAATTTATATAGTTTTATATATTTTTACATTGTATTACTTATTTTTAAATTCCTGACATCCCAGACTAGCCGAAGTGCTAGGATGTTTCTTGGGAAAATATAGACGATTACACACACACACTTCCATTGGATGTCTCCCATGTATGTATTTATATCCATTGAAATTTGAAGAAACACGCTCATCATATTGGTCTATCATGAATTTTTTTTTAAAGATCAAACCTTTCTCATATTTACAAATGTTCTCTTTTGATATAATGTATTTTTAACACTAAACAGCCCCCAAACTAATAATAAGCATGCCACTAAACAGTCAACAATAGATAAGTGACTATAAAAAGAGAGACTGATATGATATTGAATGAAAAGTTAGTCAATGAAGGCATGTCATCATGCTATTTTTCTTTTATAATTTTGTTATTTTGAGGCCTAGAGCTAATTATTTATCTACATATATGTGTTTGAGAAGGAAAGCAAAATTCTATACAAATTGATATGCATTCAAAAGGCAGTGTTCTATTGATATATTTAATGAATTTCCTTCCTTGCAACATAATAATTAGAATATGAGAGTTAAAATAAGAATATTCAATGAAGTTCATTCATAAAGAACAACAGATATCCAATATCTAAAATGTTTAGTTGAAATCAACAATAACTTTTTCCCTAAAAAATAGAATATTAATGATATGCACATTTAAATTAAAAATTAAAACTCTTACAAGTCCTGTACGTACATATTATACATAGCTGGTACATGAATGAAATGAAAAGTAATTGCTGGAATGGGATGAAGTCCCTAGTGAGCAAAGAAAAAAAGCTAGGCATAACTTAACATACTGGAAGTACTTAATTAATTAATGAACTCGATTTATTGTAGCTGAGGGACTCTACGTCCAATACAGATAACATAATTTGAAAGGAAAATAGAAGAAATAACTCAATCAATAGATAATGTATCGATGGAGAAGAACGAATCCTTTAAGCCGCAGCCCGCATTTCAGACCCGGAAATTAACGATCAATTCCTCCCGAGAGGTGAGGATCAAAATTGATCATTCTCAATGAAAAGGATATGCAAGGTTTGATTGAGTAAATAAATTTTACTATGAATATTCTTATATGCACAGAATAATTAGGATTCCGAACGCAACGGCAGATGTATTTGGCCAAAGATGTGGCAAAATTCGTATCAAAAAGTTTTTGTTTTTCAATATAGGGAATGATACCTTTAAACAGTAAATTTTTATATATATATATATATATATCAGACATGTTGATTTATCGTTCATTATTTGTCGTTCTCGAACGATGAACGACAAAGTTTTTGAGAAACGATAAGGAAAACTCCTTATCGTTCGTCGTTCGTTTTTGGGGCCAAAAAGACAAACACTTTTATTTCATGGGAAAAATTCCTTTCTAAAAAAACGTCAAAATTTTTTAAGAATAGTGAACAAATTCCTTTCTAAAAAAACGTCGTCAACAGAATGATGAACGACGAACGATAATTTTTGGTGAACGACGATTTTTCGTGAACGTCAACAAGTCTATATATATATATATATATATATATTTTTTTTCGGGAGAACACAGGACCCACACTAAAACTTTTAATTCATGCATTCATCAAAAAGCTCCCTCAAGCATATTATTTGACGATGAAAAATATACTTTTCGCTAGGCTAAACAATAGTATTGTAAAACGAAACAGCCATTTTAAACACTTCATTATGCATAATAGCCTCTTATATCGAACATTTATGTGGTAGGATCTAGCAATAGAAAAAATTATGCTTAGTCTTTGATCGAATTAAATATCTTATTCAGTTTTCTGAACCGAATTATACTACTATTTGAAAGGTTTTTCATAAATGAGAATGTGTTTCAATTTGACGGCTGGAGGGAAGGCTCAACGACGTCAAAACAGTTAATGAGCCCCAAAGAAGGAAGTCCTATGGCTAATACAGCTTTATATCTTAAGAAAGGCTCAAGCTATTATAAAAACAATAAACCGATATGCAAATTTCCTCATTGAAATGAATAGTCTGTAAGATTCTTTATTAGACAAATAGATATTATCTATAACCAAAAAGGTTGGTATTGTTCATTAAATTATGAGATATTTCCCATATAGCTAATGCACTAAATTGGGTACTCTCAGGACAGTCTTGTACGCAGAAGTTGGGTGAACTTATAACGTTCATATTGCTACGTGCTTGTTGTTAGTAGTAGTAGTAATAAGTTATGTAACTTCATTGATTCCCATTATGATTTGCTTTAGATTTTTTAAGTATCTATAATGGAGATTGTAATGTTATATATAATGAAGTAATTAATAATAGAGAAATTCGGTAGGACACATACAAGGGCATATTGTATATCTTATTTTTTACCTTTTGAAAAAAAAAATATATATATAAGTGTGACATAAAATTTAATCGGGAATTTTGAATATTCGGTTCTTGCCAATCCATCTAACAGATTACCTTTGTGGATTTCCAAAAATGATGCGGGATGTCTTTTGCAAAAAATTGTTTATTTTGCCCACAATCAGAAGGAGTTTGGCTGGGCCTTTGCATTCTTATCTTTCTAATGATATGTTTAGATTGTTCTCCTTGGCTTTGAAGAGGATCATCCTCCAGTTGGACCTATTGACCTAAAGTCTCCTTGGCCATGAGAAGAGCTATTCACATGTTGATCTTACATTAGTTACAAGTCTATGATTAGGGGTATTCCCGGTAAAAGAAAGTACAAAAACATAAAAAAGTTTTATTTTATTTTGGGAGTGGAAACAAGTTTTTTCATAGTTATGAACCGACTGAATGCCAGGTTGGGTCCGGTACCCATCTGTGTTTCATGTCAGCGCAATTCTGTCCAGACAATAAAAGTACCCGGGCTTTTTTACCATAACACCGCGCTTTTTATTATTAATCTCTTTCTACTATATTGCCCACTTTGGATTGTGCCGGAGCAAAATTAATGCCCAGCCAATTCATTTCGATTTGGTTATATGAGTACTTCTTGGGGCCGATGCTATTTAAATAGCAGATCACTATTTCAAAAAGGTTGGAGGCTCTTCCTTTATACCAAGTATGAAAAGAAAAGTATTATGATTTAGAAAGCAATTTCATGACTATGGCTTCAATCATTTAACTGGGGCAATGCTCTCATGCCGCGTTCCAAAGTGAGATTTATCGACTGCTTTGTTACTCTCTTCATTATTACTTTATCCCATAAAGATATGTATTGTTGTTTGAGTGTCCGATCTTGTCACCGGTCTTTTTTAGTGATTTAATATTTAGTAGTATATTAACATAAAAGCTTGAATTGATTCCCTTTTGAAATTCCTTTTTTTACATGAGAGAAAAGAAATAAGAGGGGAGTCATTCCCCTTTGTACTAGTTGGTAAACACAAAACTACGACTACAAGGTGGTGGTGTAAACTATGACTTTCAGCAATATGAGATCCTAAAAAAAGTTTATGTGAAAGGATTAAGATGGATGAATCAGAGACTTTTTATTCGGCTGGGACTCAAAAAAAAGAAGGTAGACATATTGTAACCTAGAGGATATTATACACTCAGAGAGTGCAAACCTCCGCCGTCACGGGGTCCTTATGAGCCTTCGAGGCGGATTTTCACGACTGGGCGGCGTAGAGGGACGGGGGAGGGTCCCTCGACGGAAATTTCGAGAGGAAGACGCTCCGGCACCCGATTTCACAGCAGCACATCTATTGGCCAGAGTAGGCTAACTGAAATATGTATTAGTATTTGTCGTTTTGCATCTTAATTCTGCATCAGAGATTAATCACTTGTTACTTTTCCAACAACTCCACAAAGTTTCATCCAAATCCGTTCCGTACTTTTGAGTTATCCTGCTGACAAACAACAAACAAACAAACCAACGCAGTGAAAACAATACCTCATTCGGCGGAGGTAATAAATCAAGAGATAAACTAAGAGTTAACTCTGGATTTAAGTTTTGAATCTCTTCCCTCACTGGGATATATATTGGGTTTTTCTTAGTTGTTTTTTTTGCCTACATGGTTCGATAGAATTGCATCCGATAGGATATAAATAACCATTATAGCATTAATAAGTTATTTAGTTTTTGTTCTTATCATCAACATATTATAGGATCTCGTCATTCAAATGCTTGATAATAACATCTTGAGGGATCAAAGTCTTAAACTCTTGCTGTATTTTCTCTCAAAATTCGTCCTTTTGCAACGATTAGACGACCATTGCTTCAGAGGAGGTCAAATACTTCCCATCAAGTTCACTATCTCATTTAAAGATTAGACTCGCATTTTGGAAACTTCAAAAACATGTTTTTTTTATTCAACAGTTCAATTTTATGATATGTACAACAGAATATATAAAAACCTAAGATAAGTATGAAAAATCATATAAGTAAATATTTTAATTTGCAATTTTATCTTTGGGGTTGAACTAAAAACACTATTTTTAAACAATAAAATACAATTCAAAAATCTCAATTGGCATACGTACTAAAATATATTAACATAGAATTAGAGCTTTAAAATGGCATTACTTGCAATTCTTAAAATTCTTCATTATTGTAGATAATGTCTTCCGGTGGATGGAGGTAAGAGAAGGGAAGTATTTAATTTCCTTCGAAGTCGCAATCCATGAGTCAACTGAAAGGGAGAGGATCTTCAGGTCAGGAAAGCATACCTTGCCGCTGCCGAAAGGAGTACTGGCCTAATATCCGACGATTGCAAAGGGTCTCCAGAAGTAAGTGGTTTCGCAATTAGAGTTTTGGAGTTCAAGATTGCGAAGTTTATCGCCTTTTCTCGTGGGGTGGTCCATTTTCTGCCAAGTCCAAATAAGTTTTTTTAAATAGTTGATAATCGTTTCTTAAAGTATTTCTGTGCATTTTTAAAGTTATTTTTATTGTTGATTTTGTTCAGTCATCGTCCTTCTCCGCAGTAATAATTGTAGACTAAAAAGTCTATCAATGTTTTGTTTTTGACGTAATTATTTGTGAATTACTTTAGGACTGAAATAAATAAATAAAAACTCTGAATTTACGGGTAGCATGTTAACCTGATCATGAAGTAAAAGCTTTTTTATTCATTTGGCATCTAAGTACTGGGTAATATATTTCATTTCCTTATCATATTTTATCAGCAACCAACATAAGTATGTTTTACTTTAATATGTCACCTCACCACACCGCTAATTGTTAGCGGTGTGTGAGGTGATGGCTAGTGGAGACGGCTAGGAGGCAGTGAGAAGGCGTAGTGTAGTGATGTGAATTTACTGATGCGGTTTTATGATTCGGCAGATGTTGTTGTTTGTTGTCTCTGGTTTCTTCATAGCTTCGATGAATGCCGGGTGCGAGAGACATGATTTTTGGCGTGTAGGTTAGGGTTGTTCTTATTTTTCAAATGTTGAAATGTTAGCAACATTGTGATTTTCTGTTTCATGGTGATAAAAGAAGACGACATACAAAGTTTGAACAAAATCGGTCACATTACGGGGTCGCTCAACGAGGTCAAAGTTTTAAAATTTAGTAAAAATATAGTTTCCGCAAATTTCTTGAAATGGTGGGTGTTACAGACTTTAATAAAAATTAGTAATTTAAGGAAATATAATTTACTACCAGACGTATTTTTGATGTTTTTTACTTTTATTATAGTTTTCTGTAAAAACAAAGAAAAATGGAGTGTGTAATGTTAGCATATTTCATAGATTTTTGCAAATACATTGTTGCACGTACTCTCCCAAAAAAATGATCTTTTGATATGAGAATATACAATTACCACTGGTAACTTTTGTTACTGTCACCTGGATAGAAAGAGAAAGAAAAAAGAGAAGCGAGAGAAGTTGGGAAAATACTTCCTCCTTCTCTTTTTTCTTTCTTTTTCTATCCAGGTAACAGTGGTTACCATGCGGTAATTGTATATTCTCATATCAAAAGATCATGTTTTTGGGGAGAGTACGTGCAACAATGTATTTGCAAAAAATCTATGAAATATGCTAACATTAACACTGGTAACTTTTGTTACTGTCACTGGATAGAAAGAGAAAGAAAAAGAGAAGCGAGAGAAGTGAGGGAAAATACTTCCTCACTTCTTTTTTTCTTTCTTTTCTATCCAGGTAACAGTGGTTACCATGCAGTAGTTGTATATTCTCATATCAAAAGATCATCTTTTTTTGGGAGAGTACGTGCAACAATGTATTTGCAAAAAATCTATGAAATATGCTAACATTACCACACTCCATTTTTCTTTGTTTTTACAGAAAACTATAATAAAAGTAAAAAAAAAAAAAATACGTCTGGTAGTAAATAAGATTTCCTTTAAATACTAATTTTATTGAAGTCTGTAACGCCCACCATATATCAAGAAATTTGCGGAAACTATATTTTTACTAATTTTTTAAACTTTGACCTCGTTGAGCGACCCCGTAATGTTGAACGATTTTTGTTCAAACTTTGTATGTCGTTTCTTTATCACCAAGAAACAGAAAATCCACAATGTTGCTAACATTTCAAACATTTGAAAAATAAGAACAACCCTAGTGTAGGTCCGTGATCCGCAACCACCAATGTTGGATTGCTGCCATCAATGTTGGACTTATGCTTGCCCTGTGTGGTGTTGTCCTTATGCTACGCCATTAAATTGTGGGTGCAGTGGGTGGCAGTGAATTGTGGTACGGTGAGTGGAATTGAGTTGTGAGAAATAGTATTTGTATTGTAGCCAATAATCTCTATGGCGTATTCCCATCAATAGCAGAGAAACATCGTTCAGCTGTATTTTTGTGTCCAATATAAACAAAGTAATTTGTACTACGTCATCGTAAGTTGATCATAGAGATAGAAATATTTGTTTAATTTGGACACAAAACGTATTCCTCTGCAGAATGCAATAAGCCCTTAAGTCTTTAAATCTCTATGTTTGGGACAGATTGAACTCTAAGGTTAGCATGTTAGTCTCGCAAAGTTGTAGCAATGTCATGTTGTTTATTTTCTTTTTCTTCACGTCAATTTATAGCTTCATTATCTTTGTTACCATATCGTATAGCTATTCATCAGCAAAATGGTAAAATTAAAAATACTCGGATTAACCTCTTCAGAATTAAAGTCTTACAGTGTGCATCAAATACATTTGTTAACTATGTAGAACTTCAATTATGTTTTATTTCATCATATTGTAGTATCTCCAATTAATAAGTTGTTATAATTTGATATATCAGGGGATTCATTGCTTGAGGGGAAACTATATTTTATTTTTTTAAGAATTTCAGCATGTTATGTCAAGGTTCAATATGTAAAACTTAAAAAAACGTCTAAAATATATATTTTTGAACTCCGATATTAAAAAAACTGTTTATATTTGTCCTTCATTTAAATTATATATTAAAATAAATAAAAATACAAAGAGTCCTTTTTATATTTTATTTATTTTAATGAATAAAATGTATTTTTTTTTTTGAGATATATGATCCATCACATCAAGAATAAATGAGTTCAATTATTCAGCTTTCAAATAATGTTTATAGTTTCAGCGTCACCATGATTCGTATTTTAAATACCCAGTTGTGATGTATAAACAGGCTCAGATTAAAAAGTCTCTCTCTCCTCTCTTATTATTAATATTATTATATTCTTACTGTTCATCACATAGAGATAAAAAGATATAGAGAGCTTATTCTATCTCTATGATCAGCTTACGATGATGTAGTACAAATAACTTTGTTTATATTGAACACACAGAATACACATGAACGATGTTTCTCTGCTATTGGAGGGAGTCAGCTCTTCTTTATATATCTATGGTTTTTGTTTGTTCTTGTATTATAAACTTTCATGTAAATACAGTTGTGAAATAGACTTCATATAAAACACACCACACCAGTGTTTTACTACCAATGAAGGATATAAGTGCTGATCATATTAAATTTAGGAATTTTAATGACTATTGAATAATAAAAAATACTCGTAGAAATTGAACTTCAAGTTTAATTTCTTAAATATAATCCAGCATTATTCATAATTAATAGTTCACTAAAACAAATAAAGTTTGAAATGATGAATCGGCTAATTTAATATTGTTACACATCATTAAATATTTGATAAATTTATGACTTTGGTTATTAAATTAACATTTTAGCAAGATGACATTCATTATAAACGCAAACACACACACACAGAGCTTGTGTGAGCAAAAAGTATATTCATTGTGTTATTTGATCTTAGACTGAAATGATTATTTAGATACATATTAAGTAATTTAGCTACCTCTAACAAATAAAGTAAAAACACACACACACACAGAGCTTGAGGGACAGTAAATGCATTTTTAAGAAAGCAGAATGATTTCCGCATCTCTTGCAAGGAGCGTTGAAGAATATATATCCAGTTAATATATATTGAACTGATTCTTGATTTTTATTTATTTCATCAATGACATTATTAATTGTCCATGAACATGGTGACTTGGTTTTTTTTAGTTAAGATGTTTATTATCAGCTACAAATCCACACAGTGTAAAAAAATAACAATATAGTAGAATGTAGAGATAAAAACACAATCTTAAGACAGTTATGTTAAAAACAAAACATAAATGAACATTATAATTTAAAAATACTGTCTAAAGATAAAACCGTAATATAAAATGACTTATTAAAAATTATTTGTTATTCAATATAAAACGTTGATGTCGTCGTATTGTCGATTTTATGAGTTTGAGGTATTCGAGAGAATTTGAAGGAATAAACTTTATCAAATCTCCAGCCCATGTCCATGACGTCGCAGATGAATTGAGAATTTTTATTGAGAGGGCTGAATAACGAACCGCTGCCCCAATCATAATTGCTCTAAGGTCTTCGATTCGCATATAAGAGTTATTTGTAAGTCTCTTCGCAATTAATATTTCATGGCGAGTTTAATTTGGCGATAAGCGTATTGCCTCATCTGAATATGACTGGTATATTCGAAGAACTAGCAACTATGTTGGTCTTTTGTAAATTAATTTTCAAACAGGATAATTTCTCATGGCATGAATTATTTTATGTTTGTCCGATATTGACTCAAAGATTTCGTCATTTTTACCGTAGTAGAGTGTTGAAATGTCGTCAGCGAAGGCCATAGCTTTTATTTTGGCTTTATTTATCAGTATTCCTCATATCTTTTTCGGGCTATTTATTTTCCTCTGGTCAAGGGCTAAAATGAATATGCTTGGAGATATTGGGTATCCTTACCTACAGCCCCTCTTCACGTCAAAGGTCCCTCCAGATTTTTTTCAGAATGGATATTGCGGAGGCAAATTGAAACCATACTTATGAACTCTGTTCCAACCCGTAGAGGTCTAGACACTTTAAAATATAACTATGAGAAATGCTGTCAAAGGCCTTATGAAAAATCAACACTCATTAAAACCCAAGGGGAATATAAATAAGGTGAGGCAATGGGAATCGACGTAGCCGATTGCAGGGCAACGCCTGACTATTTTGTTGTGACGTCACAGCTGCAACACTTGATTTCTAGTTCATTGTGTATTGTAAAGCGAAAATGTCATATTTTCGAGGAAGTAATCGTGTTTGTGCCATCCTCTCTTGCTCTAATCCTCGAGATGCACAATATTTTGCTCTTCTGACGAAGGATCTCAATACCCAACGTCTGTGGATTGTACGATGCAGAAGATCCGACAGGATTGGCCTAAAAAATGCGAAGATCTGCGATCGTCAAAGTCTCAAGCTGTTCCTTCACTCTTCATCCCTGGATCACCCTCCTCAAGTGTGTCCAAGTCCTTCAGACAGGTCTGTCAAGAAGCCCGTGAAGTAAAAAAAATTAGTGAGTCGACTAGTGAGGAGGAATGAGGAACTCTCACTCACTAAAAATGAAGCTGTCCTGCTACAAAACCAATCGCCTCAACTAAGCTTTAAAAAATAAGGAAACTTATTTAGGACTAATTGGAAAAGAATCACACAGCGATTCAAACAAGAAGGTTAATGAATCCTTCGACAAAATTCAATCGTGGCTACTCAAAAGAAGATGTACTCATCCTACGGAGCATATGTACCTTTGAGTAATTGCGCTCACGGAAGCTCCTTCTTCTGCCTAGTCGCCAGCAAAAATTCCAATTACTATTCCAACGAGGGTCTCTTCTATATCGCTTGATACTTGGCCAGGAAGCTTAAAGACCTCCACCCAAATTTGGGGAAACAGACGAGTAGCATTGAAGGATTTGAAGAAACTCAAAGTACTTGGATTGAGTTATTACCGCCCCTTCGACCGATTTTTGAAGTTCTGCCACCTCTAAGAAAATCATTTCCAATTTTTTCATAATAGCCATCAAGACGCAATCGATAAATCCATGTTTTTCAAAGAATTTTTAAGCCACTTATCAATTTATATCCAAATTAGTCAAAAGAAATTAATATTGCTTTTGTAAATAAAAAAGAACACGGATTCTAGTCGATTTTCTTAATAAGCTACTTAAACTGAAAAATGCCAGTGAAAACTTAAACACATAGGCCAGGTTTTTAATTACCATAATTATATTCATATTCGTATTTTTCCCCTTTTTGTATGTACATATGTATAATTCTATTATTGCAGTTTATAAATTCCTTTAAATAAATTAAAATCTTGATTAAAAAATTATTTTTATTGTTTAAATTAGTATTTGTTAATTACTTAAAATAATGAATACTAATGATAAATCATTTAAATAACAATTTTTTCATGCAACATGGGTTCTATACACTAGCACAGAACAATATTTTAAAGAAATATTTCAATTGATAGATAAAGGTGAGAAATAATCTATAAATCATAGAACTAATAAATGATGTTTTTATTGTAGCATTCGTGACGTCACAAAAATCACCCTTTTGAACAAGAGCTGAAGTCAAAGATCTCCTCTTTGACTCACCTTATTTATATTCTCCTTGTTAGAACCTGTCTGTTTGAGTGCTCTTCATCTATGCAGTCCATAATTCCTCTAATGGCATCATGAATATCCCTGCCTTGCATGAAACCTTTTTGTGAATCATGGACTATCAGCGGAAGTGTTTTATTCATTCGTTTAGCTAGAATACCACTATATATTTTGTATGATGTATTTAACATAGTTAGGGTCTTAGGTTCCAAATTTTTCTTTGATCTTTCCAATTTCGGGATCAGTTCCAAATCTCCTATTTTTTGTGTTTTTCAAAATATCCCCTAGAGACAGATTCCATATAAACTTTTGCTAATAATGGGGAGAGGAAGTTTATATACTTTTATAGAATTCCATCAGGAATCCGTCCGGCCCGGGTGATTTTTTGTTGATAGGATTGAACAAATTCTTCATTTTCCCCAGGGGTAATAACAGATTCTAAAATATTTTTCAGTGCCTGTAGTATTTGAGGTAGTTGGTTACTCGAGTTAAAGGGCTCATTTTTAAAAGATTTATACGCAACTGATCTTTGTGTCCACTGCACTTAAAATTAAGGTTCCTTTCTAATTTTTGAACTCCGTGCAGCTATCTTTGTAGAATTATATAATTTTCTTTAATATTTTACTTTTATCTTTCAAATCAGAACCGATCAAAAAATCCTGTTCTTTTTTTGTAACGTATCTTTTTTCTAAATAAATGATGCGTTGTAAAATTATTGGACCTTTATCAACATTCTTATAACCTGTTCTTATTAAACAGCCTCTGTCTTAATAGGAATTGGTTTATATTAAGAGTTCCTTCTTCAGCAAGTATTTTCCGAGACAAACGTTTACTGGTTTCAATTTTTCAGCCATTTGTCTTCTCTCCTCACTTTTTCTCACTCCCAACTTAATCAGTTCCACCTTCTAGAAGAATCTAAAATTAGTTTCAATGCATGAGAGTTCAGTCTTATAATACTTCATTTATAATTTCCCCAATTGGCAGACGTTGGGATTTGTCGTACATGTTTGGCATTTTAAAAGTAACAAATATTGAGCTATGGTCCGATTTAAAACCCATTCAGACATGCAGACTTAACATATATATATATATATATATAGTCCAAACTCGAGCTTTTTAGAGTCTCCTTACCGTTTTACAACAACAAAAAATATATGTACAGGACATTCATTTAATCTACTGGACACATTTTCTAGTCCTCTTTTCAAGAGTAACTTTTTTCAATCTTGAGGAAGCTTGTCTATTTTTTACATTTTATAATCCTTTGTGTCGCTGTTCTTATCAATAACCAGATTGATGTTCGCCCAGAACAATGACTTTTCCTAAATTTCCTTTTCCTTCAAGAAATCGGGAATCAAACTCAGGTTTGTCACTGTTTGACCCGTATATGGAAACTATCTTGATATCAATGTGGTTATATCTACATTCTAAAACTACAAAATTTCATCAGTATATTTCCTTATGAGTTATGGTTTAGCTTGCCTTTAACTGCAATTATAATCCCTATAGAAGGCTGGTTAGATTTTTTCCTCTTTACTGGGACTACAAATGTATTATATACTGACGGGAAGAGATCACTCGAGCCAATAACTGCTAAGTGAGTATGACATAAAGATGTCACATCGGAATTGTAAGTTAATAAATGTGCTACACTGGCCCTTCTCATATCCATATTTAAAATAGAATTCATTTGCAGTTGAAAGAGATAATTTAGGAGCCACTTTTTAATTAAAAGAAGAGAGAGAAAAAACAGAACGCGCGAGATTGTAAAATCACACCAAAAACAAAACATATAATCAATTTGAAAGGGTTGGTGCAAACGGGACTGAATACAAAAAATGCACAAAATAAAATATTAAAGCAATTTTAAACTTTCGAAATATTAAACAAAATAAAACTTATAGCGATCTCTTCTCTTCTTGTTCCTAGAATATATTCCTCTGCTCCAGGCGCTGGGTCAATCAAAACCTCCTCTGGGCTCCTTTCTCATAATTTCTCCCCCTTTCCTGATTAAGGCTCCTATTTGTTCTTTTGTTGTCATTTTTCGGCTCCAATTGAGTCTTATCACTTTTCCTGGTAGCAGTTCTTCTTTTCCTGAGGACAATTTTCCATCCAACCGGTTGAACGTCCTCCCTTATAATTTCTTGGTTTTTTTTCCTCAGCCTTCTGTGGTTCCCCATCGCTGGTTAAGTTCCTGGTGGTTGGGTCACGACCCCTCCAGATTATCTTGCTGAGCCACTTTTCTGTCCTCAGCATACTCGATCTTCAAAGGCAGCCCAAGTTTCGTTCTTAGGTATGGCATGTATTGGGAATGTGTCATTCGATGTTCTGCGTTACATTGAGACTTTTTGTGCCTAAATCTAAGGCATTTGTAACATTGACCTATTTGGAATTGGCTGATCAATTCCACTTTTTTCATCGTCATCTTCAGGTTTGAAAGGAAAAGGGACGACCTCTTTTTCCCAACAATCTTTCCAAATGTCTCTCACAGTTTCCATATCAGATCCGTTCTACCTAATACTTTAATTGGTTTCTGAGCTTTCTGAGGCTCTGCAAGCCTCGTACATTAAAGAAAATGTAATTTTCTATTTCATTGAGTCCCTGCACGCCTATAAATCGACAAAGTACATTATTTCTATTCCACCGAGGACAAAATATAAACGGAACTTATTTTATTTATAAGAAATTTTGAAATATCTCAGGCTAATTTTAGCCTATAAAAGCTACAAATCAAGACTGATAAAAATCTGGTATGAAACAAAAGAAAAGTTGTAATAAGACTCTGGCAAAAAAAATTGTTCAACATAATATTTCTTATATGCTCGGAAACGCTTTTGGGAGTTTTTTTAGAACTTAATCCATTTATATGCCTAGTCAATGAGAGTGAATAAACATAAATTGCAACTACAATTTATGTGATTGCACTCATAGGAATGGGGTTGAAAGAAACTAATGTGAGACTGAGAAAATACCTCAAAGTTTTTACGTAAATTCACTTTCAGGGAGAAAAGGTTGTGCAATCCATTCTAAGGAAAATCAAGTTTCTAATTAGTTTTATCTTTTGTTAAAGTACAAATCATTTTATGCACATAATACTAAGTAAAAAATTATCTTTTGAAGCCAAACTTCTTTATATTTAATTTAGAACCAATTGATCGTGAATATAATAATGCTTTTTTCATGTTAACTACAATGTTTAATTTAGAATGTTAAGGTTTTGAAAAGGGAAACGTGAGAAATAAGATATAAACTCTAACTCAAATGACACACAAAATTTTTTTTTTTAAGAAATACGTTCCTATTAAATGCAGCTTTTTGATTCAAATGAACATTTTTATGATTAATCATATTGTTTTCCATATATGGTGATACAACGAAAAGGTTTTTTGAAGGATCGCTTAATTGTATTGTTTTTTGAAGCACAGGAGCTTGATTTTGAACAGTAATGATTAAAAAACAAGCCAAGTCAATTGAGTATTATAAAGGATTCTCGAAAATAAAACAAATACCCTAGGTATTTTGTTCTTTATTAATAAAGTATTTAGTTGATTATACGTTCAAATTAATGTGTTATTACTTCTATGAAGGCTATATATACATTATTTATTTAGGTTCACTTTAATAGTATATGTTTCTTCTATAGAGGTAACAACTATAAGAGTCTACCAGAAGATTACCGACCATCTGTGGAATTTATTGAACCCATGGTTTGCAACCTACTGAAACGGGATGAAATTTGTTATTTTAGAAACTAAAATAAAATTAAAAAACAATAACAAGGGATGTGTAGTTTTGAAATTATACTTCCAAAGGGTTGATGAAAGATCTTCTATACTCAAATTTCAAGCGTAAACAGCTTTTGGACTAAAAGAAAAGATATATTCGAATTTTAAGCCATTCAGTCCCGTAATGAATGAAAAGTAAATAACGAAGAATGTTGCTGCATCAAAATGAAAAAATAGAGATTAGGCAGTGCGATAGACGTGTGCATTAAGGCATGTTCAACTCTCATTGTTGGGACGCAGGTTCGATACTCCCGAGAGGGGATGGTCATTTCTGGTCTACCTCATTGATAAGATCCTAGGTTCGAGGACTAAGTTTAATGATATAATGCTTATATATACCAGTCGGATACAATTATATCGAACCATATAGGAACAAAAAACAAAAAATATATCCGGCTATGCATCTAACAAGGCCCTCTGCCTTTACCTAATGATTCGTCGAATATAGATCTTGTTTATTATAAACATTCCTTTCATTGTTAGCGTAATAAGCTCTATTTACAGCTGACCAAAAGCCAATCAAACGGCAAGGGAAAAGGTATCGATTGTATTATATTATATTTCATTCTTTCATATCTTTTTACATAAGCCACCGGATTATATAAGAACTTTTACATAGATCCTTGGTATAAGATTAGCTTTTAAACCAATTTCTCAGTACACCATATGAGACAAATCAATGGTTATCCATAGAGCCTTAATTATTATATATAACTGTACATTAATTCACAGCCTCTAGCCTTGCCCGTTGTAAATTTTCATTCAGGAAACCAAGGTTCATTATGGTGAAGGTTTCGGAGAGAGATGTTCACTCTTCAATGAAAGTGTGTTTAATGTTCCTCCAATACAGATAAAATACGAGTGTCGAAGTCAGGTATGGTACGCTGAATATGGGGTATTGGTAGGGATAGAGATTTTTTTTTTTCAACTCATCAGGTAACACGATTTTGTCATTTTATAGCAATATTATTACCTCCGCCGAAGGAGGTATTGTTTTCACTGGCGTTGGTTTGTTGTTTGTCAGCAGGATACTCAAAAGTACGGAACAGATTCGGATGAAACTTGGTGGAGTTGTTGGAAATGTCAAAAGTAACAAGTGATTAAATTTTGGCATCTCTGAGTGCAGAATTAAGATGCAAAATGAGCTAAATACCAATAAATATTTCAAGTTAGGCTACTCTGCCAATAGATGTCGCTGCGCTGTAAAATCGGGTACCGGGAGCGTCTTCCTCTCGGAATTTCCGTCGAGGGAACCCTCCCCGTCCCTCTACGCCGCCCCAGTCGTGAAAAATCCGCCTCGGAAGGCTCATAAGGACCCCGTGACGGCGGAGGTTTGCACTCTCTGAGTGTATATATGCCTCTAGTTTGTTTTACGTCTCAAAGATGGAGTGATGATCTATTTAGCGAGAGAATATATTAAAACAAAACATATAATAGTTTTTACCCTGGAGAATGAGGAGCTCCTTTATTGAATGAATAGGTGGAAGTCGAGGAGCCATTCAAAGGATTCGACAATGAAGTCCCATGGATGTAGATGTTGCAGTAGAGATCACGATTCTATCCTCTTCTAGGAGTAACTACGATCGCGATTTATATCAAAAGAATCAACAACTCTGCTAGAAGAGATCAGGAGTGTTATATCTCTTATAGGAGGGATGACGACTTAAATATGGAGATAGTATGACGACGATGTTACCATTTTAATTATATCTGATTTCTTCTCAGATGAGTATCCAACATTTTGATTAATATTTAATACAAAATACTATGTAAGTAAAACATTGCGTCGCATTTGCTTCTTTGATCACACTAATGAAATCATTTCCACCAAAATATATAAAATATAAATTACAAATGAAGAAATGGTTTTTCTTCAACATCGTAAAATATTATCTCCATATTTAAGTCGTCATCTCAACTCTAGAAGAGAAAAGGATCGTAATTTCTACTAGGAGTGTCAACGATTCACTGTGATCTCCCTCTCTGCAGCGACATAGACGACACATGAAGAAGAGTCAATAAGTATTTTTTAAAGATGACTTCCTTCTCTCTGAATACCTGATGTTTATTCATCAACAGCCGCGAGTGATGTGATATTTTGTATGCCAACATTTTGATATTTGTTCCCTTTTATCTTCTGTCAACCAATCAGGGTTCCGAAAGCACTACCTTTTCTTTATCTATAGTTATTGATTAGCCCTCTACTGTTGGGAGAATGACAGCAACAAAAAACTTTAAAAAGGCCTCATACTCGATCAATGTAACATTCACCACCCTCTCATAAGTTCTTCTTGTCTTCTCTCAACATGGAGAACAATACCCCGATATTCAGCGCTACATACGTGACTTCGACCACTCTATGTCAGGGATGGGCAAAAATTTTGACTTGCGGGCCACAATGTCAGCGCGCCATCTTTTGGTGAAACGCAGTATTGTATGGACAAGGCGTAATGAACGATTTGTGAAGCATTATTTATAATTAGAGATAGAAAGTCGAGGGATATTTTGGGCGTGTGAAGGGAGAATGTCTGAAGGGTGTAATTTGGTTCAAGCTCCTTTTTATCACTATTCTCTTTCTTCTCTTGAGGAATATTCATTTCATTTATGAAGCAGGCCAAGTCTGCCAGAACGGAAGGTATTTATTTTTTATTTGAATCTCCGTTTTTGCTTCTGTTCTGAGGAAAGAAAATAGTGATAACAAGGAGCTTGAACTCAATTGCACCCTTCAGACATTCTCCCTTTCACACACCCAAATATCCCTCGACTTTCTATCTCTAATTATAATATTTACTGGGCAAGCTCGGTGGGCCGGATTAAATTGTCTAACGGGCCGTATATGGCCCGCGGATCTTAGTTTGCCCATGTCTGCTTTATGTTCTCTATGGCTCATCCATATGATTTCTATATGACTGATTTCAAATGTCATATTTTTCGTTCAGAAAAGTCATGAATAATGTTACTACTATATATATATATATTTGAATATACTTCAATGAATATGACGGATGAGAGAGAAAAGGAGAGTCCAGGAAAAGGCGTCTTAGAACATAATAATAATAAAGAAGAGGAAGGAGTATTTTCATCCTTGACTGAAGAAGTCAAAGTTAAAAATTAGCATATTGAAACAACTTTTTTTTTGACTTTTTTCTCTCATACATGAAATTATAATATGCCTCTTTGGAACATGAGTTGAATATTTATAAGGTGAATAATATTGATAATAATATATTTTATTCCTTATTGAAATACTTTTTTGTTTAAGAATGTTTTAAGAGTTTCCTCCTTGAAGTTGTGAAGCTTTGACATATAATAATTCTTTGTCTTGCAATGACCAAAGAAACATAAAATGCAAGCAGGAGAAAATGAGCTGTAATTTATAGAGTTAGAGAATAAAAATTAGTTTGAAATCTAAGATGTAATGTTAATTGAATTATTAAAAAAACCGTTCCTTCGGTTCCGTGACTCCCCCAAACGTTTATTAAATCCTGACGAAATTTTGAGTGAGTAATTTCTAGGGCATATGTTTTAGTGGGGGTGATGGACACTCAATTCATTACAAGTATATTTATTGTAGATGATTACCCCCATAAAATTAAAATATAAATACGACTTTAAAATAATAATGTTTTTTAAATACACTATTTCATATTTGGTTCCAACTAAAATATACGATGGTAAACTAAAATATATATGTATTTATTTTTTGTTCTTGGAGTATGAAATTGCCACCAATAGAGAGAATAAAAAATGGAACAACTACAGAATTATTAGATACTTAATATTTTTAATTAATTTGTGAAATTGTTTAAATAAAGCCCTCATCGATGATTAAAGGACTTCTTCTTATCAGAATTGTTCATATCATATAGATATATCTTGATCGCACCAAACGCTACCACTTAATACCGTATTTTATCTTAAACTAACGGAAAAAATTAGTCTCATAAACGAGGTTTGGTAAAAATTACATTGGAATTTTCCGTTTATATTACTTATATTATTTATTTTCTTAAGCTTTGAGTAAAACATTAAATGAAATCAAGAACTTTTATTCTTATTCTTGATAATTTATTGGCTTCGTTTAGTTTTATTTATCCGTTAGAGGCGTTGAATATGATGCGTCTCAGTAAATAAAAACGTAGGAAATTTCGGATAAACCATAGAGATATAAAAACATAGAGAGCTTATTGGATTCTTCAGAGGAATACGTCATATTGCCCAATATAAACAAATATTTCTATTTCTATGATCAACTTATTATGACGTAGTAAAAATTACTATATTTATATTGGACACAGAAATACAGCTGAACGATGTGTTCCTGCTGTTAAAGGGAATAAGCTCTCTTTTTATCTTTTTATCTCTATGGGATAAACCCATCGAGATATACAGACATAGAGAGCTAATTGGATTCTTCAGAGAAATACTTTATTGTGCCTAATATAAATAAACCTTTGTATCTCTATGATCAACTTACGATGACGTAGTACAAATTACTTTGTTTATATTGGGCACAAGCGACAGCTGAAAGATGTTTCCCTGCTTTAAAAGGGAATAACCTCTCTATATCTTTATACCTCTATGGATAAACCAAGTATCCTAGTGACGTAGAATTAAACAAATATTACAACATAGAGGTGTCTATTATTTTTATTGCTCCGCAGAACTCTTCTCGATGCTCCAGGAGTCTGTGGAAGATTGGAGAACAGGATACAAGGAACAGACCGGAGGGACAGTTAGGAGTCATTTCTCCCATTTCAATTCGTTCAAGACTCCGAGTCATTTTAACTATTGTTAAAACTATGGATGATCACATGAAACCTCACCTCCTAAATTATCTGTAGAACTTTGAAGAAAACTGGAATGTGCTTTGAAACAATTGCCTTAAACACTAAAATATTAATTATCGTTGTATAAATAAGCTAAAAAATTGGATTGTACTGAATGCAATTATTTAAATGGATGTGATGAATAAGATCGAAAATAATTCGATATGATGTCATATTTTTTAAATCCCAAAGTGACATCTGCAGTGCAAAAAGAGAATAATCGGCTCAATTGAAATATATCCAAGCAGCTGCCTGAATGCTGCCCACTTTTCTCTATTACTTTGAGGTAAATGGGAGAATAGTATCTTCATTGTGGAAAGATAATCTTTTTTCAAGGTTTGATGCATTATTATTATTATTATCCCTTGTGCTTTTCATTTATTTCTAGTCACGTTTTCCATGTGAACATATTTTGAAGAGGGTAAAAGGCTTAAAGATAATATTGAGTTGCAAAGGTGAGTGTCGATAAAGGATGTATCAATGGCCATTTATAAATGAAGATACAAAAAAACCAAAATAGGCTTTTATGTGTTATATCCTCATCAAAGTAAATTTAGAGTATTTAATTAGTAAAATATTTAAACAAAACCAAAATTTATGAGTATTCACAAAATTTAATATTTTTCTATTTTCTAAGAGAATTGCAAAATTAATTCCTTTATGATCTAATTAAAGGCTAAATTTGATTATATTTAACATATTTTACTTATAAAATAGACCCTCTTTTGCCATATGTGACGTCAGGTTCATGAGGTAGGTTGCGTGACAGATATTGTTTTACTTTCTTACCTTGGACAAAACTATCAAAAACAAAAAAAGTCGATCTTAAAAACACTAAAAATGTTTTTTTTATACTTAAAAAAAACTGTATTATACAGAAAGAAAACTACATATTTTATTTTTGTTTAAAGAAATGTAAATATAAAAAAATGATAATACATAAATGTACGTTACTGAAGGGATCATGTCAATCATGCAAGAGTCATTTCCATTAAAAAAAAGCAACAAAGAAAAAAAAAGACCATAACATACAATTGAAACAGCAATATGAGTTCAATAATTGCAACCCTTCCTTCGTTAATTCGATACTACATAATCATTACCCATAAAATTACGCCGCGTCTCAAGAGTCAACTTAAGGTAAAATATGCGTTAAGGCGTGTTCTACTCTCAATGTTGGGGGCGATGGTCATTTTTGGCCCACCTCATTGAATAGATCCTAGGTTCGAGTGACTAATTTTAATGCTATAATGCTTATTTAACTCCTGTCGGATGTAATACTATCCAACCAATAGAGACTGTTTAATTATGAAAGGTCATTTATGTTGTATAAATAAATTTTATTTAATTTTGATTCATACTGAAGAGTCAATTTTTTTGTCTACAATTGCCCAATTAGAACTGCTTATTTTCGAGAGCTTTTAAACGTAAATAGAAGTCAATTCAACTCATAAGAAAAATATTCAATGTTGCCCGTAAGTATAATTTATAATTTTATATATCTATGGATATATTTGTATATGATTTGTATTATAGTCGATCATACAATATTTGTTCTTGCAAATTTAAAAAAATCATAGACTTCCTCTTGAAATTCGTATATAATCACTCTGGTGGTTGGATGTTAGAGAAAAGGTTTCATCGGAGGGTCCATAATAGGATTATTTTACTTTTGTTACCTCCTAGATATCTGTGAGGACGTTGTTGGACTCGTTTAGTTATAACCGAGAGTATGGAATGGAAGGACGCTCCTGTAACAAAAATAAAACTCTTCCAACCGTCAAAAAAGGCCTCGTCTGATGGTTCTTTATGGACGAAAATAATGTAAGTGCGTTTAATATTTAATTATTTAATTAATTTCCTTGTAACATATTGCTGATTATTAAGTTGTACTATTATTTGTATCAAAAGAATAACGACTTATAATATACTCAACTTACTTCACTACCATATCAATATTAATACTTTTTAAATTACATTAGTATTTTGTAGCATGCAAAATTGACATAAATAAATATTCAACATAAAATAACATCAATTCAGCTAATTTAATGAAGAGCTGGAATTTGGTGGAAAAAATATACGTCCGATAATGGTAATTGATAGAAAGTTGTTTCGAGTCAGTATCGTTAGATTTAACAATATACGGATTGAAGGCAATATCATTGTTACGAAGATTCTGACAAAAAATCTACGAACGGATTCATTTATGGACATATAATATTTAAAAAATATAACAATCGACATAGTTATGCAATCAGTAGCGGTATTCATATTTTTCAATTCTTTAAAACTATCGGTTGAAGAAATCTACTGCCGATAGTACCGATTATGAAATGATAGTCACAGCTCTAATTACTGAATTATTTCTCATTTTTGGAGTATATTTCCAAATGGGCTTTTCTATCTCTGTGGTCATGAGTCTTATTTTACGAAAAGTGCCATTTTGCACCTTTAAATTATGAAAAATCAATAGTGCTTTTTTATTATCAAAACACAGTTTCTTTGTTTTTGTTATTTCATCAACAAAAAAAAACTAATGGTGATTTTTATTTTTATTGTTGTCTCGAGTCAGTTCCAGTGTGTTTCTACTAGAGGCAACAACGCCAAAATAACTCGAAAAATGACGTATATGAATGTATAATGAAGTAATATTATTCATTTTTCAAATGTGGTTCTATACTGAATTGTTTGATAGAAAATATAATTTTTTATCGAACCCAAATTGCTTTTTTTCTAGCATTCTCATATTAAACAACGTTCTAGATCCATTATATGAACTGCCGATGAAGATGGCGTAACATAGGAAATTGTAATTGATCCTCCTGTCGTCCAAACTTAACAGACCAGGATTCAAGCGACGAAAATGAAGACTTTTTTTAATTTGTCAGGTAGGCAACTTTCTGTCCATGCAGATATTCACTTGCCAAACAAATTTCAAAATTTTGATTTAAACAACAACTTTCTCTCGACTTGTTTCCTCAATAAAACATCGACAAGGCAAATAATTGGAAAATAATAGATGCAGTAAGTAACATTTCCCATTATAAATCCAACTCTACCAAAAATTATGAAAGGATAAAGGAGTATTATTTTTAAAAAAAGTTAATGAATCTTACTGAGTAGCCATATGGGATTTTTTGCAAAATATATATATGAATGGAATTTTATATCAAAGTATTACACTAAATTATATGAATAAATATTTAAAAAATACAATATATCTCATTATAGCGAAACAAATAATCTGGGAGAATAAGGGTTAAAGTACAAACTCCAGAGGCGACAGGACTAACACCCCCGGGACTAGCACTCCCCCCCCCCCCCCGTGCTAATAATCCCCCAATTACTAAAATTTCTTATCTCTTAAAGTCAACTGATGAAGTTAATCATGCTTCTTTTGCTTAGTGTTAAAAAACTATGCTCCTAATATCGGTCATACAAAACATATGATCGATATTAGGAACATAGGTTAGTAACAATAATGCGTGACGGGGGCTAAATGGCACGGGACGTGAATGGAACGGGGGGTAAATGGGGTGATTGTATGGGGAGATGTAGTTCTAAACTCCTCCTGAAGATCTCAAAGGGTCAACCGGATCATACAGATCTCCTCTCCTCAGTCCTTTGTGTGCATATTATTATTATTATTTAATAAATCAGTCATTGTCGTGACCTTACACTGTCAAAAAAACCTGACCTCAATCGTATGAATTGTATTTTCCTGATATTTACACTCATAAGTCCTCAAAAATAAGTAGTTCTAATTGAGCAATTATAGACAAAACAACCGGGTTTTTTTCCTATAGATTGATGTATATGTAGATCTCACGCTTGAGATTTAATGCCGTTCGAACATTTAATTAATGAGCCGCGACTTTATAAGATTGAGAACCACTGCTGTAATGCTCTGAGCCTCTGCTTAAAAACAAGTAAGTCTGCACAATAATACAAAAGGATGTCAACATAAAGCTTGTTATTCTGATCAAAATAATAATCAAACAGCAAATCCCATCTGTGCTTTGAGTTGAGCTGCAAGTGTGTTTGAAGATTCTCAAGGAATCGATTCCAACGGAGAAAGAATATGTAATAGATCCTTAGGAAAAAGTGAGGAGAAGTGTGGAGATTTATTGGACATCTGCAAGGATTGAAAACGCCTGCGAATATGGATCACCTATTGTGTTAAAAAGGCAAAAGCCTCAGCATATACATTATCAGAGATTTATTGATAGATCTATGTATATACATGTAATGTATATGCATAATTATTTCAATCTTCATTATTAATTTTTGGTAATTTCCTATTGAAATTTTACAAAAAAGATTATATTTTACAAAATCGATTTCAATCATCAAGCCCGGGTAGCTCAGTCGGTAGAGCGTTTGGCTTTTAACCAGACGGTCCAGGGTTCGAGCCCCTGCTCGGGCGATTCTTTTCTTTTTATCATTGGATATTACGTTGTTCTTTCGGCCTATTTAGAATTGGCTCCTTTTCCAGGGACTCCTTTATTCACTTTAAAGTCCATAGTGATAAAGGAAGCTATACTCAAGTAAAAGAGAGAAAAGAGGGAAGGAGAAGGATGAAGAAGAGGGAAGGAGAAAAAGGGGATTGAGAGAGAGGGAAGAGTAATCAGTGCCAATCACCGACCATGTCGGTAGAACCAATAAAGAAAAACAATGTCCGAATGATCTTTACAACCGAGGTCTATATAATAAGGTCTGGTCAATACGAAACAAACATGTAGCAGTGTGACTACTCAATGACGTCATCGGAGAACGATTATTTATCTATCTAATTATCAATCAATCTTTCTATAAATATATATATATGTGTGTGTGTGTATATATAAAATCAAAAATATAAATTATATATATAAATATATATTCGTTCTCCAGTGAGTCATTGAGTAGTTCTACTGCTAGGATTACATGTTTGTTTTTGTATTGCCCAGACCTTATTATACAGACCTTGTATACAACTACTATTATTATAGTGTAATAAAACGTCATTTCACTCAACGATAATTGTTCTAATAGCTAGAAAACCAAAAAAGCCCAGCCCTCGACGACCAACGTTTCATGTAGAACGTAGAACATGATTATGCATAAACTTATGTTCTTCTACGTTCAATATAAAACGTTGGTCATCGCAAGCTGGGTTGTTTATTACGACGACCCTGTCGCAACTCGATTGCCCTCATATATAGAAATATAAATTTCTACATTCAATTCAAATAAATATAGCAGTCAACAATTTTAATATTTTCTTTTATTGAGTTAATATATACATAAACATAATAAATTTAATCATAAATATAAAACTCTGCGATACATTTAAATAAATTGTCAAAGGCGTCGTTCACATTCTTGCCCCAAGTTCCTGGAGTGGTTGACCACCTCATGCTCATAGCGAGGATGAACGGGCATTTGACGGATTCCATTATATGTAGCCTAACCATCGCTGTATATAATGGAACTCGCCTCAATGTTATCCATGATTAAAGGCAGGAGAGTAGCGGCTCTCCTATCATTAACCATTAAGAGGAATCCTTCCTTTGTGTCTGGGCAATATCCGCCAAACACCCACCTCTCAGGCACGAGTTGGCCTCTATTATATTTACGTTTGGCCATGAGGGATTCATCTATTTGGACCACCACGCCCGGGCCCCAATCTTGATCGCGCTGGAACTCAATTTTCATGAGGAACCACTCCTCTCGTTAACAGTTTTGTCCTGGTGGGTGCCACACTTCCACCGCTCTGCTCCTCCTCGGTACTTGGACAGAGACATGGTCGATGGCATGTCGTAGAGGTGGGCGGATAAAATCTTAGGCGCCTCTTATTTGGAGGAACTGCCTAGAAGATTTGATGTCACTCGTTACTTCAGTATTTCCTTCATAGACATGATTGTTTTGAATGTGTCTCCCTTTTTCTCTTCTTCTCCTTCTCTCTTTTTTTTTCGTGAGTATAGCTTCCTTTATCACTAT
>CP045895.1:25226522-25246075 GCA_013387185.1 Caligus rogercresseyi
ATTATTTCAACACTAATCGTGAATGCTTAATGACAACACCTAAAAAATTAGCCTATAGCGGTTGAAACGAAAGAGTTGTGAATGAATTCTTTTTACAGAAAATTTAATGAGTTTTTGACGACGATCGTGTACTGAAAAGCCTATATTATGACGGAAAAATGTTTTCAAATTGTCGAATATAAATATTATTAAACCCTTTTGTTACTATTGAACTAACACCGAGTATAATATACATATATATATATTTATATATAATATTATAAGTTAGAACGTATTAAATAAATACTCTGAACATTTTATGGCAAATTAAAGGACTTACAGTCTCAAAGACCGATCCCAAGAACTCACGGTCCTATGATTGGACCGGACCGAATAAATGGGACCAACATTACTTTCAACCAATCACATTCGATAAAAAGGTCCCAGTTTGATATCCTTATCTATCTCTAAGCTATATCTATTTACATGTATTTTTTTAATGTAAGTGTATCCTGAAAATATGACAACTTTGTAAATATTGTTATGAGTTTCTGTATGAATCTTAATTGTACAAATATTTTTTGATTATTAATAGGAGCCCACAGAAATGGCCTTTCAAACGGACATCTCCCCAAGCGAGCTCCTTTTCTCGGGCTTCTCTCCAGCAATAATCTGAGTAACTGGTTCTCTGCCGTGGCCCATATCCCACGTCCTTTCCGAGAACGAGACCCTCAAGACGGAGCTACTCTACGTGGACTTCACTTCCACAAACCCTCCCACCGGCCTCGTTTCAACCGCCGTCCAAGAAAACGGAACTACGGAGTTCATTCCCTTCATGGCCCGGATATTCGGAGCCTCATACACGCGAGCAGCCCTCAGGCCAAATAGGGATCCTCATGCTCCTCTCCACTTGGATCTCCTCCTGCAGTCAGGCTGTTCAGAGCCTCTGGATATCCCTGAAGTCATTCCCTTTCTCAGCGGACAAATAAGCTCCAATGAACATGATGAGAAGGAGCGGGTCTCGCAGGGGCTCTCATCCTTCCTCCTAGGGCTGTGCATCATTAACATTCAAAAGACAGACGAGGAAGCGTATCAAATGCTACTTCAGCTAATCAGAGTCGATCGGACATGAGGTAATGACAAGAAATGGATGAAAATTGTGCTCCCAATATCTGAGCTACTTATTTTCCTTAAATCTGCCAAAAGTTTTTATTTATTTTCTAGTTATTGTTAAATCAATAGAAATTGTGTTCCTTTATAAGAGTCATTTAATTTCTGATAAAAGTTTATTTTTTGCGTATATGGTTCAATGGAGTTGCATCTGTAAGAATATGAAGAAACATTATAGCATTAAATAAATGAATCGAACTTAAGTTTATTATTTTTTTATTTGGTTCGATGTAATTAACGTCTGTGTGTGGATTTAAATAAGCTGTTTAGCATTAAAATAAATTCATCCATCTCTCTTAATGAGTTACTTTAGTATTTAATTAAAGATCTTCCGTACGAACGTATTTGGGTTTTTCAATTGTTCGACTACATTTTAACACAGACTAAACCTAGGAAACTACTAAACTACTAAATTATTTAATGACATTAAAAATACTGTGCATCCTTTAGCTCATTGACACTTCCATTTCAGTCTTCATGGACAAGTTCAACGAGGTGACCAAGTACGAGGGCTACAACCGAGCCCTCAATCATCCCCAGCTCCGAATCTCTGAGAGTGCCAACATCATCTTCGACTACAGTTGGTGCAAGCTCTTCAACAGCAAGAGCATCGCATCATAAGCCATCTCGAAGACCTCTCCCTCAAACGAAGAAAACCACCCCTCAGCCTCTTCATCATCAACGAAGACATGAAGAGAATCCTCGAAGAGAACAATTCCAAAATCCAGGCCTTTCCTTGGAAAATGAAAGGCTTCGATGCGAGCTCTCAGAGACCCTGGAGCGAATACATTTAGCCCCTCCTCCTCCTCCGCAGAGGCCATCGTACGTGCCGCGCCCTGCAGCTGCGAGCCTCTTCTCCAGCAACTACGTGAGGAGTCCACGCATCAAAGGATACAAATCGCTCATCTCAACGCCTTGCTGGAGGCTGAGAAAATGAAGCTTAAAGAATTGACGGAGGATCACGAGGACACGCAGCTCATGATAGAGAAATATGATGAAATATGCGCCAAGCATAACATCCAGTCGACTTCATCTAAGCATTTAATATTCTTCTTCTTCCTCCTCCTCCTTTTTTTGTATCTTATGAATTTTATTTTGTTGTTTTCTTTTAAAGTTTTATGCAATTATTGATGGATTTATCGTAGACACATATAATTTATTTATAAACTCTTCCTATGATTTTGAAAAATAATATAGAACATTGGATTCATTGAATCGGTATAGTGAATGTGAGAGCTCTTTATTCAACCCCTCAAGGTTTGTGAGTGATCTACTGTGGTTACCTTTATGGGACTCCAATTTTTGTGAAAATAAAAAAAACTTATTTATGTACATTTATCTTATGAAGGTTTTTCGTTCATTAGTGGCATTTATCTCATCCCTTTCAGAGTATTATTCAGTTTATAAAATGTGTCCAAACATACTCCTTCAACATGGCGTGCATCATTTGCTTAAAGCAAAATAAGCCAATATTTAGAATAATCAGACTATCACCAATGTATGTACTAAATATGGCCAAGGGCTAATGGAAGTCAAGGACCGTCCCTATTGTCAAGAAAGCTGGCATTTCGCTTGCCGGGTAATTTTAATGACGTCACACCGCCAATAACAACATTTTGTAATGTTATTATTCTCGCTGTCGTCGTCAAAAAATATATTGCTACAATATATTTTTGATACGTCATAGATCAAAATAATAATAAGATTTATGACGTTACACACATAGATATAAAGACATAAACAGATTATTGGATTCTTCAGAGGAATACGCTTTTTTGTGTCCAATATAAATGAATCTTTCTATCTCTATGATCAGCTTACGATGACGTAGATCAAATTACTTTGTTTATTTTGGGCAATGGCGACAGCTGAACGACGATGTTTCTGTGCTATTGAAGGGAATGAGCTCTATATCTCTATGGACTCTCCCATGTGGATATAAAGATATAGAGAGCTTATTGGATTCTTCAGAGGAATACGTTTTTGTGACCATATAAACACATTTTTCTATCTCTATGATCAGCTTACGATGACGAAATACAAATTACTTTGTTGATATTGGGCACAGGCGACAGCTGAACGACAATGTTTCTTTCTCTGCTGTTGAAGGGAATAAGCTCTCTATGTCTTTATATCTCCATGGTTATACTATCCATGAAAACGTTAAATAAACGCATCTGGTATTATATTACCTTGGACTGATGTCAATCATCATTGATCAAAATCATGCAGCTAGTTCAGTAAATCATCACTTTTTCACTTCTTTTCATACTTTATGTGTGACTTTATTGCTTGGACTTTACAACAGTTAAAGACTTGATTAGTTACAGGCTTTAAAATCATATCAACCATATTATTATGAGTTTATATGGAAATATTTAAAAAAATCCTAAAACTCGTTCCAAAAAAATTGTTAATCTTTTAAAAGAAAAAAATAGCATTTATAGTTTACTTTTTATTTAATGCACGTTCTTGGGTTCTAGTCAAAATCCTACTGAAACGAGCTCTTTGACTTATGTAAAAAGATATAAACTATATGGTACGCAAGTTAATACAAATACGATATCAGTGTATTTAATACAATATTTAGTAATTAAAAGAGAGGGGGAAATATGAGGGTTTATAATATAAATTAAGATAAAGGCTAGCTCTTTTTGGACGAACCGAAACCGGAGAAGCCCATTAGTTTATTCATTTCATCATCGTCTTCTGTGTTGGCTGAGCTGCCAGCAGTCTCCTCAATCCCTCGTTTTCGCCGCTGACGATTTTTACGATATTCCCGTACTTTTCCTCCTGCAAAGAGAAAATGACGCATTGATAATAAATTAATATTTGTCTGTCAATTTGAAGGCTTCACAAAATAAAATAACATTTAAAGACAAATGAAGTAATATCATTTAAAAATAATATTTCATAAACGTTATTTTTGTGCTTCATAAATGATTCAATTGTCCGAAAATACGATAAGATATACTATAACCCTCTGAAAGGAAACGCATGGCACGCATTCATTATAGAACAATTTGACAAGAGAGATTCACAGAGTAAAAAAACATAACAGTTTTAAGAAATAAATTGCTCACATATGTATGCAAAATAAGTTTTCATGATTTGTTTTAGAGAATGTGCAAAACAGCAGATTTATAATTGGTTGATGAAATTTATTTAAATAATAAAAATTATGTTGGGCAAAAAAAAAACTCATACACAACTATAGGACTCAGAGTGCAAACCTCCGCCGATCCCCACCAAATGAATCACTTGGTCTTTTTGTCATTTGCCAATAGATGTCACTGTGCTGTGCTCTCTTCTTTGAGATCACAGCACAGCGACATCTATTGGCAGAGTAGGCTAACTTGAAGTATTTATTAGTATTTAGCTCATTTGCATCTTAAAGAAGCACTCAGAGATGCCAAAATTTAATCACTTGTTCCTTTGCCATTTCTAACAACTCCACAAAGTTTCATCCGAATCCGTTCCGCACTTTTTGAGTTATCCTGCTGACAAAACAAACAAACATACCAACCAACAAACCAACGCCAGTGAAAACAATACCTCCTTCGGCGGAGGTAGTTATAAAAACTGAAAGACAATAAAATACCCAAATCACTTTTTATGCTTAGTTCTTCCTATTTTGAATAAAGTTACTTTTTCAACTTCACCCTTTTAAACTTGGAGACATCTCGGTCCTCACTATAATTATTATTGCTCAATTGTTTATGTACTTCACACTTGAAAAGCCAAGAAGGTGATACGAAAATAATGTCCTACCTATTATATTACAAATGACGTAATACTAATAAATGTTCTCGACGGAGAAGAAAGGAAGCTGTTGACTAGCATCCATTTCACGCTTATGCGTTGGAAGGGATATAATAAATCGCAAAGCGTATTTATGTCCTATAACGTAATCACGTTTAAATAGTTTCCAGGTAAAGGGAATTCTTCAGACTCAACTGAGAGTTAGTGAAATAATCCTTAAAAACTAAAAGTAAAATTTTTTTTTTGTTAAAGCGGCATCATTTTTTTTTTTGGAAAGATTTGATGAAATTGTATATATTTTTAATGAAACTTCTTTATGATATTTCTTAGGCTTAACAAATAATAATGAAAAGGAAGAAAAAAACAGAGCATTTCCTATAAAAATAATTTGAACCAGAAGACACCTATTTAATTATAAAATATGAACCTAAAATAGTATCTCTTTATTACATTTTTTTAGTTTTTCTGCAAAACACACCGTAATAATCGCTTACAGTGCTTTGGAATCATTCCGTCGACTTTTTTTAATAGTTCACTTTTAAAAAAGATAGAGATTAAAAAGTGATAGATAACGGTGTTAACAGCGACTTTTTTTGCTTATTTGATTCGATAGAATTTCATCCGTGAGGATATAAATAAGCGTTAAATTAGACCATGGAACCTAGGATATTTTAATAATAGGGCTGATCATTATTGGCGTTTCCCTCTCGGGAGACGAACCTGCGTTCTCTACTATGAGAGTTCAGAAGGCTTTTAATGAGCTATCATCACTCTTAACAATTTTGTTTTATCCTTCATGAACGACTTTAAACTCAATAATAAGAGCGATATTTTACAAAGCCTGCATAAGAAAAAAAATATATATATATGACTATGTTTCAAATCACTCACCTCTTCCTTCAGTTCTTGAACTCTCTCATTAATGCTGTACTCCTTCTTTTTCTCGTCCATCTTCTTTTTATTGAGAGTGAAGCGAGCCTTGACTTGATCCAGAGAAGACCTCTCAATCTTCATGGACATCCCAAGGTTCCGTTGATGCTTTTCCCGTTGATGTGATCCAGGAAGTTGATGGAGTCCTTGACAACGCAGTCGCAGACGTTGCAGTAGTATCCCGCGGAGGCATCCGCAGGGGAATTCTTGCAAATGACGGTGCTCTTCCTAGCTTGGAGTCCAGGTCCACGTCGTAGTCACGACGCTTCAGGAGACTCTTTTTCACGGGAGGACCGGAGTCTTCATCATCCTTGCCTTGAGCCTGATCATCATCGTCTTCCCAGTCCCAGTCGAAGCCATCCATGTCACGGCGACTCTCGGAATCCTCTCCTCGACCACGACCCCACTTGCGACGATGCCCATCCGGACGAATGGACTGAAAGAAGGAACGAAAGCCAATAAAAGGGCTCTAAAATAATACTCCACTTTAAGAATACTGACGCTGCTTCCTCCTTCCTTCGACATAAGATCGCCTTGATACTCGAAATGAAGAGAAAATAACTTCCAAAAAAGTTCGATAAGACTTTTGAAGTTCGACTTTTTTTATAAAGTGTTTTGTCATAAAATCATAACAAACGAAGAGTCCTCTGACGGTACTTTTATAAACTAAAATTCCCATAGGGATGTTAATGGACCGAAAATCTAACGGGTTTTACCATTGGCGTATCAGGTTTCAAATCCCATTGTATGAATATATTTATGTGACGTCACATATGACGTAAGATATTCTTGTCATTTCTGTAAGGACCTTGTTTTGTTTGTTTCTTGCTGAGTTATTCCTTGTTCATTCATAGGAATACAAGGCCGATCCCTTCATCCCTGGATGTCAAATGTGGTGTAGGTTATTGTTAATTTAAGAATCGAACAAGTCATTGGGGATTGAAGGAGTGGCTAATCAATCTCTTAATTTAACATTTAATTATACATTGTTATTTTATTCACATAAATATCCACCTAAAAGAAACGTAGACGATAACTTTGGCCTCATCTGACTTCAAATTAAATAGATTCATACAATAGGATTGGACACCCTCGGTTTCATCTACCCGACCATTTCTTATATAATCTTTCCGTTCCAGATTCTGAATCACCCATGTGTGTGCCTAAAAAACATTATATTACTAAAATTGTACCTTTTTAATCAAGTAAAATGCATTCCTCTCACTGCATCCAAATATTTGTATGCCCTTATATTACACAATTTCACCGTGATTTCACTATAAAAGGCTAATAATTATATGCAAATTGGAAGCTTTCCTTTGCATAATTTTAGACTAATAATATTTTCCTCCATAAAAATTTCGTTTCGAAGACATTCTCTTACATCGGCCTTAAAGACTGTAATACTCATTATTTGTATATAAATTTCAAGTATTCATGTTTAGTGATCGTTATTTGATAGCATATTTTAATTAAAAACTGTGAATACTATTGTACTCCACATAATTATCTCTGAAAAAAGATTATATGATAAAGTATGTCTATTCATAGAGTATTAGGCATTTTAATCTTTAATCAAATAAGGAGGAGCTTATAGGCTTTCATGATATCATGCTTCCTAATATTATACAAAATATCGAAGGGTTAAGCAAGATTGAACAAGTAACGAAAGGAAGAAAGGCTTTTGGAGATAATATGAATTGAATCAAGACTCGGTTCCAATTGAATTATTTATGTTATACCCAGTAGGGCAGTGGCTTACAAACTTTTTAAAACTACGAACCGATCAACGCTTGACAATTTCAGTGCAAACTAAGGGGTTGAAATATTAAATATGAAAGTAAGTCCACTGTGTACTCACAAAACTGAATAGTTCCTGTGGGGCCCGGTACTGATTGATCCAATGACCGGCATTGGTCCACGAACCGTGGGTTGGGAACCACTGCGGTTGAATATCTACCAGTCTAAAATTGAGTAGAATACTATAGCAGATTAGCTACTAGTTAAACTAACAAAATAGGGGGAATTAATTATATTAATTGCTTTCATTTAATAAATACATAGAGAATATCAGATATACTGATATGCCGTATGCATCTATTAATCGTGACATCAGAGATGAAGAATGTTTGTGTACACGTTTCTTTGAGGTAAATGTGGATTTAGATTAAAGTCAATACATAATCAAAAGTTCAATGAAAGAACTAAATGACTCCTCGTTGATACTTTTGATGACAAGTAAATATCCTATGTCATCTCTGACGTCATTGTAAATATTTGCATACCCTATAACAGTAAACTCAGTAAGTTTTATGAAAACACAGTTTTTTTCCTCTTCGTTCAATCAAGTATTAGTTCGTATTAGTTCTTATATAATACAGTGTACGGATGTTAGATGACATAATGACACCAAGCAAACTCCCTTAATTAAGTGTATCGAACTTGTACGTCTTCAGTATTCTCTTCAATACTGGATTCTTACAGAAATGTTGACATGGTTTAATTCCGAATAATGGAGGTAATTACACTTATTATTGTACGAGGGAATTGAACGATTAGAGTGGATGGTGATTAGGAGTACAAGGAAATCAAAGGAATGTGACGGTAGTACATATCAAATGTACTTATAGGGTGGAAAATTATATATCTTCAAGGATTTATGAGAGTCATCAAAACTTTACTCCAGGGGAAGTACCTATACACTTGAGGTGTATATATGTGTTCTAGCCAGGGGCAGATGAAGGTAATCAGGGACTTGTAAGCTATCAAATTTGTATTTTTTTTTTTTTTAGATTTCCAATTTAACTTAAAATAAATAAATAACTCACTCTCAAATACTTCGAGCAGTGAGACATCTGCTTCCAACCCATTTTTTTTCAACCCAGTTAGGGCATTATTACTAAGGATCGTCAGTGATCTCGATAGGAGGTCAAGAAAGCAGGCCCATCGAGCTCAAAAAGAGTTGTAGGCAGGGTGTCCGTCTGCTCCTCTTCTTTTTGTAGCGGCAATAGAGGAGTTGGTAATCCAACTGGTACGAAATATGAGGGTTTTGGAGTTCGGTTAGGGGGAACCAGTCATCTAGTGGACCTATATGGGCACGATGTAACCCTTAAGTGGATGCAAGCCCGGAGCATAACTCATCAAGAGAGTGGAGGGTGTATTTAATATTTGTTCGAAAATTATCAAAGAGGTCGGGTTGGAACTGAACGATCAAAAATATCATTCTTCCGAGGATGTTGGATCCTTTAAGGGCAAAGCATAGGTCATGCTTAGTAAAAAGAAAATTTTCAATATTAGGGATCGACTGATGGCCCCGAAGGGATTCACCTTAACTGGAACTTTTAGTTCATCTATTGGTAAACGTATTACCTTGTGGCGGGACTAGCTTATCAGAAAAGGAGCTTTATGAGCACTAAGATTGTCACATTGTTTTGTTTTAAGCAACAGCATCTCCATTTATAGCAGAAAAAGCTATTGAAGCGGAGAAAAAAAATGGCTGTCAATTATCTCACAAGATTATATAGATGCCGTAACGAGGCCTAGTCCCTCATCGTGAGGTTTGACCAAAATGTCCACTATCATTCCAAGATATACATAAAACTTTTTATTGATATAACCAAATTCCCACAAAGAGAATGGAGGAACTCAGTTACAAGTAGTGAACTATTTTATAGGCTAATGTTTGGAACAAACCTAACAAATAACTCTATCAGGGCTTTTTCTGAAGTGTGGGCTTCAGTCATATAATTATTGGAACTTTACCCCTATATCATAGTGATTCGACGGTAGACGTTATTCATAAAAATGTCCACAAACCTTTTTTCTTTAAAAATTTGAGTAGTCCGGCTTCTTTAGAAGAAAAAGCTATTGTCAATAAGGCGTTATCAGTTCATTCATCTCAGCTTATTCATCCGTTCAATGAAGGGAGATTTAAATATCCCCTCTTCAGAGCCGCTAATATGCACCTAACTCCTTGTCCGTGGCATTTAAAAATGTCAATTCCGAGTGTTCGTGAGGAAGCACACGAATAACAGATGTTTTTGTTTAAGTTCGGAACTACCGAGTAACTGGAGGCTAGAATTGAATTTCTATGAAGGGAATACATGACGGGAGAAAATTTACGGCCCAGCTGCAAGTGGCCTCTAATTGCATTGTATTTAACTCACATTGTAAAGACCTGTGGCAAAGTATATAATAATACCAGCTTGTGAACGGAACGCAAAATTGAACGGCGTTCAGCTGAACGCACGTTCAATGAACGGACGCTGAACGGAACGCAACTTTTTTGAACGCTGAACGTTGAACGCAAAAAAAATAGTTTTGCGTTCAGCGTTCAATTTTTCCAAACATTTCAATGTAGTTTTGATTAGTATTTTTTCTGGGATATAAACAAGGGGATGAAATATTATAAGAAGAACTTATAAAACTACTCTCCAAGAAGCTATAGAATAGTAAGCACTTTTTTTAAATTTTACCCCAAGTGACAAAAAATTACACGCAATTGAATGACCTTTTATTCTTCATTCTTATAACAAAATAAACAACTATTTAGTATTTAGGTATGAAATATTGTTGAAATAAGTTGAGATTAAGTCTGACTACGGGATATTCATCTGGGCTGTGGACTCGGAATCAGGATTTGCTCTTTGATGGACTCGGATTTTGGACTCGATAACTTAAATATTAGGACTCGGATAGGAGGGCTCGAGAGTTAAAATCTTAGGAATCGGATACGAGGACAGTATTAATTTCGTCAGCTTTTTTCATTTCGTCATGGAGAATAAATGACAGTCTACGAGCAAACAAAAAATATATTTACAAGGTTAGTCCCTGTACGCTTCCTAGTAATTAGCAAGTTTGGTAAACATTTTATACTCGCACGTCACAATTGTATATGGATGTATGTGACTATAGATGATAATTTATTATTTTGGCTTCTCCTGGATATAGCAGATATAGATTTTTAAGGCGCCATGATGGTCGCGAATGTCTCAACCAAAGTACTCTGAGGAATGTAAGATCAATTCTTTACACATTCCCATAGGCCAAGCGACCTAGAAACTTGTGTTGTTGCTTTAAAAAAGATAATTGACGCCATTGATCGGACAAAAATTAGCCTTACATCAGTTGCAGTTAATATTTTGCGTTTTGTTTTGTCCTTGCATAATTTAATGTAATAATTGATATTGAGATTAAGTTATTTTCTAATGACGAAGACGATATTAATTCAATTTAATGTAATAAATGGTTTATAAATATTAAATGTGTTTTATATTGCAAAGATGATTAAAAAATACATCTCTCTAAAATAAGATGCATTATACAATGTTGTTTTATAATATTAATTTGTATTATATAGCTTGATCTCGTATTTGTCTTGATTTATTACACCTTAAATATGTTATAATTTAAATGTAATGTATCCATTACGGAAGAAATTAGGGATCCAGTTACTCATACATCGAAGGTTTAAAATACTAATTTGCAGATTCTAATATCGAACTCGGACTCCGTTATTCGAAAATAAGCGAGTCTGGTCATCGCGACACTTTTCAAATATATTTGATCTGAAGTGTTTTTAATAAGATTGAAAATAGTTAAGTTTCTTTCATGCTGACTGGCGTGTTGTTTTTTATATAAAAATATTATATCATGATTATTTGTTACGGGTCAGGAAAAAATATATACAAGTTGGGGTTTGATCAGGGTTCCCAGACGTTTTTCTTTGGCGACAAACCCCTATAGAAAATCTCCAGTCTGGCGACCCTCTTTTGTAGTGAATATTGACGTTCTGCGGACCCCAGTTGGAATCCCTGGGTTAGATCCAGTCAACAAATTTATATCATTTGAAAGTCGGTTCGGGCTCATTTTTATTATAAGACCCCTAAATAGTACTTCCGATTTTTCAAAATTACACATTGTTTTTTTTAAATTTTGAACGCTAACGAACGGAACGCTGAAACGAAAAAACATGAACGGAAACGCTGACGGAAGCTAATTTTTTGAACGCTGAACGGAACGCTGAACTCACATTGTAAAGCTGAACGGCACAATTATATAATAATACCATACATGCATTTGTAGATTGCCCAGTTATATCTATTCTAAAAGACTAATTGCAATAAACGTAAAAGAAATGAGCAATGCCAATGAAGCATAATTAAAACTGTGGTCCTCTTTGGACTGTCCAAACATAATCGATCAAACGTCTCTAAGGCAATCGATTTTTTTAATAGGTCTTTATTTCAATTTGTAACATAGATACAAAGTAAAAAAAGGCAGTAGAATTGTGTATAAAATAATACATAAATAAACATTATAGTTTAAAATTAGACTACTACCAGAAGACCTAGCTACAATAAGGACACAACAAAGCGTTAAAAAAGTTTCACAATATATATACTAAATTTTGTTGACACGTTACAATACATAATATAAAATAACATTAAAACAAAAAACAACAATAATTTAAAACTTTCGGTTGTAATAGTAAAAATACTGTTTAACAATTTTCTTCAGATGGCTAAAATATCTGTAGGAGTTCAGCAAACTGAAATTCACCAAGTCGATGGCGTAGTTCCATGAAGACCCGCTTTTATCGGGAATTTTGAGGTCAAAAATGGTGTATCTCGCCGAAGCCGAGATGAAAATGCCCCTCAGATCTTCTCGAAGTAGAAACTCCCCAGACGTCAACTTAGAACTAATCAGAGCTTTTCGATTTTGCAGTTTTAAATGCTAAGGCAAATATTGCGAGCACACTAACTTCAAATGAGCTTTAAGTCCCCAAGATCTCCGTGGAATTATCCTCGCAGCCGCCGCCAGATATGGAGCTCTCACTCTCAAAATCCCTCCGTAACCGACAACTCGTGGACACTCGCTTCGAGGGAAATCAAATATTTCCCAACCAAGTCTCTCAGCCATTTTAAGATAATTAAGAAGTTATTAAAAATTTTATTAGCTATATTAATTTTTATGTTTGTTTTAGTCTTTTAATTCAACGCTAACCTTTCATTATTGTAATGTTAATTTTAGTTTGCTATTTACCTAAGTCTGTTTTACCATTGTGATATCATTGTATTTATTTATTCTAGTTTGTTGTATTTGGTTTGTTCTTTTGTCGTTGTATTAATTTAAGACTATAATGTCTTATTATGTATTTTGTACGCAACTACTTCGAATTTTATTAAAGAACTGAAATACACGAGAAAAAAATAATAACTTGGGGCTTTTAAAGTATTCTTATTTGATACAATTTTTTGTGATCTACAGAAACTACATTCAAACAAGACATTTGAAAAAATCTTCCCATACGATAGGACCATAGAGATATAAAGATATAGAGAGCTTATTCCCTTCAATAGCAGAGAAACATCGTTCAGCTGTATTTCTATGTCCAATATAAACAAAGTAATTAGTAATACGTCATCGCAAGCTGATCATAGAGATAAAAAGATTTGTTTATATTGGGCACAATGACGTATTTCTCTGAAGAATCCAATAAGCTCTCTATGTCTTTATATCTCTATAGATCAATACCGTCTTATGAAACCTGATGATCTCTTCAACCGAGTCCCAGTTTTATTTTTTAAATATTACTGAGCACCAAGGGAATCAATTAATTTTTTTGTTGACTGATTATTATCAATACAAATATATTCGGTTTTAATCTACTCGTCAACAAAAACATCGCTTTCAACTCTCTCTCTCTCCTGAAAGCACTCTCTCTAATCCCCTTCAAAACCTTATATACGGTGTTTTGAAGATGAGGATCATAAAGAGGTTGTATGCTTTTGTGGACTCCGTCAAGCCGACCGTACTGGAGAAGGACAATCTCTTGGATAGGGACCACCTCATCGAAGTCTAAAAGATATTTCACACATTGAAAGAGAAATGAACGGACAAATTTTATAAATGAAGAAATACATTCTTTTTCTTTACAGTTAGTAGAGAATAACTATGCAAAATAATAAGTCTAGAGGTTCGCCTTCCGAGAAGGGAAGGTAAATTCATAATATCCTAGATTCGAGTGACTAATTTTAAGACAATAATTCTTATCATATTCGAACAGATGAGATTATATCCAATCAAATAGGCAAAAAAAAATTACCTTCATTGCAGTGCCCCACCCAATAAATACCTAACGTGTTTTTAAGCCCGTTTCCTCTGGCCATTGTTCTTTACCGTTGTTGTAAAATAGTTAAAAATGTGAGCTAAAAACCGTATTATGTATTTAGAACCAATTAATTCTTTGCAAGTCACTACAACTGTAAATAAAAGGAACCCCTCGTACTGGTTAACAAAACATCTTATTTATGAAGATTGCGGTCTTTCAAAACAGCTTATTATAGGCCCAAGGAAGGGAAGGGTGAGAACCTTGCGTGAACCCTTTATGATTTGCAAAACATTACCTAAGGCTTTGCTCATAACGATTTTGACATTAAAAAAGTATAACCAATGCACTCGCTGAAAATAATAACAAAATAATAATAATTGCATTTCTTCATACTTGCACGGCCTTCTTCATGTTCGCTTTTTATCATCTTCTTTCAAAAAACCCTGCAAGGGATAGAGAAATCGTGTGATGCAATGGTATGTTTGCATGTATTTAGAGGCATACATTTTGATAATAATAATAATTATTAATAATATATTGTTCAAAATAATCAAGGTTGCTATTGTGGTAGTTCTTGCAAACGCATAAATAAACAGTAGTAGTATTTCAGTTGGTAAATCAACTCTCTATCTTTTTCTAGGACTTATTAAAGCGTTAAAGTAAAGTGGCGCATGCGAGGAAAAAGTAAACAAAAAAAATTGGCCAAAATTTTGGTAGTTTCCTTTAGCGTTAGATGTCGTTGTCCATGAAATTACGTCATAATCCTATTTAAAACCGGTTTAAAGGGATTAAATTTGATGATTTGAAATATATCAAATCACTACAAGATAAAAAAAACGTCTCAAAATATAAATAATAAAAGACTGTTATTATTGTCAAAGAGCTTTAGCATAAAAGCGCCCCTTACGGACTAAAGAAGAACTAAAAAAATTGGCCAATTTTTTGGGGAAAAAAGGAAGGATTTTATGTTATGCATGCGCTACTTTACTTTAACGCTTTAGTTCTTGCAAATGCATAAATAAACAGTAATAGTATTTCTCTTGGTAAATCAACTTTGTATCTTTTTCTAGGACTTATCAGCGCAGTGTTGATCCATTTATTGGAAGAATTGATGAAACAAAATATACATTCAATATTTCCTTAGCACAAGGAATATTATTTTAAATGAGCTGGGACTACATACTGATATTCGGTATTTGAGCAGACGTTAATTCCGACAGTATATTTCTTCTACTGATATTTGTTGTCATTGATATATAACTACCGAATACCGCTACCGATTACAACATTTTTTCTTCCCACCAGTGGCGTAGATTTAAAGATGTGTACAAACCCTTTTTTTGATAATAGAATCTCGATTTATCGAATTTGAATTGTAAACCGTCCCTTGTGGTGTCTTGACAAAGAATGCGGTAAACAATTTGCTTTTCCTTCTCACAAGTAACTTACCATGAGATAGGATACTTATTGTGACTAATATTATCTGTACAGTATATTTGTTTAAATAAGACCTATATATAAATATAAGTTAATTATATTTAAAGTTAGAGCTCTATACTAATTAATATAATCAAAATTCTAAGTTCGTTGGACGTCCTTAAGGGAGAGACCACAACAAATTATTAATGTCTTATAGAGGATATTTACCTTGTAGAGGGGGGTTTTTCCCTTAGAATTTGAAATCTACCGATACCGGCATCAATTTGTATAATTTATGAGAAATCTACTTAAATACTGATAAAGTTTACAAAAAAACTACCGATAATGGCGGTAGGGTCCCCCCTCTCGAATCCATGCTCTGATAATGATTAAGGATGGGATTTTGGTAGTTCTTCTAAATTCACCAATAAACAAAAAATATTTGTAAATTAGAATCTCAGCCCTATATACAAGGTCGGCTAGATAAACTCGACTCTTTATCTTATTAAATTTTAACAAGGCATAAAATCTTTAATACTTTATTTAATCCAATTTATGAAAGTAAAATGTAGTTGTTGGCTTCAGATTTTCTCAAAGTAGGTGCTCTAAGTAACCCCGACGTTCCCCAGCCTGGTCCTGAACTTTGCGTAGGTGAGCCTGATCTGCTTCCTGTAAGCAAATGATTGAACACGACGGTGATGCGTCTCTTCAATTCGACCAGGGACCTTTTAGTGTCTCATTAGAAAATACAATTAGTTTTTTAAGAGAATAATAATTTTATCTACGAATTGATGTTTATACCCCAGCGGCTGCGAGTGAAGAAATTCCTTATATATATATCAACTGATTTCTATTGGCTCTTCTCTTCTTTCAACCATTCACGTTCGAAAAAGAGTTTCGGAGTTTTTTCCTTAATAATTATAATAATTAAACCACGATGCTAAGATCGTATTTATATCAAAGATATTCACTATAACACAATAAAATAATTACAACAAGATATTACTCCTTTTAAGGCTATATCAATACTATATTTCGATTGTTTACATAATATTATGTTTTCATGTTATTGCGCCTTTTTCAACAGCTGACGGAGGACGCGTAGAGTTTGTTTATTCCTCAAGTAAGCTGATTAGTGATGGTTCGTAATATCAGACCCTGTTCGATCTATCCTGTGACGCGACACTCCCCCTGGTAAAGGACTTATCCTTTACCACTTGCATCACTGGTGGGATAAGAGAGTCTGCATGTCGTACAATTACTTTTGAAACCGCCTTAGGAAAGATCAAATGGAGTCTGGCTGTCTAGAGTCTCCGCTCCAAGATAACTGACAGACTTTATGTTGCAGATATGTCTCGCTAGTTGTTGGAAACGGTGTTAAGGTTGCCAGACCTTTTATCACCTTATACCGATGTAGGTGGAACTCTGCCAAAGAAAAATTAACCGAAAACCTTTGGTAGCTTGTAAATGAAATAAAAAATAAAAGTATAGCTGGTTCGCACCCGTTACAAGAGGGGAAAAATTTGAAAACCTCTATGGGCTCTACACGGTACTACTAAGTTCCTGTCACTCATAAACTCAGGAAAACCAAGGCCTGATGGCCATCTGATGTAAAAACCTGAGAGCAAGAATGCACGCCCTCGCAAAAGGGTGGGGTTAGAAACTGAAAGGGTTGTAAATCCTTGTAAACATTTCAAACCAGGGTGGGTTGTAAAGCCACCCAGATGGTCCCCAGGCAATCTGACTACCACGGACTATGTTATAATTTTTCTCGCTTTTCGAGCTACCTCGTCTCTCGCCAAGAAGGGTGCTCCACACGAGATTCGTATACTTAAGTTCTCTACGTTGTTTAGATAGCGAGAAAGTGTATTGGCTAGATACACTATTACATCTTAACTTTAGTAAGAAGTTTGTAATAACCTATGTGCTTGCGAGCTCTTTTACTTCTAGAACCTTCCGAGGACTCGTCGTCACGAGCTCTCTTGGGAACTTCCGTATCAGAGCCAGAATTGGAGTAGTGGCATCCTCCTCTTCTGTGTACTCGACACCCGCGCCGGCCTCATCTCTTTCCAAGTAGGGAAGTGTCACAGGGCGAGGATCTTCTGTCCCTTGCGCGTGTGCACCAGCGGTTTGGGAATCCGTTTCCGTCAACCCCGTTCCACACATCTTACCAAAATCTGACGACTAGGCGGGCGCAGGGCTTTCCATTGCTTCTCTCTCCAACATTTCAGCAGACGGCTCTAGAAGAGCTATATTTCGCACTGACCTTGTAAAGGTAGCCTTGTTCGGCAAAATGATGGAGACTGAGGAGATAGCACCGTCCAGGTTTTGTGGACGCTAACGACTCTGGCCAGTTTCCATTGGCCTTTTTCTTGGGTTTCTGGCTTAAGCATAACGACGTCCCCTGGCTTTATTGGGGGTTTATGACCCTTTGACCATTTACGGTCCAATGATAGGGTGGCAAGGTATTCTGCTTGCCATTTTCTCCAGAAGTGATGTAGGATTTTCTCTCTCTGTTCCCACATCTTGTCTACGCCAGGTGTTCTGAGTTCCGCCTTACTGGCGGTCGTGAGAGGACGGAGGGTTCTACCCGTTGTTAACATATTTGGGGTGATCATTTTCTCCGTGTTCCGACATCTCCTGCCATTAGAGTCTTTTCGGTATTTTAGGAAACTACAATCGTGGATGCAATAAGATGGGCCAAAATAATCAACATCGACATGGGCCCATGCTTCCGGTTTATCCATCCTAATACTTGGAAGTGGGGGACATTTTCGGTGACTCGTACTGGATGTACCTACACCTAGGAGTTTTGCATCCATGTCTTACAGCAGACTTTACGAAATTATCCTCCCTGTTGCCAGTAAGTCATTCTAATATGTTCGAATGTTGCTTCTGACTGGCATGTCTAAGCTAAAGATGAGTTTCCAATGCCACTCTTTTGCGTAATCACATTTGGCATGATGATTGGGTCCTTAAAATCAAGATTTAGAGAGATACTTTGATGCAACCTGCTTCTAAGCCTGAGAAGCTGATCATCCGGATCCCAATAAACTGGGAGATCTTTTAAAACTGAACCTTTTGGACTTTAAGCAATGTTTTTTCGGTATTCTCTTGTCCCAGGGCAATCTCTTTTCAATGTGCTTGCCTTGAACGGTTCTCGGACTTTATGGAGACAGTGGACTATATAGAGACAGCCAATCAAATCACTTTCTCCATAAAGTCCCAAATGGACTTTATGGAGACACGGACTATATGGAGACAGATTTAACGACATATATGTTAAACTATCGAAACCCAAAATATAGGAGAGATCATTGTTACACTTGAGCAAAACAAGGAATAAAATGTGTTAAAATAAGACATCAGAGGCATTCCTTAATTAGCATTTACTTAAAAAATATTGAAAAGGCTATACATATTTGATTGCATGCCATTAATCTCATTTATAGTATATGATGAACGTAACGATAATATTGGGAGTTCGAACCGGAAGAGGAAAAAGGCAAGGCAAGACAACGGAAAGAAACAAAGAGAATAACAACAGCTTAGAGTAAGAAAAGAAAGAGAAAACGTACTTAGGACTGCTTTGAAAAACTTCTATAACAGGGATTAACTTCCTGACTAATAACTTCCACGAATCGGAACAACGTTGGTGGACTTCAAATAGAAAGGAGGTGGTTTCATTCAATAATATGACTATGAATGGGGTTATTGTTGGGATGCCACCGACTAAAGTCAGGCGTGCCCTGCCACCTTGGTGGTAAAGGGTACATTTCCAATCAGATTTATTGCTCCGTGATTTGTACTTAGAGTACCTATGGCATCCAACTATAACATTTGTAGACCCTTTCTGCCCAGTTGTATATTCAAATGGTATATTGGAGCTGTAGGTCTATCAAGAAGTGGAGGATCGCGAAATTGTGCCGGAGGAATAAGTACGGAGTCCAACGAATCTTGGGAATTGCTCAAGATATTTGAACGTTTTGGATCAATTGAATAATATATTTAATAATATTAATGCGTCATTCTAATATAAAAAGAGTTCGAACTAGTTGTCTTAGTAAATAATCTAGCTGTCGTTATATAGTCCGTTTTTGGACTATATGGAGACATAAAATATATGAATACAAAGCTGTCTCCATATAGTCCACTGTCTCCATAAAGTCCGGTTACCTGA
>CP045895.1:25246175-25265076 GCA_013387185.1 Caligus rogercresseyi
GTGTCGGCTTGAGGTTGACCAGACTATTTTCATCCACGGAAAGATAACATTCCGCCACAGCGACCCCGATAGTATTTGCCTCTTCCGCCCCTATTACAATATGAATAATTATAGACATATCTATCTATCCACCAATAGACTCGATGCTCGAGCTAAAATACGGAAAATCCCAGTCTTCTTTGCTATTTAGAAATGCAGCGTATTCCTTATCCTCCAAATAACTCAACCGTTGGTCCAAAAAGCTCTGGCAAATGGGATAAGTTCCTCCTCGTAGCTCTTGTATCAAGCTCCTTCATAGTAGCAATGTCCATTATTTCACCCTTGGAGCAAAGCAGCTTAATAGCCACTTCACGGTAGCAGTCCACGGGATAGGCGGCATAGCAGTTTTGGATGGACTTCTTTGGTTGGACCTCATAGGCCAAATTCTGTCTGGTGAAGGAGGAGAGAAACCATTTTGGAGACTTCATTTTTAGATGATGTAGAATGTGCATTCGGACGCAGGCGTCGCGGTAGCCGTTAGTGCAATAAAAGGGACTTGGGGGAAATCACTTTAGAGCTTATGGAGAAGCTAGTAGTCCAGGTGAAAGTCGTGTCCCCACTGAGACATACAGTTGGCCTCATCAATAACGAATCACTTGAGGGAATCCCCCGAATAAGGCTTCGAAAGACTCTATTAAGCTTCTGAGAGGCAGATGCCTTCTCGGGAGTCATGTAGAGGAGTGTGATTTGGGACGTGAGGAGACAAAACTTTTCGTATATTTTCCGCTGCCGGCCATAGTCGTCTCCGATGATATGATCAGCTTGGGATTCCCAGACCGTCATTATTGTGAATTTATCAAATATATTTGAGGGATACCAGGAGGGATAGGACTACAGTGACTCCGCCCTGGACCGCGGCGGGTAACTGATAGCAGAGACTCTTTCGCCTCCGTGGCATAAGGACAGAGGTGACAATGCTCAAGTGGGCCGCATTAATGGCTGACAGATGATTGAGGCGAAAACTGTGGATTTCAAAGTGACTCTGAGCTTCCCAAAGAGATTGTTCGAGAAAGAGTAGTCCCTCTTTGGCATATTATTATATCCCTGTTTACAACGGGAGCAGAGAACTTGTATACCACTTTGAAACACAGAATATAAAGAACTTAAAAATAATACTACACAACCACGTTTTTTGAAATAATATTACAACTGAATTTATAATGATGGCCTTAACATGCGCATAAAGGGAGTGCTCGTTTATGACTTCATTCTTCCAGCTAGCTTCTAGTATTCCTGGCTCCGGACACAGGAGGGAACTTCGTATCAAAGTTCCTCCTCCAGAATAGAGAACTCAAACTGTTAATTATAATCAGGCTTGTTGATCGGAGTTTTTTTCTGATCGGCGATCAATAGCGATATAGCGATATTTGATCGCTGATCGCAGTATCGCAAAAGGTCCTGATCTTTATATCTTTTGATCGTAAGAAAATCACTAAAAAATAGCGATCCGAAAAATGTTTTTTTTTTAGATTGTTTTCTAAAAAAACGTCAACACTTTTTTTTGAGATGCTTCTCTAAAAAAAAAAGCCATCACTTTTTAGAGATTGTTTTCTAAAAAAGAAAAAAACGTCATCACTTTTTTTTGGAAATTCTTATCGTTATCGTTTTATCATTTATCGCTTACCACAAGTTGGTTTTGAAATTTTTATGTTTATCGCAAGTTGAGAAAACAGTTATCGTTTTATCGTTATCGCAATTTGAAAAAAAAGTTATCGCAGAAACCACTGAGAATTAGTATTTCATAGCTAATTTTTTTGTTGATCGCAATTAAATTGATCGAAAAATCCCTGATCGTTATATCGCTATATCGCAAAGAATTTCTGATCGCTATTTTTGATCGGATCGCTATTTTTTTCCTGATCGCTCACAAGCCTGAATATAATACAATAATAATAATAGCAACAGCTTAATAATAATAATAGAAAAAAGGGAGAGGTTTGTGATTCATTTGATACTATAATAAAAGAGATGCCAGAGAGATACAAGAAAGATGTCTCTATGTTTTCCCATCGACAACTGTTTTTCTCTTTCTATGTCAGGTCGGGTATAAAGTGCTCCCTTGCCAAATGTTGAACATGCTTACACTGATTTCTCTTTCTGTAAGATTGATTATTCGGTTCTCGCAGCTACTGATTCTGTTTCAATTATTATATAGTACTTTTTTAAGTTTACAAAAGTGGTTCATGCTGGAAGCCATCATTGCGATTCGGTAGAATAATATAATGTCAGGTTTGGTAGTCAGAGGCAGTTAGCTGTATCCAATCGATATCGATAGACATTTTACAAGTACACAATTTAAAGAGGTACAGATAGATTTCAGAATTATGAGGGCGAGGGGAAAAGGAATATTTATTTTCAAAAAATAAAACTCTTCAGAAAGGACATACAATTCATTCTTATGAAATTCAGACTCTGATTTAAAAGATTAATGCTCACGTTGCAATCTATAACTATCGATTGTCCCAAAATAAAGAAATCGGTAGATTTTTTTGGTAGTTTTATAAAAATAATAAACAATGATCGGTCCGGTATAGATAACATAAATATACCACCAGTATTACTTATTCACCGAAATACCGAAAATTAATTGGAACCCCAAGCCTGAGCGATATTCAGTAGTAAACAGAGGCATATCGTCCAATATTGTAATATTTTACATTTGTACAAAATGGAAGATTTTTAAATATATTTATTGTTACTCCACTAATTAGATATCATTTTAATTTTCTTACATAAAAATGTCTTTAGTGTTATATGTGCGTTTTCGTGTGTATGTCTATCGTAGATGATAGTAATATAAACAAAAAATTACATAAAAATGTTCTATTTAATACTAAACATCCTTGATTATTTTGTAGGTTAAATATCCAAAGTTAATGAAGAAACTCTTCATTTGATTATGTCTGTAAGTAGTCCTTGATATGTTCAGTTACAGCCCTTGATGGATGATGATCCTGGAGGATCTTATATAATAATCTACAAAATCTAATTATCTATTTCCTTCATTTATTTTAACATTAAACTAAGGAGTTCACCTGACCCTGAGAAAAGGCCAGGGCTCTTTTTTGGATCTGTAAAAATGTACTATGTACACAACATTACCTAGACTGAAATAGTTATCGAAATAGCAAAGGTTTGTGAACCATATAATTCTAGAGCACCTGAAAAGATATATTATAAAGAGACTTGAACGGTACATAAAAGACATAAAAGTTCGAAACATCCAATGTTCATGACAGTTTAAGAGTTTATATTTGTATGTACAACATTTCCTTACAACTTTTGATTGATTAGGGATAGGATTAAATATTTAAAGTAAAATATGTATTTATATATTTTATGTATGTAATTTCTATAACAATCTAATGTTTATTCTTGAAAAAAATGCTTGAAATATTAAGTGTTTTACCTCGAATAATGTTTCCTCTTGTATGGGACTTAAAGGATATGAGTTTATCAAAGTTGGGAATCGGTAGAAAAATTTACCACTGTTATTGGTAATCATTAGAAAGTGGTGTTAAATAGTTATCGGTGGATTATTTACAAATCTACCGATTAAAGATGGTACGTACATTCGGTAGATTCACAAAAAAAAATCATCGACGAGGAGGAATATCCAAAGCATTTTCAAAAAAATATATATACTTTAAAAAAACAAGCACGAAGGATTGGCTATTCATTCTTGAGAAAGAAGGATTCCGATATTTCAATCTAACACTACCTATTGGCATAATTCATGCAATCAGTTGCAGTAGTCAGTAGTTTTTTTAATTATTCAAAATGTTCTGTATTGATGGAAAAAAGATAGCGCTTGGAGAATCGGATATTAATCCGTAGTTCCAGTTCTGGAATTTACATTCATATATCTTTTTAGACCCCATTCCCATTTTTGCAGCCACTCAATAGTTTTATTGGAAATCAGTTTTTTCTAAAGTTTTAGAATATAATGTTACGTATAATTCGAACCTTTCATGAGATTTTGAAAAAAGTTTGAAAAAATTAAGAAAAATGGATACCTTTTGCATTTTCTTTTCGTTGACATAAGGACTCGATGCTTGCATTTTTTTCATTTGCAGCAATTGGCAAATATTTTATTTTGTAAAATAAAATCATTATTGAACAGAGACAATTAAAGTTTACAAATTACAAGAATTTATTACAAAATCAAATGATAAAAGTAATTTATTGATATAAAAATTATGGTTAATACATTTATCATAAATAGATAACAAAGATATTAGAAAATTCCTTAAGGAATTACAAGATTGGTCAACATCAGTCTGTATGCTTCCTGAGGTAGAATATAATAAGAACAGGGCTAAGTTGTTTATTTTTCTTAAATAATAAGATATGTTATTCCAATTTGCCTAGCATCACATACTCCACTCAATACGTAATATTCTGAGAGCATTCCTTATAACAAAGGAATATATATATATATATACAATTATTTAAATATACCTAAAGCTGCTGCCTGAGAGGGTGGCGGTTACACTCTGTCATGGATTGAAATTATTGCTTAACACATTTTACCCTCATCCCTTCATGGCCTTGCACCCCTCTTCAAAAGTACTGCCTGACTTATGCTTATAAATTATGTACATTTAAAGAAACTCAAGAGAGTAGAAGGGAATATGCATAAGTGGAACAATAGATTTACAACAAAGTAAAAAGGATCAAGGTCATATTATTTACTTAGTTCCTAACTTGTGAGGCATTACGTTTTTCTCAATGTTAATGGACGATCAAGGGGGGAAATGCGATCAATAAATTATGAAAAAAAAAACAGAACGAGAGGCATTAAGTTTGTACAGAAATAAGGATGAAAATAATCGGAACTTTAAATACTTGCAGTGCAAAGGGAGGAAAAGTATTATGGAGCAGAAATATTTTATTCATACAAATATAGATCATAATTAATATTACTATTATTACTGTATTTGCACATATAAAAACCATCAAATACTTCTTAAATCTTCCTAGTATCAACACAGAGGTTACGATGAAAATTCAATACTAAGGATTAAGCATACTTATTTGGAACTTCCGAGTTCCGAAGGCCAAAGTTATTTTTATATAGGCTTCAAATTATGTTCCCGACTTTTTTATTCATCTAATCAAGAATAAAAAGTTATTCATCAAAATCAACATTATTTAAATACTATCTACCGATAAGGCTACTAAAAAAATAAACACTGTATTTTAATGGTCTCTTGATTATTTTTAGCATAGAAAAATAGAGTGGACTCTTGAATTAGTCGTACTATCCAGAGCCTTAGGATAAAATTTATTTATCCGCTAAATATATATATATATATTGTAAGCTGCCAACATCCGTTTGTACATAAAAAAAGACGCCACACACGCTGGCAAATGTCTCTTATTTATTCCTCCTTCATTTAATGAAAGAAATCTACAAGAAGTAAAAAGCAAGTAATCATTTTAAGATAGTTTAATTAATCACCAATTACAAAAATATAACATATTCATAAGCAAACATGCAACAAAAATACACTTATATAAGGGCATGGAAGCCTCAACCCTCAGAAAATATTTCAGCCTTTGACAAATATCTGAAATGATGAGGATGGCTATCACAGTAGAGTCCCTTGGAAGAGAATGTAGTAATACTAGAAGAGCAATTCCTTGAATTTTGCAGCTTAAAAATGTGTCTCAGCTTATTTTTAAGGCTAGCTTTTTTCTGGGGATCAACAGAAGGATCTTTAAAAACTTGGATTTTGTGTTCTTTGGTCGGAAGCACTGGTAAGGAAGGGAATGTGTCTCTGCTTCCCGATGGATTGCGTCCTCATGGAACCTTTGACAGCACTTTGCGAGGGAGGGATCCATGGGATGAGCCTCCGTGTTGAATACCATTCCTCCAACTCCGATTATGCACTCTTGTCCAGAGTTCAACTTCATTACCTGGGCCCGGGATAGAGACCCGTGAACGGGGTTCTCCGGGTCGAAAAGCAAGTAAAGGTACTTTGTTGTCTCTGCAAGGAAAAAAGACTCCATGCGATCCTCAAGGAGATGGGTTCGAACGTCTTTGACGGTGGCATAGCCACAATTCGTTTTGGCAGAGTGCTGAAATGAAAGCAAAAATGAATGTGTTTTGAATTGAAAAATGACCTACATCTTTATTGCAAAGTAATGTTTCAAAAATAGTACAAAATTCATTAAATTGTTTTATTATTTGTTATTTCATATTAATTATTCACTTAAAATTGGTACATTTTACAAAACTGTTAATGTTTTTTATTTTTAATGATTCGTTACAGCATCGTGCTAAAAACCAAAAATGAGGACTTAAAAAATTGATATAATGTAATCTTTTTTTCCTAATTCATTCGATAGAATTGCATCCGCATTAATATGAATAAGCATATTAACAATAAATTAGTCCATTAACATTTTTAATAAGATTGACCAAACTATAGACCTTTCCCTCTCAGAGGTTCAATTAGCGCCCTCAATATGAATATTTAAAAAATAATAATATCATAATCAAAAAAGTATAAATATATAGAGCAAAATATCACTCCTGTCAAATGAAGCGGGAGCTATGTTTATTGTATTTCTAATTTTTATTTAGATACTTATGTATATTTCATTTTAAAGGTAGGTGGTCCCAGCTTTACTATAATTATGTAATGAAGGATTTGTAAATCAAAAAAATGTAGAGAAAGTTGGAATATGAGATAATGGGATAAGTTAATTACTTTGAAGCAAGTTTGGTAAACACATATTTATCAATCAATATGTGTCGTCATCAAAACATTTTAAAAAATGACATCTATATATATATATATATATATATATATAACATTTAAAATAATCAATTATAAGGAATATTTATTTCCTTTCAACAACTTTTGAAAGATTTAAATTTTATTTATTTGTTAATTTAGCAGTAGATTTTAGTTTATTTTTTGAAATAAACTGTATATGACATATTTTTAAGCTTTTATGAATTAAAATTGCAAATCTATCATATTTTCTACCCGTTTCTTTAACCTACTTCATTGTTATTTCAATAATAATATTTATAAAAAGAATGCTATAATGCTTATTTATATCCACATGTATGCAATTCTATCGAACCATATAGGCAACAAAAAAAAACGAATAGATATATTTTTAATAAATGTTATTCACATGGTAATGATTTTTAATTGGTTCCTTTAAATATGTAGTATTTTCCTATGCCAATTGTGACCTAATTTACTAAATAATATTTTTCATATATATAGAACACATTATACTAAAAGTTGTTAAGAAAATTATTATTAACTTTGAAAGTTTGTCGTTTTGAAATTGTGTTTTTGGTCGTGTTACTATGACCAAGACGTTTTCGAAATAAGATTACGTACTTGCATCGTATTTAGCACCATTTCCCCGATTTCCAATAAATAAGGATCCTTGTTGGCTTGATAAAGATACACAAGAGACTCGATCAACTCCGGCCTCAGGGGATATCCCTCCTTGTTCTTGACAGGCTTCCCCGCATAGACATCGTAAAACTCTGGGAGAAACCCGTACTGCTTCAGGATACTCCTGTAATTATGCACGGATTTGAGGGCAGCCTCATCTTTTCCGATCATGGAGAGAACCCCGGGCCAAAAGGCCTCCAGAGACTGGAATATGGGAAGACTCACGTTCCCACTAAACATGGAGACCCAGAAATACCAATCATTGCTCAGCATTTTATCCTTGATAGCCTCATAATGCACCCGGAACATCCCTAGGAGCCTCTCGTCCTGTCTTAAGAGGGACCCTTTTACCAAGTACTCAAAGTAGGAATCCACTCCAGCTCCAATACCCGCGTCCACGGCCGTCCATTTACCGGTCATGACGTTCACGTGGTTACCTACGAGGTTCAGTTTGGAGCGAACCTTCCAGAGACCTTCAATGGCTCCCAGGGCCTTTTCCTCGAAGAGAGGCTCTCCTGTTAGCTGAGAGAGCACGGAAAACTCTACGATGAATGTGCCAACTCCGGCAACGCAAGACACAGGAGTTTCCTCGGGAGGAACACCGTGCATTAGATTCACCTATTTGTCAAAGATGTGAAAATGAATTATGATTTTGTGAGTCGATAGTTTTTGTTTGTTTCAATAATAACAGGGAAGCAGATGAGAATGAATTTATTACTGTACAAATATGGTGTCAAAAACATACAACTGGGTTTAACCAATGGGTTAAACATTTTCAACTTTTATTCTTTTCTGTAAAAACACATTCAAATAGATAATTTTCTGGTTTGTCCAATCTTTAAAAAAGTATAGGCAAATTTTATAGGAGAATTTGGGCTCATGGGATCTCAGCAGTAAGGGTATATTGGGCGGAATAAATGAAAATTAAATTGCATCATGTTTTAACGGTTCAACAGTGTTTAAAATAAAATTATAATATATGAAACGAAGTAAAATGATTTTTTTTTTCAAAAATATGAGTTTGTTTTTCAAACATTCAAGTAAATGGCATATGGCATAAAATTATTTAAATATTAACCAACCGCCCGTTACTAAAGGAAGTAAAAATAAAAAATATAAACTTTTTTTGAAATAAATATTTTTAAGTTTTTTATTTCTCTACTCTTTAATATTCAAGTCCAAGACTTTATTTTCTGATCATAAAATTATCATACCGTTCCATAGGGCATTCCTGTAAGCGTATCAATGCAGGGACCAATCTTCGGGCCACATTAGATGCCAGCTTTAAAAGAGGCCCTTCACAAGGCCATGTGGGAAGAACATCCACGCCAGCACTAATGAAGAACAAACATATAATTGAAATAATCACAAAGTCAAAAAACAATTCACATTATGTATATAGAAAAAAATGTATATAAAATTATGATAATGTGTAAAACTACTTAATTAAACATCTAAGCCTAAAATTAAACGTCTTTACTAATAAAATAACACCCATTAATAAAATAATGGTGAACCCATGAAAAATGCTAAAATAGACATATATATATATATATATATATATATATATATATATATATATATATATATATATATATATATATATATATATATATATATATGTATTTATTATGATATGCATATTTGACTGCTATCTATTTATATCATTCAACAATACTCAGTGGCTACATCGGAATCTCTTTTTTTGGCCAATTTTTCTTAACCATTTTTTAGCAAAGAAAATAATAATAATAATAAATAAAGTTGTCGTTTTACCTCTTAGCAAACAAATGAGCACTCAGTAGGCCCCCTACGATCCGTATATTCGTTTCGAAAACTGAGACATTGACGTTGAGGTTCATGTCTTCTATTTTGGAAATGATGCCGTATATGCGTCTAAACTCGCTGTGGTTTCCGAGGATGGCCAATGTGTCAAGAGAGTCGATGAGAGTGAGGGAGTAGCCACCCAGAGTATCGCTACCGGAGCAAGTCAGGGGCTTGAGTTCGTCCAGAGGATAGGCGTTATTCAAATAGGCCTCGTAGGAGCTTTGAAACATGTCTTTGACAGAGGATCTGGAAGGAAAAAAGGAATAATAACAATGATGTCATGTTGATTCGTAATTTTATAATAGACTCGTGGTTCTGGGATACCTTTTATAGCTTACAATATCGATAAACGAATTTTTTTTTTCAATTGGCAACTAACAATACAAATGTAAAAGTCAAAATGCGATAAGCAATAAAAATATCAACTTGGGATAACATAAGAGATAAGCTTTAATTATTATTTTATTGAAATATTATTTAGGTAGCAAGCATGAATAAACAAAATGAAAATTATTTTAACTTCATAAACTTAAAATATAAAAATATCACTCAAAAAATTGGAGAATTTTTCAAAAAATAATGCTGATGTAGGATCAAATGAACTAGCTGAAAAGTGATATTTTTTATTCCACAATTTTGGAATCTACAAAGACTTTTTAGTATAATCTTCTATTTATTAATTCCTCCTGAATGTATAAGGATATTTCAAAATGACAATATAATGATAAAATTTCAGCATATTGAATCAAATATAAACCTTTGATAATTGGAATCAATATAGACTTAAGATCTAGTGACTAGTCCGACTATTTACTACCTCAGTTCTCTCATTTTATCTTCGTTGTAATCCTGAGAAGCATTTCCGAAGCGAAGAAGTGTTGCCCACACAGTGATGGCGATCACACCGAGAAATGGGGCACGTGACAGAACCGGCATCTTCATACTCGCTAATTAAGTCCTTGGCTCATGATTTAGACTCTTTTCCGGTCTTAGGGAGCAACAGAGGCTCACATCGATCTCACACTTCCCCAATGGCAAAAAATATCCCTCTCAAAACCTTATGACATTTCTAATCTATAATGATGACGGAACTTTACTTTTGACAGTACTTGACTTTTAAAAGAATCAGCATAACAACATAAACTGTTGACGTCATCACTCAAAACAAACAATGTTGATATTTTTCAAAAACGGAATCTCGTGTATGTCATGGTGAATCCCAACCTCTCACAAATGAACAACTTTATAAATCGATTATGCACAAATATTTTTTTTTTTTGTACCTTCGTACAACATTTATTTTTGAATGTTACCAAACATCAAAAAAAACTTAATCATTATATTGCACAAATATTGGTTTATAAGGATTTAAAAAGAAAAAAGTTTGAGCCTTGATTATTTCCCTATATAGCTCAATAGAATTACATGCTATTGGATTTGACAAATACAGGGAGAAGCCGTGGTTTAAAAGACTATAAATTAAGACTGCAAGGTTCAGTTAAGTCTAAAAAGTTTTAAATCATAAGAAAAATATATGCAAGTTTTATATTAAGGACATTAACAGTCGAATATATTACATAGAAAGTACATTTAATAATAAGAATATTTGTAAATACAATGTACAGATTTGCATTAAATAATGTTTAATAATTAGAATACATATAGAATATATGTTCTATGATATAATGTAGAAACATTAATTTGAACTATAAAATTATCGGGAAGTGATGGATAGAGCATATTTATGAAATCGTCCGTAATGAATTCCTGGAAACTAAGTTCATAGAAGTGCTGTATTTGTGATATAAGTAATACCACATTACAAAAAGAGTTTTTACACTAAAATCAAAGTTATTAAATATTATAAATAAATATGAATATTGCACTTTTTCTTTCTTCAGTAAAACGATTTTATTCGTTTATACTGTGGGTTCATTGAAGCAGGTTCTGTACCAGTACCAAGCTACTAAGAAAATAAATAAAATGGAAAAGTGTCCATTATTTTTTGTGTATAAAAAAAGACTCTTTATTAATGTTATCATCTTCTTCGTCTTTGAAATTCAAACAGACTCTTGGGTTACTAACACATCCCTACTCTGACATTTGATGACGCCCCTTAGCAAGTTCAGCTGTTGCCAACAACAACAATCTGCCCTACTCTGGTATAAGGATCCTTCTTCCTTGAGTCTTTGAGAGTGAGTGACTTACTACTTACTGCTTCATGTCCAACACAATCTAAGAGAAGGAGGATCAAATGGACCTCTTTCGGAACATTTTAGGGACGGGCTCCAATCCCCAGGAGTCTCAGTCCATTGCAGAGACCATTGAGACTGTGGTGGATCGGCTTCGGCACTCCACGCTCCTTGAGGATCGTCGGGATGCCTGCCGGCATCTTCGAGGGCTTTCCAACAAGTTCCGCCTGGAGGTCGGTGTTCAGGCCCTGGACGTTCTCTCAGAGGATGTTCTCATGACGGACCGAAACGATGAACAGATCATCTCCAATGCCCTGGAAACCATTTGTAACATTCTGGACCCGGAAACCCATGAAGGTGATAATTCAATGCATTTTTGGGCCCTGGAAAGACGAAACTCAGCTATTTTCAATGACATAGGGATTTGGGGCTTCTTTCACACATTGAAAAAGGAATGAATCATCTCTATGAACCCTTTAAAAATTGTATATGACCTAGATGTTGGATAATTGATCTCTCTCACACCCCTGTTTGAATACATACATACTATTTTGATGTTATAGATGGTACAAGATTTCGATTAGGTGAATTGGGCTCTAGAACATCAAATTAGTCTTTTTCTAAATACTTATGATAGTTTTCCTTACATAAGATCCTTAGTCATTAGCCATTTTGGTCTTATGACATTCCATTCTGAGCGTTTGAATAAATTATTTATGGCATTTAAGAGAACTGTTCATTGAATAATCTTATGACGCTTTTTGTTTTGTTTCAACTATAAATAAATTGACAAGATCTACGAATAGTTGATAACTTATAGTTTAATACGTTTTTATCAAGTCAATACTAAGAAAATCAAGCACCTTATAAATATCAAATTGTAATTATCATCTCGTGGAGACTAAGTAATAATCCATCATGAACGATATCATATTTTATATTAGATTATAAGGCTAGCTGTGCTTTAAATGCATCATGGCACCCTTATACAACCCATTCATTTGTAGCCATCATATATATAAGAAGGTGAGAGTTATGAAAGGTTTAGTGTTGAGGAAAAAGAGAATGTAAGTAGGGCTGCTATAAATTACATTCTAGAATGTAAAGACAGAGGCATGAAATTCTAATTGACTTCTTCTTGAATAATTATGGCTTTGAAAAATATGTTAAATATAATCTAATTATTTTTCTTCTTCATCAATGGGCAAATATTTTTGCATTGTATTGGTAAAAAAACTGATCTTGAACCCAGTTATTTTTAAAAATACGTATCCCAAAAATATTATTTTGAGGAATTCATGAAAAAATATAACATCTTAATACATTGCTGTGTTTGCCATTCTTAGGCATGGACACATTAGTTACCTGTTTGCCTTTTCCCCAGATAGAATGAGTAGAAAACATGGTTAAAGTGATAGTGTGTTATAGGGGTGGATCTAAGATCGTGTATTCCACTCCACCATCTCAATTTGTAGCTCTCTGGGATCCTAACCTCAAACAAGTAAACAAAAACCTTTTACATAATAAAATTTGACATATTTGATTCATATATAAATATGTTTCCTTCAGAATCAATCTTTTTGTCCCAAGTAATCAATTTAAAACCCATGAGATATATATGGGGGTAAAAATAGTACCACTCATACATTAAATAAGTGAACTTTGTTATGTAGTTGGCCTTTTATTTCATTAAAATATGAAAAGAGTGGGGAAATACATATGAATACAATATATTAATTTGCGACAATTAATATAATCCTTTGTGGTTGCTTGATTAACGAGTAATTTTTAAATATAATTATAAAAGGCATTGGCATATCATGCTGCCTGTTTTTATTTTTAAAAAATTTAATCTGTATATGAAATTTATGATGCCACAAATGGCAAAAGCCTCTGCATAAACAAGTATAAGTTAAACTATGGCAACTTAACGTATGAAAAAGATAACTTGCCTTTGGCTAGTGAATTTGATTATTGTCTATATGCGTATATTGTATGGTATAAAAAGACCACCTATGCAATCCAAAATATCTGGTAGGCATATTATATCTAACAATGATTTAAAGTATATTCTAGTACCTAAACAATCAAACAGTTATTTTATGGTGTAAAGCTTTTAAAATAATTGTTAAGAAGTTGTCATTCCATTTGGTTAGCAATTTTTACAACTTAAATCAACATTTTTACGAGCATAAAGTTAATTGCAACGAAAATTTGATTCTTTAAGGTGAAAGTATCTTATTGAAGCACTGATTTGCATTTATTCGAATATAATAGATAAATTCTTATGGTGTGATATAACCAACATGTTAGCATGTTAACAAATATAATTTTTACAAAAAATAGTTGATGAGTTAATTCGTTTTAATTGATGTTAATTAATCCGTGCTGGTTATTTGATTTGCTGCAAATATTTAAGTGCAATTAGGTTATGTAATAATAATATGCTTTCTGTATAATGTATGATATAGTTAAACTTTTATAACAACCGAAACTGAGACAGAAAATGATATTGTATACCAAAAGTACAGTAACCAAAAATATATATTTTTGTACTATAGCCACTGTTAGTTGAGTTACCAACAATCAGTGTTGTTCCTTAACGCCAGTAATATATTACTTAATTATATTACTGCGACTAACTAGAGAGAACAAACATATTAGATATTCTTTCAAGTAATAACTAATACGTAATATCTAGTTACATATTACTTTCGTGAAAAAAAAATATTCGACAGGCATTTTTGATGAAAATTAATGAACTGTGAATGTATGTGACGTCACCCAGTGGACATAATCCTGCTTATTAATAAAATAAAAATGCACGTTAATATTGATATTTAAGACAGGGGATTCCATTAGACCCAAACACATAGAACACCCTTTTCGTTATTTATGGAGGATTTTATGGCGGTGGGGTTCACCCCTAAATAATAGCCCATAACGGCAGGCGGGACCCGAGGGCTTGGGGTGTATGAGATTGAAAGTAAGGACTCCTTTATATCTAGCCAGAGTTGGTGGTGGGTTTCAAACCTAAATAAAAGCCTATATCAGGAGGCGGGACCGAGGGTTTGGGGTGTATGAGATTGAAAGTAAGGACTTCTTTTTATACCTAGCCAGAGTTGGCGGTGGATTTACTTCTTTTGATAAGTAATAACTAATATTTTTTTAAATATTATATACACAGTAAAAAGTAGTATATTACATACTACTTTCAAAGTAATATTCGACCAAAAACTGCCAACAATACATACGTTCAAAAAGCATGTTACAACTTCGAATTAAAGTCTTCAATTTATCTTCTTCAGTTCTTGAATGTATGTTTTAGAGATGATAATAATAATAAAGTAATAACTATCAATATATTGATAAAATAAATTTTTGCATCAGCAAATGGTCCTTACAAGTTAAATCGTGTCTAATGAATGTTGAGGACTCCAATTAATTAATTATTGAAAGGGAGAGTTATTTTAATGAACCTCGTTTTAGAGTATTCTTTGTTCGATGGACTAATTTTAAACGCCGCCATACGCTTATTATATTCCAATTAATGTATTTTCACCGGCACCTCTTTGGCATTGATCTTATATAGTAAAAGTACCATCTGCCTGATCCAAAAGGTTATTAAATAATTCTAGCTAATCAATTGACAATTATCTTTGTATATAAGAGTGAGATGTGATATTGAGTATCTCTTTCTTTTTACATATAGATGAAGAGGAGGACCAAAATGGGTTGTAACTTCACGGACATCTACCTCAAGAAGAGAGAGAATGTTAACTGCGTTTTGGAGCTCCTTGGGAGTACGAGTTCAAGATCCGTCGTCCAGCCGCCAAACTTCTCACATTCCTTCTGCGCAATCGTACTCGAGAGATGCAAGACATCGTCCTCAGAGTCACATGGGCGTTAGCCGATTCATGGACGTGCTCTCCGACACGAGAGAAGTCCTTCGAAACGACGCTCTCATTCTCCTCTTTCACTTAACCCAGGGAAACGCAAATCTTCAAAAAATTGTGGCCTTTGAGAACTGCTTCGATCGACTCCTGGACATACTATGTGTGGAAGACTACAGCGATGGTGGGATCATTGTAGAGGACTGTCTTAAGCTCATGTTGAACCTCCTTCGAAATAACCCCTCAAACCAAACATTCTTCCGTGAAGGCTCTTATATACAGAAAACATGTCCTTTCTTCGAAGGAATAACCAAAGATAAGGATGAGCCTGGCTGGTCTGCCCAGAAGGTCACCAACACCGTGGACATGCTCCACGTCATTCGAAACCTTGTTCCCCATCCAACCCTCCCACGGTCGTCAACAGCTGCCAAAACAAAATCCGTGCCTCGGGTCTTCTGGACTGCCTGTGTACCATCCTCATGGATCCTAAAATCCCTGCTGATATTCTGACTGAGACAATTAATACCATTTCTGAGGTCATTCGGGGGAATTTAAGTAACCAAAAAGTTCTCTCTGGGGTCATTGGCCCCTGTGATCCACCGCGGCCGGCTCTTATTCTCCTTTTAATGTCTATGACGAGTGAAAAGCAGCCACTAAGTTTGCGATGTGCTGTTCTCTACTGTTTTCAATGCTTCTGTACATGACCCTGATGGGAAAACGGAAATATTTAGGGAATTCCCACCGTCCACAAAGAAGGTAAGACTCCTTAATTATAATATTTCACTGTCATATAAAATGCATCATATATATGTATTCTATATGAAAAACAAGAGAATACTTTGATTTATTTTAAACTCGAATACATATTGGGTTTGGGAGGGTTTTATTATTATTATTAACATCAAGACAAATAAATACAAAAAACACATAGCATCTCATATAAATATAGGTATAAATTATTTTTACTGAATTCAATATTTTTTAAATGACGATATATATCGAAAAATGGTTATGTTTCAATGTAAAATAAAATCAACGGAATAAATTGTAGCAGACTTTTAGTTGTTAATAGAATATGAAATTAGTAAAATTGGAAAAGTTTAAAAATTAAACAATACTTTTTATGTTGTTAACAATAAATTTTAAATAATATATAAATATTTGAATTCAATAAGAGTTGTTGTTGCCATAGATTGATGGGAATATTGTTAATCTATTTATTTTATTATTTTCCTTTTTAAGAATTCAACATTATAAACAGATGCACAGGTAATCAAGAAACAGTTAATAGTGTTAATCAACAAATCCATAAATACATTTAAAAATAGCAAGTAACGTTAGGGAATGTAATATATAAAGATTTTTTAAATCATTTTATTTATAAATTCCTTCTTTAAGACCTCAATATTCAAAAATATTAATACTTTTTAGTGATAAACAAAAACCAAAATATAGGAATATCAGAAATTAAATCTATTTAAAAAAGCCAAAGTAATTATTTCAACAAAATTATAAACGGCGATGGCCATTATAATGGCTAATAATTAGTAATTACTTCTATCATGATTACTTAGAGCTTTAAAAGTTGATTTTGAAAAGGCGTTTTTTCAATCTTCTGAAAAGATGTCGTTTTTATTGCTAATAATGTCACACTGTACAAATATCTGATTATTTACCTACTCAAGTTTTGCACAATGCAAATAAACTTTGGACCATCAGTTCTATATACATACAGGTCCTGAAGTAGTTGGCTAAGGAAGACATGTACAGATTTTAGCATATAATATATCTGATCGGATGGAGATTTATATATTTAGGAGGATATAATGGAGTTCTTTTAGAAAAAGTAAGAATCAATAAAACCGGATGATGGTGCTTGGGAATAACTTTTATTTATCCAGAGTAGAAAAGACGTATAAACGGCTCACCTTAGTCATTATCAAAACCGAATAAAATAATATTATAATCAAATATTGTTCAGATTTTTTGTTGATTAAAAAAAAATTACTGCGAGGAACTCGGATCTATTCGAGCACTCAGTGCGGCGTAGATTAATTAACTGCTTATTCAAAATATTAATTCAGCAAATATAATATTTTACGTAAAGGTGTTTTAATTTCGTTTGGTTGACAATGTTTGTTTATTTTGGCCAAAAGGCAAGCTTTATTTATATTTTTTCATTTTCACAATTGCAGAGTCATAGGGACTAAGAAACACAATAAAAGAACACTTAAAACAAATACAATATGAGCACACAAAATGACATTTTGTTCAAATCATATTATTATAATCCAATGAGAACGTTATCTTGGCATGACGAGGCGTCGAAACTACTGCTGTAGACCACGTCGGATTGGTGGGCGGTGCATTTGGTTGACAATGTGAATTACTACAAGTGGCCATACTATTCATTGTTTTTCAAATAATATATACGAAGAAGAAGTCATCCCATCCTTCGAACTGATAAACAATATTTTGAAGCAATCTCAGGTCTATTTTGTGTTGTATCTGTTTATTTATAATTAAAACACATTTCTTAAAATGTAAAAGATTTAAATTATGAAACTCTCATCATTTTTATTGTATATTTAGTAATGCAAACCCACTGATGTTCCTTCCAAACCGAGATATCTCAAAGCGATTTGAATTTCATGTTTTTTTTTGTTTTTTTTCGGTTATAAGTTTTTATTTATTTCTACAATACAAGCGTAAAAATATACACTAAAAACAAAGTAGACATACAATGAAATAAAACTCACTGGACAGTTGCGCAATACAAATACATAAATAAACATTATAGTTTAAAATTACTATCCAGTGAAAAAATAACCTAATATAAAATTATATTTGTTAACGGATAAAAAGTTCCATGTCATGTTTTGTTTCTTGATTACTAAGACTCAAAATATGAAAAATATAGCAGTTTTATCCTTTGTTTTGTTTTTTCTGCTTGTTAATAGGAATTCATGAAAATGACTTTCAACCCGAAATATCCTTAGGATGATTTTAGTAAAATCATTTACCCATTTTCATCATTTTTCAGTTGGCAAAACAATTTTTCTTTATTTTTCTACATTCCTCAAAATGATGGTGATTCATTTATCGTCATGGATGACTAAAAAAAAGTATTCATTCATTCCTAAGCGTGAATAGGTGCTTTGTTAAGGTGAAATATTCGACAATATTGAAGTAGTCCATTCAAAGGGTTTTGTAATTGGCTTATATAATGCCGACTGGGTTTTTTTAAATTATTACTTGTGCTCCTTGTCTTTCAAATAGCGTTGTGTCGGTCCTTATCTAGGACCGAGAATTGCAGTCCAGTCCTTAAAAGGAAAAAAATGTTTCCTTTGACGCCATAGACTACGTCATGTTGTCCAACATCTCTTAATGCTATGAAATGGAAAAATCCTTAATATGAGGAAAGTAATATCTTTCAATGAGCTATTGACAAATAACATTTTTTGAAAAGTAAGTTAATAATAAATAGTAAATAATGATTATTATTTCAACAATAATCGTG
>CP045895.1:25265176-25281806 GCA_013387185.1 Caligus rogercresseyi
GGTGAAAAAAATCCTATAATATTTTGCTAAAAAATATATATATTATTTTTTTAACTTGTGTTGATTAGGAAATTAATAACTAGTACCAATATATTGATTAAGCCAATAAATATATATACGGACGGGAAAGAGAAAGGCTAAATATTGCAATCAATTATTTAATATAATACTCACAATTGGCATATATATTCACTTCAATGATCTATCTATAAAGTCCTCTGGAGCTTGAATCATAACATTTATGAGGATAAATAATAATGAATAAATTTTACATTTTGTTTAATACTTTCTGAAAAATTTATAACCCATACTATTGTTAAAGTGGCTATTTGATTCCATGCGTAGGAGTTTGCCAATAGAAATCGATTATAAAAAACCTTTCAAATACATAGCTATGCAATCCCCTTGTCTGTATTTTGTGAGTTTAATGGTAAGTTTTTTATGCTTCTATAAGCACAGACGTAGTATTGCCTTCAGGTTTGGCTTATAGCAAGGTGCTATCAAGACTGTTTCCGGTCATGGACAAGGACAATATCGTCCGAAGAAAGTGTGGGACTCAGTGTTCTTGCGATGGATTTGCTCACCGAGTCAATATGTTTACTAAGGGTCGAAAAATAAAGAAGGAGTTGGTTCTGTTAAATCGTCACCAAGGGAGAATTGTAGTTAAGAGAGTCTAGAAGCCTTATCGCCTACAAACACTGTGAGTTCCAGGCTGAAATCCTAGCATCAAGGAAGCTCTTTCTTGGATTAGGAATAACCCAAGAACTGGGAACCTTGTGGATTTTGTATTTGGACGGACTCTCGAGCGGCCATTGAAGCTCTACGGTCAGTCGAAACAAATAGTGCCCTGTCAGAGACACCAAATACTCATTGAGGTCTATTGCAAAGAGGTACTCGCTCTCTCTCCTGGGTAAAAGGCCATAGCAATATTACTGGAAATGAGGTAGCTGACATGCTAGCCAAATCGGGAGCAGTCAAAAGAGCTCCAACATGTGGCAGTTGGTGCCCCTTAGTTTATTATAAAAGGGTGGTATCTACCTTCTACGAAAAAGAATGGCAAAAACTTGGTCTGGTTTGACGTATTGTCGTCAGAGCCGAACTATGATGCCCAATGTTCAGATGAATAGATGGCAGCGGCTCCTAATTTTTCTAAAAGAAAACTAAACGCCCAGGTTCAATTTATGACGGGCCATTGTCTCCTCCGAAGGCACTTGCATGTAATGCATCATCGCAAAGTCCACTGTGCAGAGCTTGTGGTGAAGCGGATGCAGATCCAATCCTTTGGCTCGTGACTGCCCATGTTTTGAGTTGGGAAAAGAATAGTTTTTCTCAAGTAGGAACGAGGATTCTGGAGAAAACCAATCTCCAATCAGTATAATTTCATTGTGGTACAAGATTGGAGATTGGCTCACTACCACGCCATCTTTGAAAATGGTCAGGACGGATCGACATAGATGACCGGATTGGTCACTATTGCGAGGGACCATAAGTTTAATTTCCTTTTACATGTGCCCGTTCTGTTATTTATGATTGTAAATACGGAGTAGCAATAAAAATTATAAAAAAAAAAAGCACAGACTTTACTCTAATTCCATTTTTGTAGGAACGAACAATAAATAAATCTCATATTTTTTGGCATTTTTTAATGCTATAGTTTGTACAGATTTTTTTCTACAATGTTCAATTATGTTTTTTCGAAAACACAACCAGTCTGTAATATTTTATTTTAGTGATATTTGGTGTTGTTTTTATTTACTTTTTTTTTTAGTTCACAAAATAAATAATTTTATAGCCGAAAAAAAACAAACAACTCTTATCCACTATAAACTTTTTTAAAACATGAAAAGTTTATATCTTTAAATATGAAGGATTTCCTCTTTTATGCTTAAAACTAATAAAGTTTTATCCAAATATTTTTCTCTTTACCTAAAATTAAATTCTCACTTGTGTTCTTTTAGAGAGACACTATTTCGTATCATATATTGCTCACTTTCAACCTAAGTACAAGGGGTTAACTTGTTAGGGTTTGTATAAAGACTTAATGTGCATACGGTACTATTCTGAGTCTAACGGTCCTTGAAAGACCTCTGACACAAGGCTTTTTTTATGATTTTACACACTTTTTTTCTTCCTTAAAAATCTCTGCATGTGTGTGGCAATTTATTTATTATCTAAATGTACGTGAATATTTATGTATGGCTTAGCTTCTATTTATTCCTTAACAAATGAAGGGGAACTAGGTAGAAGGACCCTTCATGGATCTTATTCCAATTGTGCTCAGGAGAGAGCCTTCCTCCATTTTAATGAAGTTATCCATCAATCTATCACTTAACTTGGATACAAATTCAATTTCGTATAAGGTTTCATAGAAGACGGAAGTACCATAATATACCTTATCTTGAGGAGACTCCAGTAGAGAGTTTAATGTTTTATTCCTGTGTTTAATCAATGTAAACACCTTATTATTATGTTGGTTTTTATCTTATCTATATGCTCTTACCCCTAAATATGAAGACTTTGTATTCGGGACTAGATTTGTGTCAATATATATATATATATACAATGTATATACTAGGAAACAAACCGAGTACCCGGCCCGGGTTCTGGCTGTTTTTTGAACGTCCCGGCCTGGTGTCCCAGTTTTTTTAACCGGGCCGGGACTTCAAATTTCGATTGTCATATAATAAATAGAATCTCCGAAAAAAGTGAGGATTTTTTTTAGAAAGGAATATTTTCAATATTTTTTTATTACTAAAAATCACTTTTTCTGAGAATTTTTTTATTTGGAGATTATTTTCTTTAAAAAAAAATCGTCACTTTTTTTGGAGATTCTTTCTAAATAACATTGTCACTTTTTTGTTGGAGATTCTTTTCTAAAAAAAAGTCACCAATAATTTTTTGGAAATACTTTTCCAAAAAACATCGTCACTTTAGATTGTCGAATGAATGAAAATATATATATGTCCCGGCCCGGCTTGAAAATTTAAGTCCCGGCCCGGGTCCTGGCGAAAAAAGGTGTCCGGTCGTTTCCTGTTATAACTATTATAACATGCACATAACACATGAAAAACAGACTTTGATTTGAACTAGTATTGAAGCCATAGGATCTAAACAATAGTGTACAAAATTAAAGAAAACAAAGAAATGTCTAAAAAACTAATTGATAAACTAGGTGCAGTCACTGTGCTTAGTTTTCTCTGAAGATGATTTGTTTACACTTGAGGGTTCTTAATTATTGACGCCCAAGATGAAACACTGGCTTTTCTGTTTGTTCTTAACCGTAGAACACTATCTGAATCATAGATATTAATGCTTTATCTCAAGCATTTTTAGGTACACTTGCAAGATGGTGAGGTTGAAACAAGTCAGGTAGTAGGTACTTTTTTTGAACATACAATTTAAGAAATAAAGACAAATAAGTAATAAAGGTTCACATATAATGAAATAATTAAAAAATGAAAATCTGATTTATTATAAATAAATTAACACTTTATTTCTATCTCGGCATATTATTATAAAATACAATAACTTATTTTAATATTGCAAATGAACTTGGCTTTGTGAATGCAATATTTTTCCTAAAGAGAAGCCTTATTACAGTCCATACAATTGAAGGAATATCTACTAAGTTATATGATTAATCCTAACATTTCAAATTTAGTTAGTTAGTTAGATTTTTTTCATTTGCCATTATATATAGCTTACAAAGTAAAAAAACATGAAAAATGAAATAATAAAATCATAATAAAGCCTTTAGAAAAAAATTTTTTTGAAAAAAGCAGAAAAATATATAAATATAAAAAAAAATATATATGTACGAGGAGAAAATACAGGCAATGAGCACGACCTAGCAAAATGTTTTTTGTGTTACTACATAATATTATAAGAATTTAGAATTTCTATGAATATATCTATTGATTTTCAAAAATATAAAAACTTTTTTTTAATTACGGTAGCGTATTTACATCAACGTTGTCGATTGAATTGATTTGAAATATTTAACGATTTTTATATATGCCTCTAGTGCTCTGTAGCTATAAGACAATGTGTAACTATTTATATAGGTTTTAGTTTCTGAAAATCAGAATGCAAATTATTGGTCAAGATCTGAATTTTAAATCATCATATTTACGTCCAAGGGTTTATCAATATTGCAAACATGTCTACATGTGTTTCAAAGTATGAGCCTCCATATATTTTATATTTTATTACACTTGAAAAAGTAATATACATAATACACTATGCAGCAATTTTGCATAAACATATTTCAATTAAAAAATTAACACAATTTTAACAAAATGAGTCCATAACAGCTAAAGTAAATGTAAGAGTAAAAAGATATATATCTTGTTAAATAACATATAAAAGACGATGAATAAAACCTCTATCAAATGGAAGTACAAATCCTCTTTCTTACATTTAATACATGCTTAGGGTTTTATTACTTCGTAAGAAGAAGCTTGAATATATCAATTTAAAATAAATGGAGGAGGACATGACCTTAGGATTTAAAGACGTGGCCTTGAAGCATGTAGTTTTATACTTAAAAGTAATGATGATAAAGTAATACCATCCCTTAGATGTTGACTACATGGTAAAATTAAAGCTTATATATTATCTATGTGGAGTTTGATATGGGTGGATTCTAGCAAGAATCCAATTGTAAATGGATTTTTGCGAAAATGAGGTTACCATTACTTAATACGTTGGTAAAATTGTTCTTCGTTTGTATTAGTGAAATATTTCGATACGGAAAATAAGAAACAAGGGGGGTTAGGGCCTCTCGGCCTCGATCCTCTGATTTAGTGTGGTGTTCTTTAGTTTTGTTTCGGACTCGTTTGTATTTATTTATATGTTGTGTCATTATAGTTTATTTTACTTGTGTGTTTAAATTTAAGTTATGTTTAGGTACAACGTTTTATGAATAGAGTTGTGGTATTTATTTTAAACTATAATGTTATTTATGTACCATGTACACAATTTACCTATATTTTAGTTATTATTGTGTATTTAAGTACAGTCCCTAATAAAACCTTTCAAAAATTGATTCGTTGAATACAGTCTCCGATAATTGCTAATTATAGTATAAATTGATATAACTAAGGAATACACCTTTTACGGCTATGAAAAAAGGGACTATCTTTGAGGGATCATATCGGAGCCATGTGGAGTTGAACCCTATAACAAATAAATCCAATAGAAAGAAAACATTCTAGGTTAACGAAATAAAATGGCATTCATGGGTAAAAACGTACGCAAGTGGTCTTAAAATGCTTCTGAGTATTTGGCCTCATCTTTATGAAGTAAAACACTTAAAATGTGTTTTCTCATTTTCACTATTTTCATTCAGAATTGCTTTCTCCTGAAAAACCTCATGTGCTTATTTTGTTGTTTGTTAAATGATACTTTTGTTCCGATAGTGTATCTCCTTTTCATCAAATTCATCTTCTTAAAGATACTTTAGTATAAAGATATCAAATGTGATTATCGTTTTTCTGTATTTCAATAGTCACAAAATGATATACCAGAGAGAAAAAGTAAATTCATTATAAATACAATGGACAAGATGCAGTATTATCGTTATCAAGACATTAACCAGTACGATATGCAAATTTAATGCTTAGGAAATATATTCATTAATACCCATTCTGAACTTTACAACGAATAATTGGCTTGAAAAACTTTAATAAAGTTTATAATTTTAAAGAATATCATGACTATTTAAGATGTTTGTTCATGTATAAGCCGTCATCTTTCATTTTATAATTGTTAATGTCTTGTTATCATTTGTATATATATATTTTTTTTTTAATATGACACGATACTCCTCATCATTTTGATATTGGGCCCGATTTATAAGAGAATTGAGATTGAACATGTTTGATACAAGAAATGATTATCTTTATTTATTTTTTGATACCTCGGGTACAACAAATTTAGTGACTTATTTCATATTAACATTATATTATAAAAATATCAATTAAACTACATATACGTAACAACGTTCTCAACAAATGGTTCAAAGTCTTTGTAAGGAGAATCTCCTTACAAGACTTTGAATTATTTTTGTAAAAAGAAAACTTTGCTTGATTAACAACGAATTGACTGAAGTGTACCGTTGCCACAAACCGGAAACTACCAGCTAAATAACATAAAGAAAACGATGAAAAAGTAATAATTATAAACTATAATGTTTATCAATGCTTTATATAAACAACAATCTCCTTTTATAACTATTATATATGTATTTATTTTATGCACGTTATAATAATAAAACCTTGCTGATGGAAAAAGCAAATATGGATGTGTGATGTTTTATCTCCTAGCAACAAATGACAAATACAACTAAACATATCTTCTGTTCATTATAAAGGAATTATTTCAACAAAATTATATATCTGAAGATCATACAAATAACATAGATTCTGAGATGCCTAATAAAAATTATCTCAACGAGCTTAATTAATAACGAATAAAGATAACATGTTAAGTGCAGTTTTTATGCGCTTGTTACAATTCTGCATAATAGTGTTTACATGTAAGGCAAACAACTCTTGTGCAAAAAATGGCTTTTTATAAAAACAAGTCGATAAAAAATAAGTTATTTATATATCTATATATATCACAATTGTTTTCCTCATGCATCAAAACTTTTTTGAAAAAGTTTTATAACTAACCAGAAGTAGTATACGAATTTATAGAGAAAAAAAATTAAAGTACATTCTTGTCCATATCCAACCTTAACTCATGATGAAAAAGGATTTGGATTGAGGCAAATTAATTTTATGAGACAAACTCTTAATATATATATATATATATACTTATATATGTACATATATAAGTATAAGCACCAAAAATGTGTATTGAAATTTAGCTGAAGAGTTAAAATAGCAACATACTTATACAGAATATTATATTATTAAGTTAGTTAATAGAATCATGTGTTACCCATTAGACACAAAAGTAATGAACCCATTCATTTTTTGCAAATTTCCCCCTTTATTTTTTCATTTGCTATAAATAGTTTCACTGATGTATATTTTAATGTACGGGGTCATAGAGATATATAGAGAAAAAACTGATCATCATATAACTCAGGGGTAAATAACAAGGGGCATTTGTCAGGGATCTTTTTTCTCTCTCCTATTGCATCCGTGCATGAGGTAAATTAAATCCATCAATTACCCTTTGAGGTTTTTTGCATCCTCAACATATCAATTAAAGGTAGAAATATTATTATTTTTTCTCCCTTCCCTCTCTTGTACTCTCTGTCTTCTTTTCTTCCCTATATTTGCATAAATAATAATAATCCCTATTTCTATAACCATCTCTCCAATCAATCATATGTTTCTTTCTTTCTTTCTTTCTTGGCTCTTCTTTTAACCTCTCATTAAGAGATGTCAAAACTATGGTTGTACAGAGATGATGAACCAATAGAACCCCACTTTTGATGATGGATGAAGGGTCACTCAGGGATAAGAGGTCATATGTGTCCTTGATGGCCTCCTTTGGAGGCTGTAATGTTGCTTGACTTTTAGTAATGAAATATTCAATAAATACGGTTAAACGTTTAACTTATAACATTATAAAAATATTTTATTAATGAAGTAAACAAATTATTAATTGTTATGTAACTAAGCATTTGTTAGTTGTTGTTTATATTATTCCACAGTCCGTTTAAACATATACAAGCACATCAAAGAAAATATAACTAAAATGAAGTTAATGCGTCAAAAATATAATTAAACGTTTTAGTTTAACTACTAAATAAACTCTATAAACCTAAATGAAATACATCGGTATTTTATATTAGAAGTTTTCAAAAAGAATTCATGAAATATACAAGCACAAAGAAGATTATAATTTAATAATGCTTATGTGTTAAAAAATCATAATCGAGCATTTATTTTAAAATACTATATTTTCATATTTAAGTTGCCTATTTGTCTATTAATAACTTAATATATCGTGATGAGCTGCTTCGTTTACTCTCTGTAACGGCCACAGACGTAAATAAGATGATGCAGTAGCCTGCTCTTTCTTTTCTTGAGTAACAAATATAATTTGTCTTGGTTCAGAGTTTTATCATAACCTATAATGTTTATTTTATTTTTACTCATGTATGTCCATTTTTATATAAATGTTCTCTCTGAACAAATAAAGGAAGAGAAAAAATAGATGATTTTTTGGTTGTGATTTGGCCATTCAGTGGAGGAGTCATTATGAGTGATGTGAACACTTATCTTGGCAATAATGTTTTTGAATAGATGCCTATAAACTTGAATAACTTAAATGATATATAAGTGATATAAAATATAAAAATTCAGATTGATGGCAATTTTTCATGTTTCTAAATTCCATTCTCCGAATTAAATCCCCTTTGATTTATCTGGGCACTCTATAATCTGGCCACGTCTTACGAAACGTCCGTTACAAAAACATTGAGCCTAAAGAACATAGCCTTACTAACGGAAAAATTACAAAACAACGCCTTACAAAGCGTTGATTTATAAAACACCGAATTTTAACCAACTCTTCGTGAAATTTTGAGTTTCTCTTCGAATAGAGTTTCAAATAATTTTATTCGTTGGATTCTGCATTTGTATTATGAGATGTGAGGACGGAAATTTTCCAAAGAAACTCTATGATTACACGCAAGTTATTTTGGAGTTCAAAGAGGTCTTTAAAAATATAACTTAGACTAGAGGACTCAGAGAGTGCAAACCTCCGCCGATCCCCACCAAATGAATCACTTTGTCTTTTTGTCATTTGCCAATAGATGTCGCTGTGCTGTGCTCTCCTCTTTGAGAGCACAGCACAGCAACATCTATTGGCAGAGTAGGCTAACTTGAAATATTTATTAGTATTTAGCTCATTTGCATCTTAAAGAAGCACTCAGAGATACCAAAATTTAATCACTTGTTCCTTTTGACATTTCCAACAACTCCACAAAGTTTCATCCGAATCCGTTCCGCACTTTTTGAGTTATCCTACTGACAAACAAACAAACCAACCAACAACAAACCAACGCCGGTGAAAACAATACCTCCTTCGGCGGAGGTAATAAGAGATGAAATAAGAATTTTTGACTGCAATGCCATATAGGAGCCTTTTGCAGAACGTAAAAATTAAATGATTCGATTCTAATTTACTTAGCTAGAGTACTTCTTCAAAAACGAGTAGGCATCTTCTTAATAGCAAGTTATGAATGATATTATAGTGTATCTATTAGTCAGTAAGGAGTATTATTGCTATGTATGTATCTGTATGGGTGGATGCAGAGCTTCAAAGCGGAAATGCTGTATCATGGCCTCATATTTCAAATTAAATTAGCTCTCATAAATTACTCCTGAGATGGATGAATGGGATGGTAGTGTTTGAGATGCCTTTAGGTAAGCTCCTTTTAAATATAGGAAGCTATTTTAACCCACCCGTCAATAAGTTTAATTATATGACATTTAAGCACATATAAACACATCCCTCAACATGTTATACAAAAGATAAGGAATAGAAACATTATAACACATTATTAGTATAACTTTTATAGCTTTGCGACTATTGATCTATATTATCACTGAATCTATATAAATTCAAATAATAAATATTCAGCAACCAGATATATAGATTAGCAGGTAAGATTTTTTAAATGTTTTCATTAATAGTACAAAGTCATAAATGTTATTATTGTTCATGATGTAACGAAATATTCTGTGCAATAGATTTTGATGACGAAAGCAAGAAGAATAACATTTTATTTTTCCCGCTGGCCGGTGAGATGTCATTATAAATCGCAGGCAAGCGAAAAGTAAGTTCTCTTAGCAATATGGACATACTTTGTTTTTAAACATCTTGGTCAGCACTTTCTTATATTGTCTGTCATTTGTGAGTGTATTTTATATTAGTGGAGAGAAGAGAATCCTGCTCATATTGTCTGAGTTTGATTTCTTCTGTTTTTAAGAGAATGATGGCTCAAAGTGCTTTGATCCACGTCCTTCAAAGCTAAAGAAGATTCCAGCAGTGATTAAGAATGGTAACATTGATATATATCTATTAGATCTCTTGTTATAAAATGAGTAAATAACATTGTTAAAGGGTTTTGTATTATAAAGGAGGGATAAATTAGTGTTTGGATTCCGCCTAAGATCAAGGACCCTAAATCGATTCGTACGCCAAGTTCCTATTTTTAAAAATATATGTTGAACCATTTGCTTTGGGCTTCAAGAAAATATCTCATTTATTATTTTATGATAAAAGAACTAGTTAAAACCCGAAATTCTTATAAGTTTTATATAACATTAAAGAATGCTTAAAAAATATGTTGACAGCACTGCTAAAGCTAAAATTTCAGTACAAAACAGATTATTTCTTTCAATTTTTTCAGTTTCGATGGCACAGTATTTGATGCATAGTTTTATTATGCGTTTATAACAGTAAAACATTCACATATTTGTGAAATTCTAAGTAAAATGTATTTATATTTTAACATAAACCCTCCAGTTTTGTTTGAATAATGTTTTTTTATATATACTATTAAAACTATGGGGTTGGGGGGAAGTCCAACAATACATATGTATGAATAATTAGACATTATGTCCGTTTAAGAGTATTTAATTGTATGTTTCACCCATTTTATATTATAAAGAGACTCTATATGAATATTACAAGTCGTATATTTTATTGAAGAAGTATGCAATTTGAAGTAATATTAGAGCTCACAATGGCATTGGGACTTCATTGATGAATAAAGACTTCATATTTTTGCTTAGTCAAGCTGTGCATATATACCACATATAATATAAGGCATTGCCTAAAGACCAATTTGGGTCAATTTCAATGGCAATTTGTTGGTAACAACTTAATTGAGCATAATTTTCATATTTTTCATGCAATAGGCAGATTTGTGGAGACCAACAAACAAACAAAGTAGAGAAAGAGAGAGAGAAATAATCGTGGATACACATTTGAAAAGCAGGCAAGTAAGTATTAAGTAGGCGTTTTTGCCTTATTCCAAATTACTTTGAGGCCTCCTCCTTCACGTGAGCTTTCATGGGCTGAAAAGAATTGAAATAATTTGACTGCTTATATCACCTACTCAAAGAGAATAAATTATGTATCCTTGTACACTATTTAGAGAGGAATAAGTACCCAAGTAAGAAAATATATTTTGATTAGTTGTTGCACAGCACATTTCTTGAATATATTTTTTTACTACCGTTCATGAATAAAAAGTCAAGAATTGTTATATTACAAAAAGACTTTAGTAGTAATCAAAGTATGTAACATGGAATCGAAAAACTAATATTCATCATTTAAGTAATCATTTTGAACTTCTTAGCAATAATAGCTAAATTTTGAGATAATTTATCTCAAGAAAAGCTATATATAATTCTACGCGATTGAATGTTTTTGACTATCGTTAAGGCAAAAATGTTTCTTATATTTTGTATTCGTCTAAAATAAGTCTGAAATGTCATAAAGGGACGAAAGTATAATTAAATGAACCTTGAAAATTGTGTCAATATGATAGATTGACTTATCGAAACCAAATCAACTGCAAACTGTCAACAAACACCAAACACCTCTTTGATTTCGCTGTCAAATTTACACCGTAAGAGTAAAAGTTTTTTTTTTTGCATCCATTCAAACATATTTTCTTTATTTAATACTAATTATGAGCCGTTGATGAGTTCAAAGTAATTTTTTCAGCCATAAAAGCTTTAATTTCTTATCTGCTACAGCAATTCAGTGTAATATATAAAAATAACTTATATAAAATTATAAAACAAAATATAAACTCTTTTTAAAAGTTCCGTAAAACAAAACATATATTTTTTTAGTAAATTGTCGCTATTATTTATAGCAGCACATCCACATACCACATTGTCTCTTACCGCGACACCGGTTCCGACAGGTCCTCTCAAAAGAGGCATCTTTAAGACGTCCATCCAACACCCCCAACACCCCAACCGTGTTATCCCTACAACTGGAGGCATAGAGGAGGAGTGCAAAAGGGAGATGTCGCTCTCAAGGACGATCACAATCGACTCGCCGATGCTTCGTCGGCAATAATTTGTAGGACCTCTCCGTAGCCAGGATTATCAGACCCGGTAGTATGAAATCCGACCTGAAAATAAATTAACTTCTTATAGAAGCTTTATAAAGTATTAATTTATCATATAGTCTTTTTATGTTGGTGGGCAAATTTTGTATTATAATGTATATTTATGTAATAGTTTTACGCAATTCCTTCAAACATGATAACAATTATATTTATTTTTTACAGTGTATTTCAGCTCTTAAAATTCCAGAGTAATTGCGTTAAAAAATAAATAGACATTGTAGTCTAAAATTAATACTTTGGAGAAAAACGACAACAATTAAAACGTAGAATAAAAATTAATCAAACATAAAATGGCACAATACATACTTTAAAAAACGCTTCTCCAATATTTTAAATAATAAATCACTTTGAATATTTCAAAATCCGACGTAAAATCTTTAAATGAGATAGGGAACTTGATGGGAAGTATCGTACCTCCTCTGAAGCAAAGGTCCACGAGTCGTTGCGAAGAGACGGAATTTTCAGGGATAAAGCAGTGTATCTGGCTGCAGCTGATAGCAAAATTGCTCGTAGGTATGTTGGTTTCACATACTCTCGCTTCGTTAAAGAGCTGGCAATCCGTGCTTTGGCGTTTAACAAATAACAATTATAATATTTATTCTCGAAAATAGCTCTATAGCTGTGCGTGTTAAGGCGTGTTCAACTATCAATGTTGGGGGACAGGTTTGATCTAGATAGAGGATGGTCATTTTTGGTCTACCTCATTGATAATAAGATCCTAGGTTCGATAGACTAAATTGAATTCTATAATGTTTATTTATATCCTGTCGGATACTGCAATTCTATCGAACCATATAGGCAAATAAATATTCATATTTATTTATTCCTACAACATAAACCCATATTTTTCCCTTTTATTAACATTGCAGATAGCCTTTTCCTCATTTTAAATGAGTTTTATTGAGGAAAAAAGTTATGTTTGATATACAATATGGTTTTAATTGGATTTATGTCTATTATTCATTTACTTTATACTTCACCAACCTTATGTTTTTTCCTCCCTCCAAAACAACCAAGCCTTTAAAATTCATTGCAATTGGCAGAAGAAAGGGAAAACAAATCTCATTGAATGTTTCAACGTCCAAAGTGGGTCACGATCGAATTCAAAGTGCATTAAAGCAAGGAAACTTCTCTGAGTAGTAACTATGCTAGAAAAATAGCTCCATGCCTCGACTTAAATGATCCACGGCGCAACCAGTCATTATGACCATGATGGTTATTAGAACTACCATTTATATTATTGTTATTCCTTTTGGGACGATTTAGAAAAGATCCTGAAGGTAAATCGTGAAGGGATAATATAGTTGCCTCATGGATATATTCGTAATTCATTGTCAAAGCCTGTAAGCAAACATTGTAAACTATATTGAGGTCTATATGTTTGTTTCCTTATTTGGAAAGGTCCTCATTTAGCTTGTACATTAGGGGGTATTATAGAAACCTAATATTAAGATATCAAAAAATTCCCCCCGCAAAAGTTGCATCATAAGAAATAAATGATCGTAGAAAAATGGATTTTGGTTTGACCCCCCTTACCCCCCCCCCCCCCAAATTGCGTTCAAAGGTTTCGTTATGAAGCAAAACTTTTTTGTTTTTACTTATTTTGAAAAATTAGTTTACAAAATTTAGTTATGATCAATTTATGACTTTGTTATTTTTTGCAAATTTTCGTCAAATAATATTTAGAGCCAAAAATGAACATAAGTGCTGACGCACTAACTATTTTTTAAATAACAGCTCCTACTAGGTTCTTTTATAGTTTCAAGAAGGAAAACGAAAAGAGTGTACTCATGTTGATGTTTTTAAGTTATTTTTTAAATACGTTTGCTTTTCACATCTTAATTTTCATACAGTAACTCCCTCACATGGTTAAGAATATAAATCTATGAGGTTGATTAATCCATAAACTTTTGCAGATGCCTCCGTTACAAGTTTTACAGCTCTTTCCACTGATTGTGAATGGCAAGGATACTTATTAGTTTTTACGAAAACGTAATTAATTCATTTTTCTGCTGCAAAAAACGATGGATTCACTTGAATAGGAGACTCCCCGATAGAATAGGCTAGTAGGTAGACAGAACAAGGGCAATGATTCTCTCTCTCTCTCTCTCACGGGAGTCCATTCCTCCCTCCCTCCCTCCGGGTGTCCGACACATCATCTTCTTTGATGCAGACGGAATAAGCCAGGCAACCAGCATTTAGGAGGGGTCCTTGAGGGTAATGTCTGTCTGTCTCTGACACGTCATCCTCTTTGATGCAAAGAGAATAGGCTGAGCACCTATGCTCTGGGGAGTCATGTCCTCCTAAGGTTACACTCCTTGCTCCATGCTTGATCCGAGGCTGTGTCACGGTGAATTCTTGTCACAAATGTTGTGTACGACGGCACAGCCGGCAGGCCAGTCATTAGGAATCCTGGATCCTCGGAAGATTTCCGGTAAAAAACACTCAAATTCCAATGAAAGGGTAAAATTCCTCTTTATTGTTTACCTACGTTGTGACGTCAGTTTCTCTCTCACTGGGTGACTTATAAATTTCTCTAAAAAAGGGCAAAATGGAGAGGATTAAAAAATATTCATTTGCTAATTTTGATTAAAATAAGGCACCAAGCCTATCAAATTAAAGCTTGATATTTTTTCTTCATATTCATATGAATTTTAATCATGTAATACCTTTTAGTGAGGAACAGTGAGTCTCGAAGTAAAACCCTTCATTTTTGTACAAAATGACATATATTTTAAAGTCTAAATGTGTCAGAGACAAAGTAAAAATTGAAATGAGTACTTTGATCTAAGCTCTATCAAATCATTGCTTTTATTTTTTCTATACTTCAGTCCTTGTATGTCAATAATGGCTCTGAATCGAAAAAGTGCTGAAAAATTTGAAATCCATTTAGCTCTGAATTTATTACTAACTTTGAAAAATGAATACCATATTCGGAATCAGTGGATAAAACTCTATAAGAATTAGTGAAAATTAGTCCGACCTAAAAAAAAATTGTTGATTTTTGTTGGCCTGTGTAATTAATAACGTATATAAGCTATGTTTTCATAATATAATATACATATATCTATATTCATATATATACAAATTTTTATATTTTAATAATTTGTATACTCTTTGTTTTAATTAATTACGCTCAGTTTTCCTTTCGTAAACTTAATGTGGTTCAAAAGATATTACTATTGTATATGTAATAATTTATACAAAATCATTTTTCATTATTTGTATACTCTTGTTCTCATTTTTGATTACACACAACTATTTTTCATCATTTCATTTCCTCAAGAAGGGCTATAAACACAAAACACATAATATAATTTAATTTACCAATTGGAAAAACTAAAATTAAGAAGATGATAAATTCACCTTTCCCAAAATGGTCTTGTTCAATTGCATATTTTAATTTTTTTTTTTATTTCAGTTCTTAAATTTCCAAAGTAATTGCGTTAAAAAACATAATTAGACATTGTAGTCTAAAATTAATACTTTGGAAAGAACGACCACAATTAACATAGAATATAAATGAATCAAACATAAAATGGCACAATACAAGCATTCAAAAATGCTTCTCAATATTTTAAATAATAAATCACTTTGAATATTTCAAAACCCGACGTGAAATCTTTAAATGAGATGGGGAACTTGATGGGAAGTATCGGACCTCCTCTGAAGCAAAGGCCCACGAATCGTTTCGAAGAGAAGGAATTTTCAGGGGAAATGACCTGGATAGAAAGAGAAAAATTGCTCGATAGGTCTGTTTGCCTCACATACTCTCGCTTCGTTAAAGAGCTTACTATCCAGGTTACTACCAGCAGTTACCAAATGGTAATTTATATTCTCATATCAAAAGATCATTTTTTTTTGAGAGTATCAAAAGACACAACTGCTTATTTCTCTTACAGTATAGCGATTTTGAGAACACCAAACATATCAAATGAAAGCTTGGTACACCAGCTCTTGAATATTTTGGTATACTAAATCATGTCAGTTTAATAAGTAGAGAGTTATATGTACATTAAAATAAAGCATATCTCGCGTACAAAATGACGCTATAATGGATTATAAAGTGGTCAGAGACAAAGTAAAATTTTGAGAGGATACCTTGACGCAAATCTAAGAAACACATTATTATTTATTTTTTTCATATCGATTTCTTATAGGTCAATACAGGCTCCAAATCTTATGATGTAAACTCAGATTGTACTGAATTCTGAATTGATAGAATGCAACCAAGGTCCTTTTTGGATTTATCATCTAAAGGTTTACTAAACTTAAATTACTATTTTACTCTGAAGCGAACAAGTCATCTTCTACAGGCGAGTGAAGTTAATGATACAAAAAAGCTATGAAATATGCGAACATTACACACTCCATTTTTTTTTTACTGAAACCTTTTTGTTTTATTAAAAACATCAAACCTACGTCTGGTATTAAATTAGATTTCCGTAAATTAATTTTGTTATTGAAGTCTGTAACGTCCACCTTTTCAAGAAATTTGCGGAAAACTTA
>CP045895.1:25294521-25328238 GCA_013387185.1 Caligus rogercresseyi
CGGGTTAAAAAACCGGTTTTACCGTGGTTTTTTTTTTCAAATTCGGGTTATTCATTACAACATTAATTAGTCATTAGTTTTTAGCTAATAATCGGTGTAATGAAGACCCGAATTTCGAAAAAAACCCACGGTAAAAACCTGGGGTTTGTCGGGGGGGTCAAAATTTTGGGTTTTTACATACCCTGCTTTTAGCGAAGACAAAGACCCAAACCTCGCCTTACAAAAGGGATTTGTAGTCTTTATTCATGCCACATCTCGATCAAAAAGAATTTTCTTTTTCGCCATCAATTGTGTTTAAAAAATATATATTTTGGATGATTAAAACTATTTCACAAAAATTAAATAAAAGATAATATAAGGCTGTGTCCATTCTTATTATTAAGGCTGGTCATACCTTATAATCATCAGTTTTTTCTCAGCAAATATTTCAACTATGAGTATCGTTTTTGTTAAGAGAGTGAGTATACTATATATCTCTTATTGGCTGAGTGTGATTTCTTTTTTTTTTGTTTGAAAAACTGATTGCTCAAGCGGCTTTTCCCATAGTTAGTAAACACAATTAAAAGGATTCGTAAATAAAACTGATAGAGGCACATTTCGATAAACAATCATTAACTTAAAGGATGAAATCCTTATTTTCGAGTAAATGTTCAATTACCAACACTTGCGAGTAAAGTAAAATCCTAATTCACAATGTCATTTGCATTTTTATTTTCACAATAATTTTCTAGCGCCCAACTTGTTCCGATTTATTATCCTTAATCATGGATTTGAACTCATTCGTACTCTGAGATTCTACCCTTAGAGAAACAAGAAATGTTGCTGCAATTGCTTAAGCCGAACAGATCAACTGACTAACGGTTACTTCATCCGGCTAATGTTGATGGAGCTCCTACCTCTTCTTTTTATTGTACCTTCGTAGGAACACAATAATCAAATAAAAAATTCGCAAGAACATGCTTTTAAGATATGCAACCTATCATAGATATACAAATGCCCAAAAAATGAAACTGTAATGTATTCGGGGCTTACTGATCATATATGGACCATAAATGCTCCTAGACCCATAATGCCCATCTCCTCTTTCATTTGGTCAAACTCTCCTAGTGTGTGCGTGGATAATATATGGATAATTGGGGATACTGTAATGAAGCATGAATCCATTAATAAACAAACGTCTAATTTATTGATTTTTTTTATTCCGGCAAAGGAGGAAAGAAAAAAAGTATAATAGAAAAAAAAGCTCAGGAGACTACGAAGGAATCAACACGTTGCCTTGCTTCATTATGGGGTTCCTTCATCATAATGGTCAGTTCAACTCAGGAGAGTGTTAGGTATGTGACTCATCAACAAAAAAACGGGCATTCCATTCTTCTAACAAATATAAAGGAAAAAATCCTTCATTATTATATCATTATGATTTTTAAATGGAACAAATAAAGGAAATATAATTCACTTTTATCAAATTTGCAGGCTTGATTAAAATCAAATGCATCACGTATCTGAAGGATATTCAATTTGTAAATCATATTTTTTATATCAAAATAGACTGAATTATTTTCCTCCGTCCCATAAGTTAGGTACTTCTAGAAAGCAATCTAATTACTTTGCTTACTTACTGGCTCTAATCGTAGCGACCATTAGTCCGAATGTTTTTATATAGAAACTAATATTTCTTATATATATTGAAAAACTTTAATTTTATACATAATCTTATATCCCAAAATGAATTTTAGAGATATATTTTGTGACGCGATTTCGTTTTTTTTATGAACAAATTAAAAGCTCCAAAAACAAATATTTCCATTCTTTAGAAATATTGATACTATTTTTCTTAAACTGTGAATTGTAAACATATTTATTTTTCCTTTATGAAAAATTAGATTCACAAAAATGTTTACGTTGGCCAATTAAACGTTTGATTTAGTTCATTTTATTTAACATATATTACTAAATTTAAAGTTCTATCATTATATAAAGATTACACGGAGATAAAAAGCTGTGTTTTAGATACAAGAAAAATGGATTTCACCGATATAAAATAGAAAAAAAAATACTTTTTTCATATTATATAGAATTTTCCTTTCTTTCTTTGTATTTTAAAGATATATTATTTTTCCTTGAGAGGTCACAAATGTACTTCTTCTTTTTCGTCCGCCCAAAGAAGATTATGATGACCCTCGTGGAGATCACGAAGAGCTCCTCAATGAGATGAATAATGATAATAACCCGTACTGTCAGTTATAAACTACTCTTAAAAATGGCCTTTTTAAAAAAAGTTGAGGAAGAGTCAAAGAACGATTCTAATCCCCCCTTGCCTCTTCCCTTTGATGATGATTATGAAGAGAATGTGTGACCTTTTTATGAAGAAACATTTCAGTATGTACTATATGGGATATAAAAAAAAGAGCTAAGTAAATTTTTATAGCTTTTTAAAAGTGAATTGTGATTAGAGCAGGAAGTGTGAAGCATCATTTTTATTTATAAAATGATGGCTGTCTAAAACTGTCTTTTATATGTTTGAAAATATCAAAACTTGAAAGGGAAAAGTAAACAATACAGGATATAGATCAGGGGCCAGATTGATTTCAAGTGGGACCTCGGGGTGCCAAATTACCGGTACATTTTTTGCCTGGTAAGATCAAACACTAAACAAATAGACATGTATTTGATATAATTTAAAAAGTTACATTAAAAATGTAATATCCTAAAATACCCTCACAAAAAGCATAAAATTAAATGGCAGCCAAAATCAAATTACCCTCTATAACTGCATTCCAGTAACTTACATTTTAAATATTTTCAAAACAACCATTTGGGCGGTTCTGGTCCGCACCATGTCACCACTGATATAGATCCGTATTGGTGAGCGCTTAAGTTGATTTTATAGAGATTACGTCTTTGAATGCATGTATTAAGGTTATTTAATAAACACTTTGCGTACATTTTATTAATAAAAAGTTTGAATCTATAGTTACAGGATATCTTTGAATTGTTGAAAATGTCAATTACTTCATTTAAGGATTTTATTGAAGTGACAATTTACATATGAAGCTAAATAAACATGATAGTTTTTGGAGTCGAAAAATATTAACCTGAACCTTATAACTAATTGAAACTCATGATGTCTCAAAATATTTGATTAATAATGTTTTAAAAATGTGTAATTAAAAGAACTTGAATGTATGAGTTTTTTTTTTGTCAATTGATAGTACACTACATTATTTTCAATGCCTTTATTTACTATACTTTTTGGAACTTTGTATTGCTACTCATTCAAAAATATTATCTGTCATACGGGAAGAAATAATAAAAATATAATATATTTACTTATGCTGCTCTTGCAACGATTTACCCAAACGCCATATATCATTTTCCGTCCGTATCGTCTTCCGGAGATGTGGCAGAATGGAGGAGCTATTTCCCGATCACTGAATTAGTAAAAAAATATTTGTTACACTTTTATTGAAGAATTAAAATTTATAAAAGCAAAAATATATCAGAATATTAATGGTAATTCAAGCTGATCAGAGAATAAAATCATATCAATGTTTCAAGTTGCAAATCAAACAATGTCTTAAGTTATATATGTTCATTTTCATAATTTAAAACTATAAGCAAACACGGAAATCAAGAGACATTATAGTTTGTACATATTTTTTACTTTTGATTTTTGCATGAATACAACACACAAAACTTACTTATAGAAACAAACAGCTATGACAAAATGACTGTATCACTTGCTACATATTCAAAACTATGCATGATTGAACTTATCTATTGTGTGCCAGTGTTTTAAATACCACAATCAAAGAGGCTTGCCAATCAAGGTGGCCTTGAAGCTCCTCCTGAAGACCCCTGCCATTAGTCAAACAAACAAGTGATGAAACAGCATTTACTAACTAATTATCTATTTTATACATTTATAAAAGTGATGAATCACGAAGAGATGGTTCTTTCTTGAAGCTTTTATTTTTAGACACATATCTAAAGATAACAAAATAACAATAAGAAGAATAAAAACATTGAGTACTTAGACAATATTTTTGAATTATGCATACTTAAGAGGGGGGGGGGGAGCTCAAATTAAATTAATGACAACACTTTTTATAGAATAACACATTGTACACATACATATTATTCCTTTAATTACAAAGAGTACTTTGTCAAAGGCTTAAGCAAACATTTTTGCACCAGCATCAGCAAATTATTGATGACTATGAAGATGTAATTTATGTTAAAATTTTATTTGCAAATGTATTGTATAAAATATAAATATGAAATATGGCTAAAGTACGGCTATTTTTATTATTAAAAAGGATTGTTTTTACATATTTGGTTCGATAGAATTGCATCCGTGTAGATATAAAGAAGCATAATAGTGTTAACTTTAGTTTATCCAGCCTTTGATTATATGTATGAGGTTGGCTAAATTGGCCTTCCTCTCTCGGGAGTAGAACCTGCGCCCTCATCATAACACACCTAAACACACAAATTATTAGTTATTTATTTATATATAATATATATATATACCTTCCTAAAATAAACGGTATTAATGATATATTACGATTCTTTAAACTCATCCTTGGATAATATTCGAATGGAAGCTTTAGTTCCATCCATTCATTATCTTACAAATATTTTTTTCCAACAATTTTTAATTATGACATTGTTATGCATTGCAATTAATTCGAGTCTGTAACGTTTTAGACTCGAAATACATTACATTCATATAATCATACCGTTAATTTTTTGTTTGTTAGAAAAGCATATCGAAATGCAGTTTCATTTTGTTAAACACGTTTCTTACACAAATAAAACGGTCTACCATTAAAGTTTTACGCTTAAAGTCTAACTCATTCCATTAATATTATAATATGCCACTAAAATATACCTCTCTAGGGGAAAATAGTTAAAACTTTGTATTGATGCATTTTGGTGAGATTTTTTATAAATACTATGTAAAAATAAAATAAAAACAGCATTATTAAATTGATCATTTTTTTAAAATATTTATTTCAGTTTTTAAAATTCCAAAAGTAATTGCGTAAAAAAACATAAATAGACATTGTAGCCTAAATTCAATACATAGGAGAAGAATGACAATGATTTAAATATAGATAAAAATTAATCAAACATAAAATGGCACAAGTCATACTTTAAAAAAACGCTTCTCCAATATCTTAAATAATAACCACTTTGAATATTTCAGAATCCGACGTAAAATCTTTAAATGAGACAGACAACTTGATAGGAAGTAGTCTCCGCTGAAGCAAAGGTTCACAAATCTTTGCGAAGAGACGGAATTTTCAGGGAAAATGCATTATACCTGGCTGCAGCTGATACCAGGTCTGTTGGTTCACATATTCTCGCTTCGTTAAAGAGCTCGCAATCCGTGGTTCCGGGGTTCAACAAAGCATAGTTTATGCCCTTAGAGTTGTCGGAACAACGTCCTTTTATTTTTTAAAGTCCAAAAAGCACAACTCCCTTCATAATTCTCTCCCCACAACTATCCAGACCATTTTTACCATATTGTTCCTGAAAATACATCATTCTTATGCCAAATAAGACAGTTAAAACTTCAATCCAACTTTTTTTTGTGGATTTTAACTTTTATATATTTATATTATCTATCCTTTAATTGATAAACTTTTTTAAGAATTGATATCATATATTTTCAATGTATACCTTTAGTATAATAAATAAATATGTTGAAAATACAATAATATTTCATTCAAATATTTTATGCCCTTAAAACACGCTTTCAAAATGCATAATTGAACTACAATTTATATTCCTTTCTATTTTATTCATAAATATCAGTTTTTCCTTCCTCGTCCATGTTCATCATTGATGAGTGTAAAAATACAGTCAAAACTGTTATTATTATTATGAGGCTTCAGTTAATATTTTTCTGATGAAGCTTCCTGGTGGCTGCCTGCCTGTCCATATAGAATATGGTGTATATAAGGAAAACAGTTTTAATACATACATTTGGCTCCTAAAAGTAAGACGAGCATTTTCTTGATTATAAGTATATATTTCAACGGCAGGGAAGAGCCGTGATAAATTGTGTATATTAGGAGCTTTTGCTCTATAATGAAATTGATAGCAGCAAATTGTTCTTCTTTACTGCATCATTATTATTAAACATTCAAGTAAATGAACAAATCATTACTGCTTCTATCATTATTTCTAAGGAAATAAAGTTGATTTTCGTAAGTATTGCTTTTATAATCATATACATAGAACAATGAGGACTTTAGTAAATGTAAAATAGATACATATCTTATGCTACAACTGTTGTTTAAAAAACTTCTCTATGTGTTATTTTAGGTGTATTCATTGTTTAACAAACAAATATATATATTTATTGAACAAACTATTTTTAATTTTATATAATGATAGATTTAAAATATATTTTAATGTTTAAAGTTATGGTATCACAGTTGTTATGAGTTTTGTTTCGAGTTTTTAATTTAAACTTTCTTAAAACAACTCAATATTTAAATAAAAAAATATTAATTAAGTAACTTTTCAAAGCTGATTATTTATATATATATATATATATAATAGTATATAAATATATTTAAATTATATTTTTATACTATAGTAATACGGTATATTTTGATCCTATTGTACATATTCCACATTACTTATTATTGTTAAAAAAACTCGATACTTGCAACCGCTGTAATAGTATTTTCTCAGGAATCATTTTATTCTACTTTTAATTTAATAGTATGTCACATGAGGGTTTGTTTACTGATATGTAACAACAAATTTTAATGTAATAGAGGTACTATTTTAATGTAAAATTGTGCAGCAAACACAATTGCCATCCTAAACTGTTTTTTTTGAATATTCAAAGGAACGTCAAAATATTCTTAGAGTATAATTATAGATTTACGTATGTTGAGTATAATTTTATTTACAAAATCTGATATGTTTTTTATACTATATTAGTTCATTGTTCTATAAATATTGGATAAAAAATAGTACACATTTTCATTAGTTTTAATTTGATAATTTCTTAAAATGGAATAACTAAGTTGTGACAATTGAATATATATTTGATAGCTAATTAATCAATGATCACTATAATACCTATTGAGTCCTTGTTCGATGCAATTATACTTTTTTTTTTGCATCTGAATGACTTTATATTGTCTTTAAGTCTTAATGGATAAAAATATTGCTCTCTACTCAAATAATGCCTACAATCAAAACTGTACAGATTTTATTTGCATAAACAGAACTTTACATATATAAAATCAGGGGATTCCGGGGACCTGTGGGCTCGACTGTTGAATTTGAACCATTTTCTGAATGAAATATATTTATTTTAGAAACTCACAAATAATATCTACATATCAAATCTCAAATATATAACTTTTAACCCTTTTCCCCCTCTTGGAAACAGAGTTCAAAGACGACCATTAGTTCCCCAGTGCTATAAATCCTCAAAAAATATAAACTAAACAAACATATCTGTGACTGTATATGTTAAAACATGAATATAGAGAAGAAGAAAAAACCCGACGGACCTAACAAATGACCAATACTTTCCTTCATAAAGAATGTTTTTCACGTTGGCTTCCCCGTTGAGAAGCATTTAAGGAAACAAATAGAAAAAAGATATAAAGACCTACGTACATATATTATTATTATTTTAGAAACGCATTCATTAAAAAATGTTTTGAAATATCGTTGGAGCTATGAGTTATGATTATTTATTTTTCTTACGAAAAAAGAACATTAAAATATACTCATTTCAATATTCAAAATACGTTTTAGGAATGATGAAATGCTTTTTTAATGTCTTCCTCTTTAGTTTGTTTGCTATTTCTCTTTTGTTCCTTTCAAAAAGACACACGAATTTGACTCCAAGTGTCATGAGGGGAATTTTCATTGTTTAAAAAAATATATATATTGAGTATGCTTGTGAATACTGTTACCTGTTAATGCAACCTATTGAGTCTACCCATTCCTAGATTAAATACATAGATTATAGTTGTATTTTGAAACTGTTACAATTATTATTGGAGCAACCTCTGGTAATCTTAATAAATATAGTGATATAGTTAATATATATTTTGAAAACTGTATAATTTTTGAATTCTTTAAGTAATAAAATACACTGTTTGGGTTTTAGATAAGTAAATGATAGAAATATTTGAGTAATATCTTATTTTAAGAGTTGAGAATAAGAAAAAAATTGCTGACAAATTAGTGAAGAAATCATATGAGGAACATATTTTTTGTTAAATCCCCATTGGAGGCCTTTCATGCTATAGTTTTTTATGAAAGCATAGTTCCTCAACCTACAGATTCTAAAATAAACAATTCCCTTTCATCAAATTTTTGCCCCACCATTGAGTATTTATTTGTCCTTTTTCATGTAATCTTTTTGATAAACTCTCTATTATTTATATTTTAATATATGTTCAACACTTTTTTATTCGAAAGGTTTGTTTGTTTAGCTCCTAGATCAGCCCCACCACACCGGAACTCAATCCGGTATCAGCCGGTAATAAACTGTCTAGAGCTAACCTTTATTGCGAAATAAATTAATTGATACAAAAGCAAAAGGCTCTTATAAGATACTCCTCCACGGGGCTTTTTCCTTCTTTGCATCTCCTCGGCCAGTTCGTCCATCTCCATCCTTGTTCGGGGACACACGCAGATTAGGTGAATAGGGGTTTCACCGTCTTCCTCACACAGTCGGCAACCGGGGTAAAAAACTTTCCCATCTTGTAAAGGTGTGCGTTTAGGCCAATATGTCCGGTAACCATAGCAACGATTCTCGAGACATATTCAAAAGGTATTGTAACTCAAATTCAAGCATCCTACTTTATTGAAAAAATATTAATCTTTTTCTCCTAATGACAAAATTATTAAAAAACTTATGCGTAAATTCTAGGAATATATTTAGAAAAGTTTATAGTTTATAATGTTTTTTTTTTATTAAGTTGTTTTATTTTTAATTTGAATATGTTTTAAACACTGTTTCAATTCAATTGTTATTCTAAAGGTATCACAACTCAAATTCAATAACAACAATTGTTTTAAGTGACTATAGAAGAACATTTTATATTTTAATCTATTAGATATAGATTTTAATAACACTTGCATATAATATGTTCTTCTATATTCTATTCTAAAATATCATAACCATTTGGTTTTAAAATAAATTTGGACTGATTATTTACACTTACCTTTTTATCGGATTCTATTTGTTTATAAAGAGACGTTAGCAATATTCTAGTAGTCTTTTGAGGTTCTTGATAATTATATAACAATCAATATGCTGCTTTTATACCGTTTTTCATTCCATCAATATTTCCTAAGTTGCCATTACCTCAAAAGTTCATTTTTTATGTTTCTTTATGGTCAAGCCGGTTTCGGACCATTGCTATATTTATAAGAAAATACATATTAAAATTCGTCATAGCCCATGATTACATAAATGCCCACGACCTAAAATCATGTCATTACATTTTTTTCCTTTTCCCCTTCATACAAATGTGCCAGCGGCAATAAAAAGATAGAGGAGTTATTGCATAACGAGTTCAAGTTAAAAAATAACTGCATGTAAATATACCAATATCAATAGAATTCTTAACTTAATGCAGTCTTAAAATATAAACGTTTTCAGCCCCCACAAATACAACATACTTGCTTCTTCTTCTATGTAAACAGCTTCTTGTATTAGGGAAGCATTTATAGTTTATATATTCATATTTGGCAAAAAATGACCCATTTGCATAATACTTTTGGGTATATGAGGCGTTTAGAGTTTTAAAGAAGACCTTCGAATAAAGTGTCTTTTAAAGCATCGTTAAAAACAATGTAACATAAAGATCAAAGTTATTTTTGCTAAAATTTGATTATGTTTACTAATGGAGGCTCTAAATGTGATTTTTCAAACGAAGTAGTCTTCTTCATGGTTACAATCTTACATTGATTTATTAATGTTGTAAACAAAACAAATTTCTTCCATATTAATATCTATTTCTATTATTACATAATGTTCTCTTAAAATATTTTGAATATGACAAATAAATATAAGTGGCAAATTTATTTTTTTGCTTCTAAATAAAAATGATGCTGGCCTGATATGTCATATTATTATATATTACATTAGTCTTTCAAAACTACGTTGAAATACAAAAGTTCCTCAAAGGCAATATTCTAAAGAAATTTTATTTTAAATAACAAAAACAAATCTTAATTTCAACTTGTTTATATAATTTGAAATTCAAAAAATATAAAGATATATTACTTTTTGCGGATCTCGGAAGCCTTTATATTGTTTATTTATCTAATTAATTAAATGTTAGGCCAATAACAGCATCAAGTGTACTTCCATTTCTTAATCTTAAATCTGTGTATCGAGCTGAAAAAGTATTTATTTTGACTTGATAAAGTTTTGATCCATAGATTAAATATTTATCTGCAATTATGTTTACGATTCTAAAAAGAGCAAACATACCCACCCTTGGCCTTGTGTTACCCAATGATAGGTATTATTTCAAATAATCAAAGTCATAAAAGGTGAAAAATAGTTATTCATTAAATATCCTTTCAATGTTTTATCACAAAATGATATTTTTATATAAAGACATGAAAAGTTGTGAAAAAATGATGTAAAATTGAAAGAGAAGAATTTGAAAGCTTTTGAAATTTGAATTACATCATCAAGGGTTCTATTCAAATGAATTAATTACATCAGATTAATTATCTAATGGTCTTAATTATATATTTGTCATCAGATGAGTGACAATCATTAAATACTCCAAGTTGAAAGGCCAAGATCTTCAAAATCATGTAACTATTCTAAAGTAATCTAAGTATTCGTCTGAGACAAAAATCTAAATAACATTTTTTAAAGCCTTAGAGTCTCAAATGGACTCGATTTTGGATTAAAGGTAGAGTTCAGTTAATATTTTTAAAATATAAATAAATAAAAGTATCTATTTATTCGCACCTCCTACATTCATAATAAAGAACAACTATTCCTTGGCATTTACCTTCAAAAGTTCCACAATACATCTATAATTAATGCTTTACAAGACAAAGCTATAGAAGTGCCTCAAAATAAGCCTCCCTGTCAGTGTGTTAATCTATTGAAAATGTCTTAAATGAATATTTGTATCAAGACAATTAGACCGAAAAAAAAATAATAGTAAATTTAAGTGAATCACGTTTTTATCTCCTCTTAGGAGACTCTAGGCGTTCTCCTATAAATAATGCAAATTTAGTGTAACAATCAAGCTGAATAGACCTGATGTTTCTGCCTTTTGTGAATTAGGGGGATTCAAAGTTTCAGGAAGGGGTCTTGACGGGTTGTGCATTATAAATTCATTGTTTAAAGCGTTTGAGTGGTAGTTCAAAGAAGGCACTTTTGACAATGCAATTGTACAATCAACGATGGTCAATTGGAGTTCGGGTTTTTATATAAAAAATACTAAAAGACATACAAAATAATATATTCAATCTTAAGTTTTTTATTTTTTATTTGCCACATTATTTTTTATATCTGTATTCTTTATAACAATATTGTTTCCTTAATGCTTTTTGAATAATTAAATTTTGTATATAGTGCTGCTAGATTTTAGATTAGAGATTTAATCTTAAACTAAAATGTTTATGTATATATATTTTTTTATATGTAATATGTCTATATAAATAAAGCCTCTAAAAAACCACCTATTTATTTGTTATTTCACTATCCAGTTTATAAACCGCATACAATTTTTTTCTTGGAAAACTTGTTTAACAAAATGATAATGGTCAAAGGCCCATCAGCAAATATATGCAACTTGAAACTGCAGCGTTATATCCATTTTACATATGGAATGCTTATGAAATTGTATATTTTATTTAAATAAAAAATGTTAACTTAATTTTTGCAATTTCTTTTTATCACATTTATATTATTTAAATTTGTTGAATTAAACTAACTAATAACATAACTTGATCTTAAACTATCAACAGCTTGGGAAACGAAAAAGTGGGTTATTCTCTAATGCACACAGTGAAAGAAAATTATTGTTATACTATTACTGCAGAGTGTTTTCCTAGTTGAGCCTTATTTCGCATGTGCTCTAATCAAGAGAGTATAAACAACCCTCAAATGATCAGGGCATTTTGTTTGTAAATTGATAGGAGGACCCAATATATTCATGTTAATTTGCATATTTATTCGCACACATGTAATCAGCTAGTAAGGGGCTACAAAATCTTTTTTTTTCTGCATGTAACTACTCAATGTGTCTAGGGAGACTTAATTGGAGAGAGGAAACATCTTCCACAGGGATAATTATGCAGCATATGTAAATGAATCTCAATAGATTTTGTTTTCCTTCATTCTTTTTCTCCAGGCATTGAATGCCTATCAATAAAATTCACTTCCATTATTGCAATTTTATAAAACATACAATTATGGTCAAGGCATACACTTATAAACTTGCCTCCACTTCCACGTCATAACAAATTAATGTAAACCAAAACTATTATCTTCTTGTGCACAAAAGAAAAACATCCCTTATTTATAACGTTTTGAGCTGATTGAGCTGCATTTTTAATAATATACATTATAAAATAGATCCCTTACAATATCAAATTAATTACGAAAATTATAAAATATAATAACTTTTTTATAACCCATAGAAAAAAGTTGTTTTCCTATATGAAATTCAGACGTTGATAGAACATTTGAAATAAATGCATTATAATAAAAGTATAATGTAAATATCATAAAGAGGATGAAAACTGAAAAAAGAAATTACTTTTTTTATACAAGAGAGTTATTGATTTAATACTAATAATTACAATATATGTAATAATGATTATAAAATCAGATTTTTAAATTTAACGCGTACATAAAAATTGAAACTGTATAATGTTTTTTTCAAAATTTCAAAACTTTATTCATTTTTTTTGGCTAATAAATATATAACTAAAAAAATCCTCAATGTTAACAGCCAATAATGAACCATTATTAAATATGTACCACACCTCTCGCCTATATACGCCAAATCTATCCAGTTTATTGTAAAAAAACTTCAAGAAATTCAAGACTTCAAAGACAATTAATTTTTTTTTAATGTCTGTAATATTGAAGTTGTTTTTTTGGGTTTTTTTAAATGAATAATGTGATTTGGACGTTTTATGTCTTACAAATGAAATTAATTTTATACTATAATGTTTATTCATGTTTTTATGAAATAAAATTTTCTTTTATATATTACATATAGTGTACTTTTTTAAATTCAATTTGTATGTATAATTTATTTTAATAAAGACTTTGTTGATGATGAAAAAAAGGATTGAAAGTTATGTTATGAAATGTTTTTAATGTTTATTTGTATATTTTTTTGCATATTTGTCTACATTTTCATGTATAATTTTTTTACTCGTTTTTGCTTAAGACAAATGCTAAAAATTATGGAAAAAATGAATATTGGGGCCTGTTTGATTTCTGAGTTTTCATCTTATCTAATTTCTTAATAAACACAGGCATAGAGCTCACAGCTATGTCATTTATTAACACCGATCAGGATATAAGACAACCTATTGAAATGACTTTCCATGATGGTGTTAAGTCAGCCTTTTTCTTTTATATAATTTATGTATATTCATACCTGTCAATAGCGGCCACTCAAGTGACCATAAGAGACGGGTGACTACTAGTCAAGGAGGGCTTTAATTTTTTTTTTTTTGTTCAGCGGGGCATATTTGTGTGACTGCTATTGTAGGACAGACTGTGTTTTAATTACTTCATGGTGTTTGCCACAAAATATATTTAATTTATGGTCATAGTAAGTAGAGGAGAAATAAGTGACTATATGATCTGATGCATGACGATAAAGCTAAATTGCATTTAGAAAAATGAATAAAAAGTGGAGGGTCCTTCATTGAAGAGAGATCTTTAAGATAGGTACAGTCACTATTTGAATGTGTCAAATGTGTGTGCTCTATGTATGTTGAGCGTCTTCCTTGAAAAGATAAAAGCGGGATGCGACGCTTTGCATATAGATTATTTGTAATTGAAGGGAGCACTTAAGAGCTCTTAAAAGTGCATTTAAATGCATTTAAAAGTTATGTAAAGCGTGTCTATAAATAAGACTACAAAGTTTCTATACATTTACGATGACTTTTTACAGTTTAATATATCTACGCTGGGGAGTTATTAGGTCTATGTTAAATGCAATGAAATATCTATTGACAAATGTTTAATCACCATATGTTAATAGTTGTACTAAGATTGTTTAAGTATCCTAATTAAATAAAAATAATATGATATCTTGTATTACACTTATAAATATAGTTTTGAAAGTGAAGGACATTGCCCTGTAAATCTGATGGTTTATATTATGAAATAAAATATATATGCATATTTACCAAAAATTAACGCAAACATTATTTTAGGGTATTAAAAAAAAGTAGAGTAACGGTTATTTAGTTTATATATATATAAGTGTGTGTATCCGTGTGGATATTAATAAAAAATATAACATAAAATTAGGTAGTCAACCTAGGGTCATTTAAAAATCAATATTGGCCCCTTACATTGTAAGTCGAGCATACTTCCACTAAGCAAAAACAGGTTCTTTTTTTAAAGATTTCTTTTGTAAGCAAAAAAAAGAATATGAAGAAAAAAAAAATTTTTAGAACATAACTTTTTAAACATTGGTATAAAAATATGATAAATTAATTGAATCATTGATTAGACAAGCAGGACATTCATTTAAAAAAAACTTAATCATTGGTGAATTCGACTCATATATATATATAAATCCACCATTTCTCTATAACTAAATATAATCAACAAAAGAACCCAGTTAATCAAGAATATCAATTAGATAGTTTATTCTTATTAGATATACCTTTTATACAAACATTTTATTTATATGTATGTACATATTTTAATATCCTGGTTCCATCACGAAGCAAACCCTGGTTCTTACCTAAAAGCATCCCGAATTTGATACTCACGAATCTTTTTTATTGAAAAGGTATCGTAGAGTGGATGATGGTTATTGGATCAATAAAGCCTAGGCTCTGTTTTACACCGAGCACTCTCCGTAAATATCCTAGAGTATTTATTGTTATATTCTAATAAAATTATTCACGAGTCAAAATAGTAAAATTGCTTGCTAAGAAAGTTCCGCAAAATGTGAAGAAAGGGGATTCACACTGTTGTGTGTATGTGAGATAATTTAATACTCAGGCCTGATGTGGTATATATTACAAGTCATAAATGCGTATACTATCTTCGAAGCTTTATTGATTGTATGCATAAAAAAATCTTCTGAATGTTTAAGAGAGTGACACGAATTTGCAATGGATAAAAATTAATGCTTTGACTTAGGTGTACATTATTCTTTGAGGTCAATTTAACAAAGATAAATAAAAATATATTATAAGTTTTGAGGATTTGTCATAATACTTATTACCTCCGCCGAAGGAGGTATTGTTTTCACTGGCGTTGGTTTGTTGGTTGGTTTGTTGGTTTGTTTGTCAGCAGGATAACTCAAAAAGTGCGGAACGGATTCGGATGAAACTTTGTGGAGTTGTTGGAAATGTCAAAAGAAACAAGTGATTAAATTTTGGCATCTCTGAGTGCTTCTTTAAGATGCAAAATGAGCTAAATACTAATAAATACTTCAAGTTAGCCTACTCTGCCAATAGATGTTGCTGTGCTGTGCTCTCAAAGAGGAGAGCACAGCACAGCGACATCTATTGGGAAATGACAAAAAGACCAAGTGATTCATTTGGTGGGGATCGGCGGAGGTTTGCACTCTCTTTGTCCTCTAGTTTATATTATACATCATTAAAAAATATTTTCATACCTGAATGACTTTAAAAAATATAGATTAAATTTGACCGTATTATCAAATATATATTCTTTCTGTACAGTTTCATTACCTTCATGATATTATATTTGTTAATATTATTTATATATATATATAATATATATATATATATAATGATTTCTTTTTACTTTCGATTTCACTTTGAGAACACTATCAATTTATAAACATATAATAGACGCATAACATAATGTTGTTTGATATGTAGTTGCTTACATAACCCGATGCAAAAACATAATGTTACCTAAACCTGTTTTCAAAAAATTTAGTTAAACTGAAATAATTTATATGTCCTCTTGACGGTATAAATTGCCCATTATTTTCAAAAATATTTCCCCGTTTATTCTTGTTATAAAAATTATGTAACTTGCATCAACGTATCAAAGCAATCATTAAATACGCATGAATAAGTTTTGCTTTTCCTAGAAAAACCTTTTTAATAATAACATGAATTTATGTAAATATGATTTGACGTCAATTATGACAAATTGAGTCAATTATTTTGTATTATCGTTTATATATGACTTGTTCGATAAGAAACATGTATTCAGATAATGATATGCGTCATATTTTATGTTTGGAAGGTTAATGGTCTACACAATTATTCAGTAATTCATGTTATTAGATTGCTTGATGACATTTTTTTAACATTTTTAACATGTATTTTTGTTCTAGAATAAGTTTAATGTTAATATAAATTAAATATTATTTTACAGCAATTCTCAAATCACAATATATCAAATAAATATTAAAAAATGATATATTCATAAATAATGAAGTGTGTTTTTTTTTTGTTGAATAAACTGGAAATTTCAAGATATATCTTTTAAATTTCTATTGAGTAAACTTTATTAATTAAACATTTTTTGTACATATAATTCACATAAAAAACTTAATCATTACTAACTATTTGTTATTATGAAGGAATAAATCGTTTATTTATAGAGTATTATAAAGTGTGAATATGTTTTAATATTTTAAATTATTATATTGTTTAGATCATATGACTTTTCTTTCATAATCTACAAATATTTTTTTTGCTTATATTTTTATAAATATTTGGGATTTTTTTTTGTATTGTTACTAATACATAATTTATTCGAGGTTCTTATAACGAAATGAGTATTTTTTTTTGATAATTTCCTTCGATGGAATTGCAGCATCCCTGTTGATATTAAAAAGTATTTTAACATTAAAATTTATTTATCAAGCCTAAGATCTTTTTAATAAGTATGACAAATAATAGACTTTTCCCTATTGAGGGTAAGCTTATTTCTTTTTTTACTTGTGCAATTGTCAGAACATCAACTTATTTTTTGGATTATTTTTTAATATGGAGCTAATGTATTGAAAAAAAATTGGGTTACAAATATAATGAAATATTGTGGGTCATCATTTTAATTTGCAAAAATATTTTTATTTATCTTTGTTTTTTGTTTAACTGAGACAATGCATGCATCAATTTAAAAGATATATGAGCTTTAATTTTCGTCCAAAACCACTAAATCAGCAAAAAATTAAATTTATCACTGATTTGTTTGTTCAATAGCTAAAACAAAGAAAATGCTTATATAATATTGTTTTAAAAATAAATTATGTTTGTAATATTTCGTTGCGTAAAACCTGTGTAAAGTCATAAATCTCTGATTAATCCTTCAACAGATCTTTAAATATCTATGTGTTCCTGCCTTCGAATCATATAAAATTATCGTGTTTAGGTAGTTTTTTGATGTAATATAAAATATATTTATATTTAAAAAACAATGTAAAATATTTTGAGGAATTGGCACTCTCCAGTCATCGAAGCTAAATTGCGCAAATACTGAATGATGGGGGACCTGTCCTAAGACAAGAACTAAGAGGAGTAATGATCTCCACAGCCGCGAGCTACGGTGCCTTATCGGTTGAAATACCGGACGACTCAGATCATTTTGGAAATATGCAGTACATTAAAATCATTTTTTATTACATATATATATATATATATATATATATATATATTATATATATATTAGGGTTGTTCTTATTTTTCAAATGTTTGAAATGTTAGCAACATTGTGGATTTTCTGTTTCTTGGTGATAAAAGAAGACGACATACAAAGTTTGAACAAAATCGGTCAACATTACGAGGTCGCGCAACGAGGTCAAAGTTTTAAAAATTTAGTAAAAATATAGTTTTCCGCAAATTTCTTCAAAATGGTGGACGTTACAGACTTCAATAATAATTATTAATTTAAAGGAAATCTAATTTACTACCAGACGTATGTTTGATTTTTTTAATAAAACAAAGTTTTCAGTAAAAACAAAGAAAAAAATGGAGTGTGTATTGTTAGCTTATTTCATAGCTTTTTTGTATCAATTAACTTCACTCGCCTGTAGAAGATGACTTGTTCGCTTCAGAGTAAAATAGTACTTTTAAGTTTAGTAAACCTTTAGATGATAAATCCAAAAATGACCTTGGTTGCATTCTATCAATTCAGAATTCAGTACAATCTGAGTTTACATCATATGATTCAGAGCCTGTATTGACCTATAAGAAATCGATTATGAAAAAAATAAATAATAATTTGTTTCTTAGATTTGCGTCAAGGTATCCTCTCAAAATTTTACTTTGTCTCTGACGCATACATAATCCATTATATGCGTCATTTTGTACGCGAGATAGGCTTTTTTAATGTACATATAACTCTCTACTTATTAAATTGACATGATTTAGTATACCAAAATATTAAAGCTGGTTAACCAAGCTTTCATTTGATATGTTTGGTGTTCTAAAAATCGCTATACTTTAAGAGATATAAGCAAATACGTACTCTCCCCAAAAATTGATCTTTTGATATGAGAATATACGATTACCATTTGGTAACGGCTGTTAGTGTAACCTGGATAGAAAGAGAAGGGAGAGAGTATTTTGCCTCACTTCTCTCCCTTCTTTTTTTCTTTCTATCCAGGTAACACTAACAATTACCAAATGGTAATCGTATATTCTCATATCAAAAGATCAATTTTTGGGGAGAGTACGTATTTGCTTATATCTCTTAAAGTATAGCGATTTTTAGAACACCAAACATATCAAATGAAAGCTTGGTTAACCAGCTTTAATATTTTGGTATACTAAATCATTTGAAAAATAAGAACAACCCTATATATATATATATATATATATATATATATATATATATATATATATATATATATATATAGGTGTAGTAAAAAGAAATCCATTATTTTTCCAATAGATGGATTTAGTAATCTGTATCTCGCATTTTATAAGTGTGATCGGGTTACACTAGATGGCGTTGGAAAGATAATATTTTGTACTAAAAAAACTTTTTAGCCAGTTTTATGATTGTTTGATTCAATATTGTTTGAGTACGCGTCAAAGATGGACATTAGCAAAGAGAAAATACGCCATATTTTACAGTTTTTCTTCGATAAAGGCGAAAACGTAAGCCAGGTGGCTGAAAATGTGAATAGTGTTTATGGTCCTGAAACTGTAACAGCCAATCACAATTTTTTTTTCACAGTTCATAAAAATGTATACACGCATAAAAATAGAATGTATATAAAACGATGTTAATGCGTAAAAACATAATTTAACATTTTAATTTAAAATTTTAACATCAAATATGAACGAACACTAAAATACAATTATAATAAAACAACTTGACAATCTAAAACACAACATAAATTAACGATAAAACCGGTCTATTTTAAATCCTTGAATCGGCGTAAAAGTTTTTAAATAATTTTTCCATAAGGCAGGGAGTACGAAGGGAAGTAGCGAATTACATCAGCAGCCCACTTTCCATCGGTGACAGAGGGGATCTTGAGGTCCAACACCGCGTATCTTGCTGCAGCCGCTAGAATAATTGCCCTTACCTCCCACGGACTGATAGAAGAGTTAGATGCTAACCTCTTAGCTATAAGAGCTTTGGCATTAAGAGAGTGCTATTTATTGCTCTAGATTTTGCAGAAAGAGATCTGCCAAGACCAGTTTTGGTTTCGTTGACTCTGTTTCGGTAATTTTGATGTCAAAGATGCACCACGCTCTGGAAGGCCAATTGTCGAAAATATAGATAAAATATTAGAAATCGTCGAGTCCAACGGTCATGTAAACACTGTTACGATTGCCAAGGAGATAAACATTGCACAAAAACCCCTAACAGACCGAATTTCCATCTGAAAATCACTGCTGAATCTCAACAAAATCGATCCAGCTCTGAAGCGGATGATTACTGGTGATGAAAAGTGGGTCACTTACGACAACGTCAAGCGAAAACGGTCGTGGTCGAATCTCGGTGAGCCGGCGCAAACGGTGGCCAAACCAGGATTGACGGTCAGGAAGGTTTTGCTGTGTGTTTGGTGGGATTGGCAGAGAATCATCTAATATGAGCTGCTCCCCTACGGCCAAACTCTTAATTTGGACATGTACAGTCAACAATTGGATCGTCTGATGGAAGCAATCGCCCAGAAGCGGTCAGCTTTGGTCATTAGGAGAGGAATTGTCTTTCATCAGGACAACGCCAGGCCACACACATCGTTAGTTACTCGCCACAAGCTCCGGGAGCTTGGTGGGGAGGTTCTTATGCATCCACATTATAGTCCGGACCTGGCACCAAGTGATTACTACCTTTTCCTGTCTATGGCGAATTTTTGCTATGAAAAGTTCGCCAAGGGAACCTTGTGAAAATCACCTGTCCCACTTTTTTGCCAATAGGGACAAGGGTTTGTATGAGAGAGGCATTATGAAATTACCTTCAAAATGGCAACAAGTTATCGAACAAAACGGTGCATATTTGACCTAAATCAGATCTTTCTAACAATGCTAAATAAAACCTTTAATTTACTGCAAAATTATGGATTTTTTTTACGCTACACCTTTTATATATATATATATATATATAATGCAAAAGAAAAGCCGAGGATGATGCATAAGTATAAAAAATGTAACAGTTTTCAAGCAAACAAATGCATTTAATTTTTAATTAAAAAAATCACATAAAAATAGTGTTATAACTAAGTTTATGAAAAAATTCAACCTTAGAATGAATACAAATAGTTCGTGAAGTAAATCCTCTAATGGTTTTTCAATAAATAATCCCTGCCACTCCTTGATGAATGACCATTGTTGAAGGATATGCATTGAGCTTTTGATGCAGTTGATGATGACCCTCTCTATTCTGTCTCATTAACAAATTCAAGATCATTAATTAGTCATTACTTGAATTGACATGAGGGAAGTAGATTTATGAATGTATTGTCTCTGTAAAGGTATTAAGCGTTGGGACATTAAATATTTTAATTGACTTCAATATTTGCATCGATAAATAATCGGACGCACGATTCCAATGATTTCGTGCAACCAATGACTTGACAAATCAAATGATACTTTTGCTTAGTCGTCAATGAACTTTATATTTTATTTCTCTAGCATTTAATTTTTTTCTTTTACTATATCGTTAGCGTATTTATAGTTGGTTAAAAAATATCGAAATACATTTGTAATGGAGCACTTTTAATTTATTCTTATATGTATTGGTTTTTTTGAATTTTTTTTTGGCTCCAAAAGGTACAGCTTTTTTTGCTTATTTAGTTGATGAAATTAAATCTGACTAGGTATGAATAATAAAAAAATAATCATCTTATCATTTAAACTATTGATTAGATTTAAAGCTACATTGTTATATTTTAATAAAGGAATTGAATACCTAATGGAGTTTTTCATATTAGAATATATATTAAAATAGTTTATTGAGTTAGCAAACATAATGCTTTGCTTAATCTTAATAATCTGTTTTAAAACCTACAGTCATTTAATTTTTTGAGATGCATTTATATTGAATGTTCGATGTTCTAAAGTGTTAACTCGTTTGCATTATTTCATACTGAATAATTATGTTCTGTAAACAATATGAACCCTAACAATCTACAAAATATTTAGGTGTGTAAGCTCTAAATGTTGAGAACACCGCTTGCCTCTCGAGAGGGGAAGTTCAAAATTGATCGAAGAGTATTCTGGGTTTGATTGAGTAACTCTAATGGTATATTGCTTATTCATATCTTCACAAATGATACTCTAACGAACTCTTTTTAGTGGCAAAACATAGTTTAATTCCTTTATACCTTCGTAGTTTGAAATAGAAAAAAATTTAAAAAAATTGAAGTTCGTTTTACATAATTTTGAACTACTTGAACACCTTCTCCTATCCGAATCCAAGTGGATACAAAAAAAGATATCCGTTATGCTTGATGAGATAATGAATGCCGCTAGACATAATTCATTTATAAAGTTACATAAATAAAGTAGTAATTTAAGTAGAAAGAGTATAAAGAAAAAATATATATTAAGATTAAATCATTTCTTAAACAAATAAAAATGACAGTAGTGGAATATAATCTCATAAATTAAAGGACAGATATAAAAGGGGAAAATGACCAGAGGCTCATAATGCTCCGTGAAAAGATTGTAGGTTTTTATCTTGGCAAAGGCAATCATGTCATAAAAAAATGTGGAGCCAGACATTTTAGTCACTTTGTGGGGTTCACTGCCGTTTGAAGTAAGATGATGAAAGTAGGGCATTAATCCATCGACCTCCGGATGCAGGCTCAAGAAGAGAAAGGGAGCTCGATAGCCGTGCTTGCTAAGGCGTGTTCAACTCTCAATGTTGGGGTCGGAGGTTCAAATCCGAGAGGGGATGGTCATTTTTGGTCTACCTCATAAATAAGATCCTAGGTTCGAAAGACTAATTTTAATGCTATAATGCTTATTTATATGCTGTCGGATGCAATTCTATCGAACCTATTAGGCAAAAAAAAAAGAGAAAGGAAGAAAAATGTTAGATGAGAGACCTCTTAAGTTGCTATATTTATGAACAAATATTGAAGGCGAATGTTCGACTCCGGATAGGTCAATTTTGGTCAACCACATAAATAATATCCTTGCCTCGATAAACACATTAAACGCTATAATGCTGAGTCAACGGTATACAATTCTATCGAATGATATCCGCACAAAAAAGAGCTGAAAATAAATATTATTTCACTTTAGCTGTCAAAGTATTTTATAACATGCCTTAAAGTTTAGAAAAAGGAGAAAGAATGCAACAAAATGATGTTGTTGTGTTAGAAAAGTATAACACTTTTAAATTAACCCTTTACATCATGGTATATTATGGGATTATTTTTCTATTTCAAAAACAAAAATAATTAATTGTTCGTTTTCACCAAGTGGAACAGCCATTTTGACTCGCTATCTGTCATCCAAAAGCACTTCAAGTCCACAAATTCTTATTTCCTTTGAGTTTCCAATCATTATTAGATCGATGTAATAATTCATTGCTTAATACGTTAAAGGAGAGGCAAAAACCCAATATGTTGCCTAAATAAAGACACAATAGAGTTATTGGATTTTTTTTACTGCACAGTACCCTGTAAAATTGAGCTTGCTTTCTCTCAAAATCTGGCATGATACAAAAGAAACTAATTTAAATCATTCTTATAGGATTCAAAAAAAAATCATAGTAGTTCATAGATAAAAGGTGTTAACCTTTTTTATAACTTATAAGTAAATATAAATACATATATATATATATCATATTATATATATATATATCATAATATATATATCAATTCACGAAATCTGTCCGTCCGTCCGTCTGTATGTCCGCACGCTATCTCCTCCCACATTTATGGTCAGATTTGAACTTTATCTATGGAATCCTTGGGTCAAGGCGGACCTAATAAAACTATTTGCAAAGTGATGGGACCAGAAATGAAAAAAAATGTCATTGGATACACCTTTTCTGATTTACTACCTACCTAGCATTTTATGAGTTACAATAATTTTCTGTGTTGTACAAACATTCCTCATAAAAAGTTTGACTTTGTACAAAGAATATGTTTTAAGTCACATGAGATACTTTCTTCTTTTTGTCTTTTCTCTCCTTACCTTTCATTCTTTAATTATAAATACTCGCATATTTAATGTTATTGGATACACCTTTTCTGATTTTACTACCTACCTAGCATTTTATCTCCGTTTGTGTGTTTGATCAATTTTTTGACCCCCTTTCTATCAAGATATTCAAATCTAAGCACAGATTTGGACTCCTTGGGCCAAGGCAAAGTTTTAAAACTATTGCAAAGTAATGATACCAGAAATGAAGAAAAATTTTATTGGAGACAGCTCCAAACCTACCATACCCGAGGGCGAACATATGGGCGCCGTAGGCGCCCAAATTGCGAGATATATATATATATATACCTTTAAATTGTTAGGCTATTAATGTGTTGAAAAAAATATTTTAGTCCTATGAGACTTTTATAATAAAAACCCTTTTTTAATACTTGAATGCACTTTTTTGAAGTTAAATTAATTCTTTTTAAATCAACTAAGACTTTAATTACTTTGTTTAATAATCAACATTGAGAAGATAAATGAAAATATATACAAATAAACAAGACATTAAAGACACCAAAAATTAATTAATTTTTAGTTGTGCAAAGTAGATTTTTTTCCTATTTTAGTTTTCCAAAATACGAAGACATATTGTTGGCGTCTCAATTGATGACAAAAAAATAGAAACTGCATTATTTAACTTGTTTTTTGACTTTACTGGGTTTCCATTCAGTTTAAAAAAGTATATTATATCTACCGTTATATTTTATTAATAGGGACATAACGTAACTATACTTCAATTATATTTTTGTTTACTCACAAGCAAAATACTCAACACATTAAGCCAGAGGTGTAAGGCTTTTTTACAGTTGAGGTTAAATGAGAACGAAATTGTTTTTCATTGTTCTATTTATTGCTCCTTGTATTACTTGACTTTACCCGTTAGGCCATTAGAGACTTATATAGACGTTTCATAAACAAAAAAACATCTACACCTACAATGCATTAAACTCAAAGCAACAAAATGGTAAAAAACTGTGTTAGACAAGGAAGACTTGCAACTCTACTAGATAAAATAAAATTCAATAATACTTATAAAACTTTTTGCAATTCATAAACTGTCAGACGACATCACAAAAAATCAAAGCTATTTAGTTACTTTATTAGGACAAGAAAGTCTTGTAACTATACAAGAGCTCGATAAGACAATTATTCAATAAATAAAAATATATATAAAAACTTTTTTGAAGATTTTAATTTTTGGAATCGCTTAAATATAAAAAACCATTTTGTTATTTGCGTTAAGCATGTGAGACTTGCAACTGTACAAGAACTGTATTAGACAACTTTTCAACAAAAATTAATATTAACTAAAAACATTTTTAGGGCTAATAAATTTTCACACGGCATCACCTAAAATCAAAATTAAATTAGTAACTACGGCTTTCTTGCAGAAAAATAAACTTAAGAGTTTCTTTTCCTTCTTTTCATGAATTAGATAAAATCCTTCAATTCAAATCTTGACATAAATTAGCTTAATGTATATCATACAATCAGAGAAAAAATAATGGCAAATAATAATTAATTGTCAGTCTGTTAAAATTAATATACAAAACAGTAATCGGAATCGGAAAGATAAAAAGCAATGTAGATACCTCATATAATTCCCAGGAATGTTTTATAAACAAATAAGTTTGATGATAATTCCTTGTTTCACATTATCGACAAAATCATGAGATCTCAAATGTTTTCATCGTATTAATCATGTAAGGGTGTATTCTAGCCCTCAAAGCAAATAATGCCATAAAAATTCTTGTTAATAAAAAAATATACTTAAATATGATTCATCGAACAAAACCTACATATCACAGACCATTACGCCACGACAAATGTAGATAAATGTACGATATTTATTCATACATTTTGCAAAAGTTCTAAACAAAGGACCGATAATACATATGTACATATATATATATATACCAAATAATTAAGCTCTAAGTTACGAACCCAAATTGATTTTTTTAATGGGTCATTTATTTAAAAATCATACATAACATAATATATACAATAATAAATAAAATAGCAAGAGGGTTTGTGATAATAAAATCCTAAATAAACATTGTAGTGAGCCCAAATTGATATGTACACCATTTTGTCTGTGATTTAAATCGACTATTTTGTCAATCCAATGATCTTGTTGATCATCTCCATAGATTATTCTACTAGATTATATTTTAAGTTATGGTTATACATGAAAGAACTTTTAGACTTTCGTAATTTTTTTTCCTTGTTTCTGCATTTTTACAGTTTTTCCAATGAATTTGATTTTTCTTAATAAGTAAGCAATTATGATTTTTGCCCTAAATACGTTATTTAGAACCTCCAATACAATATTCAATTTTGTAGTAGTGTTGTAAAAATGCGATAGGGGAGGTATTTTCGAAACATGTTGAGAATATTCGAATAATGTACACAGCACAAATCTAGCTAGAATTCCAAAATCTTGATGTATATCATAATTTAAACAATCTGTTTTAAGACGAAATATTTCAATTCTTCAGTCTCCATTTGATGACTTAAATATATAACTTCCACTATTAAGCTTAAGTTTTACGACAGATTTTTTTTTCAGATCTTTAATTCATATAGATTTATAGATTTTCAGCAATATAGTCCTCCTGTAATGAAAATTCCATCGCTACTATATTCCACATCTTTTTGCAAATCAAGTCACATAAAACTGCTATAATAAAAAGTGTTACAATAAATTATATTTTCTACCCCTAAAAAGGACCGTTAAGTCAATTAAGAACCTTTAAACATGTTTGCTGGCTGTGTAGAATCACTTATTATGTACTTCCCGCCTCTGACGATTTAAAAAAAAATATTACCCCATAATGAGTAAAGGCATTTTTTCTTCTTCTCTTAAAAAATGATGATATTTTTAATTACTCCGTTGCTTAATTGTGTGTTCGTCTATATTTACATTTAAAGTAATTATTTTCTTGCTTGACAATGAAGCTTTGAAAGAAGTAAGGAAAATAAGATAGAGAAAACAACTTTGAGGGTGAACAGGAGGTGAATGGATTACTTATGGCATTGTTTTGCTCATTTTATAATACTTGAGTACGAAAGGGGTATTCCACAATTGTTGTTGACCAGGATATTAGGGATGTTCGACATGGATTTATATACTGGTTTGAAAGGATCAGTTAATGTACTAATTTGAAAAATATTTTAATAGTATTCAAGGGATCTTCAAAACACACACAAATATATATATATATATATATATATATATATATATATATATATATATATATATATATATATATATATGGCACTTTGGCTTCTAGATACATTTTCATTTACCTTGTCAGACAACGATCCTTATAGAAATAAAACAAATATGTAGTCATTTTCTATTTTTTAGATACTCGACCCTCTGTTTCTTTCTTTTTCTTTAGTCAGATGATGATCTTTGAATATTTTGATGCTAAGTGATCTTGAGAGACTATGATAGTCATAAGTCATGACATGGGATTCCTAATAGGTATGAAGTGATTGTAGTGTATCTAAGCCATACATAGTCAGATAAAAAGGGTAGATGGAATCTATAGATTATTATTGAAATACACTCAAGAAATGAAGGAGGAAAGAGGATGATGATCCTTAATTAAATGATCAATTCCGTCCTTTTTTCTTCTCCCTTTTCAATGATTCATTCATCCTTGAATTAAAGCTCTTACATACTCATATGTAACTTGGGTGGAAGTGACACTAGAAGAGGATGAGTTAGTTGTATTTACAAATAACAAACAGTGATCTGAACGTGGGACACTTAATTGCAGTAAATGCACCTCTTATGCTTATATATAGGCGCTTTTGAAAACTTGCAACTGAACTGCCAACAGTAAGAAATGCAATATGATTTTTTATAATAGCAAAAACTGATTAATTGGGTTAAGAAGAAGGTGATTCTTTTAAAACGTGATTGATTCAAAGAAAAGGAGTAAAAGTAATAGAAAATTAAGTTGATATTATAAAATAGTGTATCACTTCACTAGCAGTTATTAACATCAATTCAATTTAAAAAATAATTATTGTACTTTATACTGGACATTACCGACGATTCCTTTGAATGGGCTCTTCTCATTTCGATCCATTAAAACTGATTGAATAAAGCTACAGTTTACACTCAAGAAAAAACACTGTTTATTTTGTTCACTCATATCTGGCGATAATTGGATTATCACTACAACTATTGGACGTAGAAACAGGAAGAATACAAAGGTACCAAATCAAAAATAACAATTATTTGTGAGTTCACCAAAAAAGCCGTTTCCCTATTTTTAGAAATAGACGTTTATTTACCATTTAAATATTTTTTTTCATTTTGCACATTAAAGCAAACCCTCAACATAACAAGTCCCACTTTGTAATATTGTATTTCATCAATGATAAATAACTTTTTAAACTCTTATAATTTTTTCTTTTTAATAAGTTTGCTTCCATGATTTTTATTATTTCTTATGATGATATTTTTTGTTTGGTATTTCTTCAACTTTACGGATACTTTGCAAGATTGATCAGGATTTTGTATTGCTCACCAAATAATCCAACTTAATAACGAAAAGAAGGTTTCTTTATAGAAGTACCAAAGAGTAGACAAATCAGGGATCCTCTAAATATTCCTTGATTAATAAAAAAGCTATTTCAAAAGAAAATTATTCAAAAAATATCAGAGATTGAAATATAACATTTATGATAGATACTGCCTCTATAACTTTCCTGTAAAAGATAAAATGGAGACTCAGATATAAAATGTTTATTTTTATACCATATATACTTAACTGTCCATGGAGTTGGATTAAAAATTTTACTACCGCTATTTTCTAGTGTAGAATTATATTGCACTCTTAATATATGAAGTAAACTAATCTTTAAGTATAATGAATACCAATTTTTAACTTTTATTTCAGACTATAAGAAAAACATTTGTTAATACAAAGTATCATGTTTTAAAAAATAATACGAATTCCATAAAATATTGTATTTAAAATTCCATAGACTGTATTTTGTATTCGGAAATAAAATATATATATATATATTTCCAGGGACCATATATATATATATATATATATATATATATATATATATATATATATATATATATATATATATATATAGATATATAGATAGATAGATAGATAGGACTTACATCATAAACTAACGATAAATAGCACCCTAATGGTGGGAGCCTCTTTCTTTCTCTTATTTTTACAGTGGTAGCTTTTGCAATTGGAACTTTAAAAATTATCACGCAACCTCAACCCTCTGGACGATATTCTTGAAAAGTGCCTGTATATATGTATATATATATATATTATATATATATATATATATATATATATATATATATATATATATATATATATATATATATACATATATATATATATAATCAACTATTAGTGAACATTTATCTTTACTGGGACTCTTGACAAACGCAAATATATATTTTGTTTCTATAATCGTGATCTAAAGGATGATATGTTGTTTTTTCATCTTCATGCAAATAAATTACACGCTAAGCTGAATACTTTTTGGCATTTTAAAGAGTCCGTTTCATGATATATTAATGGTTTGCTCAATATATTTAAGTAATAAATTGATTAAATTCTTTTTTTACCGACATACGGCATACTTTATTTCTGTATTCCATCACCCCAACAATTATAATTATTAATAAACATAAATGTAACTAAATATTATAATACAAAACAATAAACATTATTCATTCATTCTTGGAAATATTTTAATCATGTTGTTCGCACATTTTAACATGTAACTGAATTGATTATATGATTTTAAATAATATCAATTGTGATAACAGCTTATGTTAGCAAAACATGTATATATATACATGATTACGCATCCGAGTTATTTTTATATTTTTAGAGCAAACCTAATAACAAATATGAACTCTTAAAAATAATTGAAGACAGTATCACAATAACCAGTATAAGGAATCCAGTAAGGATTCAAACCATATTAAACATATAATAATTATTATAAAATCTATTTTGCCTACCAATACCTACAGATAGGTCTTTGAACAGATTAAATCACTAGGAAAAATTATTATAATTTTTTCAGCAAAACTAAAATAATATCATTTCTATGTGCATTCTTATTAAAGACGTCTCTTACTTAATAATTAGATATAACTTACGTAATTCTAAGCTTTAAGTTTTACAGAACTTCATAATTTCTTAATAAAACATTTCTTATCATTGTAATTAATAAGCTATTGTGAGAAGCTATGATTTTCTAGAATATAGTTACTTTAAAAGCATAGTCTAAAAAAATGTAAGAAGAAACAACAAATAAAATATACGAGTATAACAGTTGTGTCAAAGCATTCAATATAATTTTAGAGATGGTATTTCTAATAGATATGTAACAAATCTCATAGATGTGAATATAATTATCTTAAGCTTTAATTACGGTTAACTCAAAATGGATATGGGAAAAAAAATGCAGTTTATTTATGTATATTTGTTATGAACAAATAATTAATTCTTGTGGTTTTGAGAGTCTATAGAAAAATTCAAAAATATTGAGAACCTAATTTTTTTCAATACAATGAACCCGCTTTAATGGAATGGCAAATCAAGCGCTTTCAATATAAACTTTATGGCTTTTCCTAGTAACAAATATGTAATATTCACTTTTGCTCTGATTTAATGGAGGTGAAATTTTAGGAGGGTTGCTGGAATCCAAAAAATGCAAAATAAGTATCCTCTGAAGTTATTTAGCTGAATATTGTCAAATGCTGAAAAAAATATTTAAAAATTTGTATTGTCTTTAGAATGAACTATAAATCATTATTTTATTAATTTACAAGGATATCTAGAAGGAATACATTTATTTCATAGAAATACTTCAGTGTATCAAGAATTAATAACCTCAAAATCATTTGAATAGTTTATGAGCCATAGAATTAACAACATCATAAAGTTCTCCAAAGGGAGTCTGAATACAAAATGCGATTAAACCCCTCTTTTTATGATGATAAAAATGCAACATCGAACAATAAAATATGAGGGCCAAGCTCCTTCCTCGTGTTTCAACATGGGGAGGCTTTTTATAGTTTTAGGCTAAGAAAATGAAAACAATGGATATTTCAAAATATGTGCTGGTTCCCTTGTAATTTATGTGCATGCAACAAAACATGGTTGGACAAAGTATCTTTTTAGGTTATGGTCATTATTTGCTCAAGATAATAACGTTTGAATAGGTCTCATTGTCCTTATTTGATTCATAGTTTAGTAGGATTTAAGCCTTGAAAGGGCCCCAAAATACGTTAGGCTTAAGTAAATAACATAATGTCAGCTTAAGAAAAATGGGAAAACATTTTCAATTTGGCTTAAATTACATGATTGAGTATTTTTTATGTTAAAGTTTGATTGAGTTCAATCTGTAAGGATACAAACATTCGTGTTTAGTATATAAATTTAATATATTGGTATTAACATAAATTTAAACTATATATATATATATAGTTAATTATGATTATAAAGATTTAAACAGTTTTAAAAATTGTAATTTAAAAATAAATTACCCAACGTTGAGTAAACAATTTCAGCAGCTCACATTGCGTTGGTACATTCACCTTTTGACTTAATTGACGAATTAACGGCTAAAGATTTTATTTTGCCTAGACGAATTTACCCTTTATAAAAATCACTAAAAGGGATAAAGTTTTTCCCTTTTTTAGAGCTATAGAATCAATAATAAGATATTTCCCTAAAATGTTTAAATTTTATATAAGAAGGCTTATATTCTATTCTATTCAAAGCGTGATCATCGCAGTTGATGTAATTATTAAAGAAACGAAAAAGGTAAATACTTACACTAGACAAGCCTTTTTCTTTGCTATTTTTTTTTATTCAAATTGACATAAGAAATAAATAAATAAATAAAACAAATTATAATCAAATGCCAAATGATTTTTATAGATATGAATTGAAAGTCTGTTTAGCATTTTTCATATAACTGGAAAATATTCAGAACAACAACTATTTTTCCACTCTTTCCCTCTGGGCTCTTTAGCCTAAGCGAGTCCCAACCAAAAACAATAAGGCAACAATAACACCCTCAAATATGTATGTGTATATATAAAAACCGTGGATGTGTTTTGTCGGGATGGTAATGATGCAATCGACAAAGGGCTTTTAATAGCCTCTTCCTCCCCTCTCTGAGCTCAACTACATTGTAAACATAATACGTATACTTAATGTAGGATAAACCCCTCAAAAAACAATGCGTAAATTACCATTTAAAAGATTATTTGTTTGCTTACGTAGAATAAGGATCTCTCTCTCTCTCTCTGTATGTGTGGTTGTCTCTCTCTACATATATGGACGCTCATCGTGTAGATTGTGTGCATGGATCTAAGCACCCCTCTAATGGCATTAGTTAAGAAACGGAGATGGAATGGAATGCTCCATAAATTCCTGCGATGGTGATTTACATAATTCCTTTTTCTCTCTCTCTCTCTTTTAAGCAACAATCTATAAACAAAAAAACTAATTGTTGGCAATCCCCCCATTCTGTGTGTTTTTTATAACCCTTCTATGGACTTTGTGTTTGCCTACTTAAGGATAGGAGGAGGAGGTCACCCCATTGAGACGAAGGAGGAGGTGGTCTCATCGATATAAAAAGCCTATGCTTAAAAGGCATTTAAAATACGTATCTCCCGTCTTTATCTCAAATGAATTTAATGAAAAAAGTATAAGAGCACGCACCATTTTTTTTTGGTTGATATTAAGTGGATAACTGTATGAACAAGCATAATTGGTTATTGCTTATAGCTTGTTGTTTGTGGAAAATGTTATTAAGTAAGGGGAGTATGAAAATAATTTGAAAAAATAAGTTCCTTCTTTGATGCCTAGGATGTTGATAGCTGTATTAAAAACATATGCTTTGGATGTAATTTTAATAACTTTGATCACTCAATCGAAATAAATAAATGGTAGTTTTAGAAGACTTTTGTGCTTTTTAAATTTAAGAAACCTATCGGTGAAGACTGTAGCATTATATTGATTTGAGCACTTTTAATATAATTATTAAGACGCTACAAAACCAATTTAATTTTTTTTAAAGATTGATATGATTTTTTGTATTTTTTAATTGTGTAGTTACTGAGTACTAACTGGCCATAACCCAAATATTAGTTTTACTTAAATACATTTACACTCGTTTGATATTCTATAGAATATGTATCAATAAATTATGTTTGCTATATGACCTAGAGTTTTTCCTGTATCCGAATTTACCCTATCTTATAAAAAAATATATTTACTTCTTTAATTTGTTTTGTCAAAAATACTAGATTAAATGGGTTTTAGTCATTTTTGACATAAGTTTTATGCTTAATCTGCCCAAAATTATCACATAATTTATTATTTAAACCTGCAATTAATTATAAAAGTATGCATATTCAAAGCAATCGTTAAGTACTAATTAAAATTATGTTGGGTGTTCGTTTAATACAGGATTTTTGTATATTATTAAATCATAACATAACAATAAAAAGGCTGAATTTACCTGGCATATATGCTCAGCTATTTATTTCTGTATGCATTCAACAATTTGACAAATTTGAATATAATCTACTGGCTCCAAAATCATTTTTGTCCATCCCCTTGTAACTGCACTCTTTGATGGACGATACTTGTTAATTGTTTATACTTTATAACTAAAGTCTTTAATTATAGTTAGAAAGAAAATAAAAATATTAATATTTTTTAATTATTTATGTTTTAAATATATTATATATTTTTTTCAATTATTTAATGAAACATTTTTATTAACCAGCGCATGTGATATTTTTGATGTAATGCTTTTATATAGATCTTTTATTATAAA
>CP045895.1:25328338-25343186 GCA_013387185.1 Caligus rogercresseyi
ATATATATATATATATATATATATATATATTTAGAGTGATTCTTATTTCACTTATTTCGGATTTGAGAGATAAATCCCCCTAGATTTTACCTTAGTGGATAGAGATCGTTTTGTGGCACGAGATATTAATGTTCTGAATAGTCATACCTACATTATGCACCAAATTGTTTGAAAATAGCATTTATACATTCAAGGCGATCGAATGCAAAAAATAATACATAGGTGTGCTACTAACTGTTTGGTCTGTTGAGGGACACTTTCAATTATTAGATTTCGTTCAAACTTTCACAAGTTTATCTCTATACACTAAGGTACAATCTAGGGGGAGCCCAACTCTCAAATCCTAGATATATATCTATATATATATGTATTTATATTTTTCTTATTGCAACAATAATCAAAAACTTTTGTGTAAACTCTTTCTGAATATTATTTTTTTAAGTTATATATTTTGCAAGTTAAGCAAAATCATCTTAATTTGTTCTTGAATATGGTAAAGTAACAGGTACATTAGGGGGTATTATAGAAACCTAATATTAAGATATCAAAATTATTCCCCCGCGAAAGTTGCGTCATAAGAAACTAAATGATCGTAGAAAAATGGATTTTGGTTTGAACCCCCCTTACCCCCCCCCAACTTGCGTTCAAAGGTTTCGTTATGAAGCAAAACTTTTGTTATTACTTATTTTGCAAAAATGTAGTTCTATCAAATTAGCTATGATCAATTTATTACTTTGTTATTTTTGTAAATTGTCGTCAAATAATATTTAGTGTCAATAAATGAACATAAGTGCTGACGCACCAACCATTTTTTAAATAACGCTCTACTAGGGTTCTTTTTTAGTTTCAAGAAGGAAAAAGAGAAAGAGGTACTCATGTTGATGTTTTTAAGTTTTTTTTATAAATACATTGCTTTTCACATCTTAATTTTCATATATATTTTTCTACGATCATTTAGTTTCTTATGACGCAACTTTCTCGGGGGATAAATTTTGATATCTTAATATTAGGTTTCTATAATACCCCTAGGGTACATAATATATGTAGTCCGAATATACACTTCTCATTTCTTCATCATCATAATTGTAAGAAACCTATTCAAATGATGGTCCTGTTTAGCCATATAGACCTCCATATTCATACCTGAGTGCAATAGGTCAGTCATACATATGCATCATGCTGAGTTGATAGCATCTGAAATAAAAAGAAATTTATTACAAGACTTTTTCTTCCGCATCTAAGCGATAAAGGAAAGATTTGGCCCTTTGTTTGAAGTGTACATGATAAATAAAAATATGATCAAAGGTGATAAGTTTTATAATATTCTAGACTTTACATGATATGTGAACTGTGCTGTTGCTGTGTTGTTTAAGTTATCACGACTGTTTTATGTAATCTACTCTGTCCTTTGAAAGTGTTACTCCAAAATTTGAATATTCATGGCAACACTTTTCACATATACATTACTCGTATAGATATGTAATACGTTGAATATCGATATAAGTGACTAACAATCTTGAAGACCTCTTCGTAGTCTCTTGTAATCTCTCACGAACATCTAATATTAATATTAAGCATCGCTCTAAGAAGAAAATGATATGCAAAATAAGTATTATGAATATTACTTTCATTACTGAAATATACATGAAGCCCCTTAGATATTTTATCCAACATATACTCTAAAATTGATATAATATTTTATAACAAATTAAGTGCTACAATTGTAAAAACGTATGTTTTACATTAGTGAAAAAAAATATATGCACATATAAAAATCAATTGAGTTTAATGATGTAATAACATATATATATATAATATATTTTTTTTGTCTATATGGTTCGATAGAATGCATCCGATAGGATATACAGGGTGATTCACTTAAATTGAGACTCACATATTACAAACTACAATCTTTGTATTAAATTTTACACAAATATTTTTAAAACGAAAATGATAGCACAATGTGTAATTTACCAAATGTATTTAATTAAATTTCCACATATCCTCCTTTGGACTTCACTACAGCTTTGAACCTCCTCACGGTGGAGGCAACACAGGCAGGAATCTCTTCCTCCGACAAAGATTTTCACGGTCCAGCCACCCACAACAGTCGAATGACCGGGTTTTATCTAGAAAAAAGGAAGACATCCCCGTGCAGCTGAGGACTCTCTTCAGAAGGCAAAAGCCACCCTCAGTCATGGTCTGGGCGGGAGTGACGTCGGACGGGAAGAAGGCCCCAATTATCTTTGTCGAGGAGGGCGTGAAGATCGACCAGGCGGTATACCTGCATCTTCTTTCAGAGGAGGTCGTCCCATGGGTACAAAGAGAGTATCCTACGGCTCTTTTACTTTTCCAACAAGATGGAGCTCCATCCCATACCAGCAAATTGGTTCAAAGCTTCTGCACTGATATGTTTGCAGACTTTTGGTCCAAAGACTTGTGGCCTCCCTCCTCCCCAGATCTGAACCCAATGGACTTTGGAATATAGTCCATTCTGGAGACAAGGGTGTGTACCAAGTCCTGGCCATCGGTAGAGATTCTAAAGAAGAAGTTGATTCAGGCCTGGGCCTCCTTGTCTGAGGAAGAGATTCCTGCCTGTGTTGCCTCCACCGTGAGGAGGTTCAAAGCTGTAGTGAAGGCCAAAGAAGGATATGTGAAATTTAATTAAATACATTTTGTAAATTACACATTGTGCTATCATTTTTGTTTAAAAATTATTTGTGTAAAATTTAATACAAAGATTGTAGTTTGTAATATGTGAGTCTCAATTTAAGTGAATCACCCTGTAAATAAGCATTATAGCATTAAATTAGTCTATCGAACCTAGGATCTTATCAATGAGGTAGACCATAAATGACCCTCCCTCTCGGGATTCGAAACCTGCGCCCCCAATGTTGAGAGTTGAACACTCCTTAACACGCACGGCTATTGAGCTCCCTATTTTTGGATCTCTTTGATTTAAAAATTCTTTCTACATGCGTTTTTATTCGGTTAAAAACATTTTATTCGGTTAACTGTGAAAATTTTAAATATTATGTAAAAATAAAATACACTAAAATTATATACAGAAGAGTAAAACTATTCATTGCAGTTGCAAAAATACATAAATGTACATTTTAGTTCACATTTACTACTCCGAAGAATAGCTTTTATAAAAGGACGCATCATTTATTAAATTGGTTTAAAAATCCTTTTGATTGTTTATATGTAGAGCTACGATCTTGCTTGCACATACGTGTACATGCGTTTCCGTGTTCAAACTCATATCGCTATTTGAGTCTCTATGACGTCATTCAATTTCCAAGAACGATTAATCTCTTCGAAACAAAACAAGGCGAAGGCTGATGGCGCAACAATGATCTACTCAGAGTCCATTAATTATCTGTTCAAATCTCAGTGAGTAAGTAAAAACAAAAATGATTCATGGTGCTAGATGGGTAAATTAGTCACAGAAGGAGCTTCATGCCTCGTTTCAAGATAATTTTACCTTTTTAAGAAGAAGAATTTGTTCGATTCATTTTTGGAGAATGTTCCTATTTTCAAGGTATTTATAGAAATAAATATTTTTTGATCAATATATATATACGCATATATATAAATATATATATAAATATATATCCAAAATAGAGATATATTCGAATTGACTGAAATATTGAAAACGACGCAAATTGAAATCTATGGACTAATAATTTATATGATCATTTTCAAATATTTATATCAACAGCAATTTGTTCTGTTAGGTATGTAATTATGAAAATATTTCACATTAGTTAAAAATACGTGAAAGAAAGACATCAAATAGCTTTTATATTATTATAATCATTTACATATCTAGTAAATAATTTTGTATGCTAGAATACACTTTGTTTTGATTACTAAAGGATAAATTATGTGTGTAAAATGTATTTTTAATGAACAAAAATTGCTAAGTATTGATTGCAAAATCTGAATGTTGATGACGCACTTTTTTAATGAGACTAATGAAGTGTGTTACGTTTTCACTGGTAATAAATACAGGAGTTTATGACCCTAATGAGCATAGAACAGGTCAAACAGAGTCGTAAAGGACCAAATCTGAACCTTTGTACCAGTTGCACTTCGGAAGTTGAAGCATCTGCTCCGGAATTACGGGGACATGAGGAAGCTACTACTGCCATGTTGCAGGCGACGAAGTGGGTGATCGGAACGACCTCATCGACCCAGGAACATTGGCAGAACTTGATTGCAAGCAAAGGGGATTTAATTGTCCTTTTAAGGAGTGCATTTTAATCGCATGAATATACAAACTTTTTCATAGTAGGTTCATTTTTTATGGAACGCCTAATATATAGATAAATACTTAAATTTTGTTTTTGGTAAATATGTTATTAAAAATATTACTTTTATTTTATATAATAGTTAAATATTGATTAATAACTCAATTTATTTAAATGATGGTATAAATTTAATAGCTCGATAAGGGCAATGAATTTTTCTAATGCCATACAATTAAACTATAAAAATATTTTGAGGCTGTGAATGAAAATTTCCAAAGGTCAAATTTCTTTTTCGTGATCATTAGGCCTGATCTTACAATTCATGGCTCTTCCTTTCTTAGAGTGCAATATCAAGGGTTGTAGAATGGAGACTATTCCCCTACTAATCTTAATTGCAATACTGACATCATGCAGGGCTGGCATGATTTTCAGGTCTCGATAAGGAGTTGTTTCTAAATTAAGATGAGTACTTTAGATACCCTATCAAAAAATTAAATATAGTTGAAATCTTGGAAATGTTCTTATTTATTTGTCTTCTTCCTCTAATGCGTCCTTGAATCAGGTTTTATTACTTACCCTTCGATAAATGGTTTACAAGAGCTTTTAAAGTGGCATCACATAGGAAATAAACTTTTAATACATAAGGGCAAGTTTACGTTCAGTCAAAGAAAAAAAATGCTTGTTTTTGCGTTGGATTTATATAATTTTTTAGGTGTTATAACAAAATGCGCATGCTACGGAACAAGATCCTGTTGTACTGAGCTAATAGTATTTTTTCTATTCATATTTTTCCCCTTCATTTTCTATGAGCTTAACAGGAATACAAAATACACATTAATTTGGATATTTTTTTATTATCAATGAGCATACATTTAAAAGTTAAATAGAGGTAATCCGCCTTCTTACATTCTACATTACATTCTGACGTCCATTCTAATTGTATTGTTTTTCCCTAAGTATAATATTGTTGATTAGCGTCCTGGGACAAATAAATCGAGATCTAAAACAAAGCAAAAATCATCAACCAAACCTTTCATTATTTAGGTGAATTTCCGATATATTAACAAAAAGAAATTACAGATGTTATTGATACGATACTGTTACTTTTCTTTGTATATTTGTCATTTTCTATGTAAGTCAGGAAGAAAGAACAAAAGTTATAAAGATAAAGTAGATTCTTTATGTTTTGAAACGAATCCCTCAATAAATGAAAGGTTTTGTAGATGCGTCCTTTGTACTTGATCCCGATTTATTTATTCATTTTATTTTCCTTTTGTGATAACTTTGATCGCTCTTACTTAGAAAAATACAAACTGATATATCCATACTAAACAAGATCCTTGTAAATACTTCCTCGATACGGAGTCGTCTATCGTTACGAACACGATAGTTACTAAGAGAAGGATCCTTCTGAAAAAGAGATATATAATACCTATTTCATTCTCACAACATTGTCATGATCTTTGACATGACATCACCCGGAATTAAATACCGCCTGATGAAATATTATTAAGGTCGTCATCAATTGCTATTACTGAGGTCTTTGAATCTAATTCAACAAACTGGGAACATGCCTAATGAAATCTAACGGCACTCTTTGCAAGGGCTCACCCGCACCACACACAATCCTATCATTGAGGCTCAAAGGGTTAATTGCCAAGTGTATGTTTTTTTACAAATCATGTTATCATTACTCAAGTTGCAAATTCAAAATTCTGACATGTAACTAATAAGAAGGTAATTACGTTATGTTTTAGGCAAATTACTTTTTATTTGGGAATATCAGTTACAGTTAGAACCGTAGATAAACTATGGTTCATGCATGCAATTTATACTTCCCATTCCTCCAAAAATGGTAGAGTACCTTTGAACATGTTTTAGGTAAAGTAGGAACATAAATAAAATTTGTCGAAACTAAACTTTTATTTTCCTGTGGTTCAGCAATACTTAAAGTTTCTTTGATAACAATTATGAGATATATATTTCCTTAATTTGCAAAGTCTTATTCTTTTGAAAATATGTATTATGATAAAAATATTGTTTTTTGGTCGCACATAATAAATTTACGTAGAATAATCCTTTTAATTGCTCCGAAATCCTGAACAATAATATCTTTGAATAAAAATATCCGATTTAACTATTTAAAAAAAAACACTACTTTTGCAATACGGTAATTTCAACCAGTATACCACTCAAAAGCTTTTTTCTAGACAGGAAGGCTCCATTTTCTTTACCTATCATTAAATATTAACTCAAAGAATTGCATTTTTGAATAAAAAAAATATAAACAACAAAATATAACTACAAACAGATCCGATATCATCTATTTATTATATATTGTATATTAATGAATGTTCATACTTTCATAGTTTTGATTAATGTAATTGCCAATGTAATTCAAGACTTTTGATGTATGTTTTGAGGAATTGTATAACACTATTAACTATTTGTGGTAATAATGACTGATATTCTTCTAAGCTTTCAGCTTATTCTTCTGCTTAACATGACAGCCCCCATTCAGTCTTTTATTAATCCTTTTGATATTTTACAAATTTTGAAATGGTTTTTAGCTTGTTTAAGTTTGGCCAAATCTAATATTATACCAACTACAAGTTCTAACTAAATAGTTGCACTGGTGATTGTTTTAGATAAATCAGATAACAGTTTATGGCTCAAACGTACGGAGGAATGAAAGACTGTGGCATAACACTACTTCTTTCAGTCATGAGTACAGAAATATACTGGATACTATTTTTACAATCTTATTTTGTATTATGTTCACCTTTACTAATAATGTAAACATTATTTTTCAAAACAGTATGTACATATAATATATGTATTTAGAAGTATAATTGGCACAGAGAGTTATTATTCTGAAATAAAAGTCAAAATATCACAAATAACTTTGGACTATATTTTGCTTAAAAAATTAATTGTATTAATTGAAATAATTATTTTTCTTACTTCGAAATGAAAATTCCTTGAGTTAAATATAATGGATTTTGATTTTAGTATGTGCACGTATGAGAAATAAGTATGAAACAAGATTCGCTGTTGTTTGAAAACATTCTTAGCCTTTATTAAGTGACGGACACATCGAAGAATATTTAATTGGCAATCTTGATTTCAAGTTAAGGTTTGAAGTTAAATACTTTTTTACTCATGTCTTCTGAATATCACTTTTTGGAGTTGTGTAACTTAAAATGTATATTTTATAATGGATTGGACATTAATCTTAAAAATATAAAATGGGGTTATCGGACAAGTTAATAGTATAACTTTTTTTTTTGTAATGAATATAGTAATGATTGAGCCCAATAAATTATTTTAATATTATTCAGATGCAAAAAGGAATGGATTTATTATTGATATGCTTTATATTGATTCGAAGGCTGATTTAAAAAAAAATAACGATATTAACAATATCCTATATTACTTTACACATGTTTAAGTCGTGGGTAGTATTGAGATCATGCAGAACCGAATAACAATCAATTGAATATAAAGTTTTAAAATCTGCTATTTCCTTCGACCAACTTTTAACAATATAGTTATGTTTTAGATTGCATCAATAAAGTATTTAATTGATCTCTCATTTTAGATTTAACGATTTGGACGTTGCTTTGAAAATACATTTGTATGGTGTGTATAAGGTCACTTATGGGCCATTTACAGTTAATAATTATGTATCAATAAATGTCATTGCTGGAGATGACCTTTTTCTAAATGAAAACATAAATGTTTTTCATTGTTCTCATGCTTAACTGTGAATTAAAGTCCACAAGTACCATAATTTTTAAATTGTTATTCTAACTTATATTAATAAATGTTTGAATGAAGAGATATAATCTTATAGATGTCGCTGTGCTGTGAAATCGGGTAAGTGGAGCGTCTTCCTCTCGAAATTTCCGTCGAGGGGAACCCTCCCCCGTCCCTCTACGCCGCCCCAGTCGTGAAAAATTCGCTTCGGAAGGCTCATAAGGACCCCGTGACGGCGGAGGTTTGCACTCTCTGAGTGTATATATACCTCTAGTTTTTATTACGTTGCGCTCTGTTTTGTTGACTAGGAAGATTTGCCTATAACTTTAAAGGTGTTTAGCTTGAGATTCCTTAATCCAAAAATACTTAAAATAATAAAACAATATATATTAAATATATTTCCTTTTATGAAATTCTTTATGGAAATTTAACGGATGGTCATCATATATTTTATTATCAATGTAAAATATAAACTATAGTTGCACGCAGAATACTTTGAGTTATCTATGTATGCTTGAGAACAACAGTTTTGCTAATAATAATAATAAAAAGTTAGTATATTGAATGTTGTGAATAATGGATAGATGTATGAAAAATTAAAAAAAAAACTATTTAAAAAGTTCGCTTTTTGAAATTATAAATATATATTCCATAACATATTTCTAACACATCTAATTATAACGACTTCTGGTACGTATTAAAAAGGAGGTAACAATAAAAATAGCGGAGGGGGTCTTAAGGGATTGGCAGAAAAAAAGGAAATAAAAGAAAGAAGAAAATCAAGAAACTGTATCAACTCAAAAAATGATTTATTCATGTATCGTCTGTTTTTTCTCTATATAAAAAATGATCTGTTGGTTGTCCACTTTATTGATGATTCAAGAGTCCACGTATTTTCGTATCCTTTCTGGAACTTCTGGACGCGTAGAGGATCCCTTGCATAAAGGCATCGAGGAGATAATATATTTTACGTGGAAGACCTTCACATATCGAAGTGAGTTAGAAACTAGCCAATCAAAGGTCGTCGGCGAACATAGAACATATGAGAGTTGCACTGCCCTTGGTCATGCCCTGAATTTCCTATTCTAATTTAATCATTGTTTGTGCAGGGCTTTGGCTTCTTGACATTAAGATGAAATATATAATAATATAATTTTATATATAAGTTTATATATTAATTAAATTTTCTAGTCACTGAAAGAAGAAAAAATAATAATTTCGAACTGCTTACGTCCTATATACCTTTACAAGTAATATTGATTAATTAATATATATATTTGATCTAATAGTAAATATATAAATCAATTTGCTACACATGTAATTAAACGATTGTTTTGAAATATATAAAAGTTCTTGTTACCCAAAAAAAAATATTATAATATATTTCTATTTTAAAATAGTTTTTACTCTTAAGGCACTGAAAGAAAAATATTCCTTTACTCCTGTATGAAGTGAGGAATCTTTGTCCCCCTCTTTTGACTCCTCTCAACCTGATAATGAGTAATATAATGTGTGCCCAAGGGTCAACCTCAATTGCTCATCAATAAATTACAAGGAGACAAAAGCCTCTTCCAAAATAAAAAAGAATTAATTCCCCTCTGAGAAGAATCATAATTTATACCTATGTTAGTGATTATGGACCGACTCAGGGTTATTAAAGGGTCACCACCCTGCCTGGGCCACAAGAATGTAAATACTCACATTTACTCAGGTCATGGTGAGAAGAAGGAGGAAAGCTTTTGAAGGCAACTGAGTGTCAATATATTATAAGTTTGATCAAATATCAATGTTCTTTATATATACTTATGTGTAATATATATGTATATATATATACATATATGTATATATATACATATATATATATATCAGGAAACGACCGGGACACATTTTCTTCGGGAGCCGGGCCGGGACTAAAAAATTAATAACGGACCAAAACGGGCCGGGACTTTAATATATTCGTTCCTTCGCTATTCTGAAAGTTACGACGTTTTTTTTATTTTTCAATATTAAATATTTTTCAAAATAAAAATATCGTCATTTTCAAAATGATGAACGAACGAAAATATTAAAATCACCGGGGCGTTCACAAAACAGCCTGGTACCCGGGGACGTTAAAAAAGCAGCCGGGTACACGGTTGTATATCTATATATATATATATATATATATATATATATATCAAACAATAAAAATACAATGTGATGGTTCTTAAGGAAGTGAAGGTATGATTTTAAGTAAATTTTTTAACCTGTCTGTATTATTAAATGATATTTATAAAAAAGTATTAAATCCATTAGTTTCATTTATAAATCAGCCATCTGGTTTTTTTATTCGAAAACGCTTTCTTGGACTAGCTGACAATTAAGTTTAAGCAATTTCATGTATATAAATCAAGACATATATATATATATACATTTAAAAAAATGCAAATTATTATATTTTTAACAAAAATATGTACATATAATGTTAATGAGAGTTGAATTGTATAGCAGTCATGCTGTTGTTGACATCAATATTTTAAAGCTGTCAGAGGGAAATTAAACTACTCCTTCATGCATGGATCACATTTTATAGACCCTGATTAGTATGTGGCTTTGTGGCATAACGACACAGAGGGAGGATGTTTCCCTCAATTAAACCCTCTTGGTTGTTGTTTTGCCTTCTATTACAGTACATAGAAGCAATCATAAATCACAAAGTAATCGACAGAGTCAAAGGAACATTCAGCTACATAATTTATTGCTCCATAAAAAATGAATGTTGCCCTCTGTTGGATAATGATCGTTAGTTAGATAGTTGTTTATGTCTAAAACGGCTTTAAGGGTACATTCAACCATTACCATCTAAAAAACAACAATTATCCGCCATTTTTTTTTCCTCATCAGCAAGGCCTTTATTTATCTAAGTGACAAAAAGTAACATACTTAAATACATATTAAAATAGGAGAATTGTGCTTTTTACAATAAAACATAAATAAACATTCTAGTACATAAATAAACATTCCGCCATTTAAGCATGGCTCACAACGGAAAAATAATATTATAATGTTTATCATTAAATACTGTAAAGAACAGATATACCAATCAAATACATACACCTAGGTAAGGAACAATACCTAACAACGGCTTACTAAATTAAAAATTAGTTCCTGGACATAAAGTTGTTGTTTCTTGTTATACAATTTTAATTGTTATCTAAAAAAGTTAAATAAATACAACATAATTATTACAAATAACATAAGAGGCTGTTTCGGATAAATATGCGAAAAAATAATAATCATAAAATATAATTTCAATTATAACAAAAACAACTTAAACAAATCTTTTCCACATGACTTCCGCCGATTCGAATACATTTCTCCCACCTCTCAACCCATTTCCTGAAGGCCTCACGGAACCTGTTTTCCGGGATGGCCCTCCCGACCCGGGTCCACTCCTTCTGGACGCTCTTGTCGACGATCTCCACGCCCTCGAGCATCTTCTTCATACAGGGAAGTAGAAGAAGTCTGCGGGGGCAAGGTCAGGAGAGTAGGGTGGATGATCGATGACCTTGATCCCCTTCTTGGCTAAGAATTCCTTCGTGCTATTTGCCGTGTGGCACGGAGCATTGTCGAAGTGGAAGTATCAGTCTCTTTTGGCCATTTCAGGTCGCTTCTCCTTGAATTTCTTTAAAAACATGCTCATGACATCCTTGAACACGGCCGCGGTGACGGAGGTCCTCATCGGGAGATAGTGCTGGAAGATCACGCCGCAGTTGTCGAAGAAGCTGAGAACCATCTTTTTCTTCCTTGATTCTTGACGCTTGAACTTCAGGGGCGGGTTGGAGCCCTTTGGGAGCCATTGTGATGACCCTCGTTTGGACTCAGGAGTGAAGAAAAACACAGAGGTTTCATCCATCGTCACAATCTTGTCCAGAAACCCCAATCCGAGCTCAAAATTGAATTTCAACAAGGCTTGTGCGCACTTCACTCTCTTCATTTTGTGATCCTCTTTGAGCATCTTGGGGATCCATCTTGCTTACTTGATTGAGAGCCCAAGATCGTCATGGAGGACGTGAAAAATGGTGTTGATCGACGTCTCGAACTTGATAGCCAGTTCCTCCATAGTCACCCGACGGTCGGCCTCCACGTACACCCTCACAGCCTCAATAAAGTCGTCGGTACGGACCTTCCTCCTCCCGTTCGTGCTCCTCTTGTCTGAAGAGTCTTTCCCGGCCTTAACTAATGCAGAAATGCGGTAGATTTGGCTTTGGGAAATGCTGTTGACCTCAAAGGCCGTGTCGACCATGGTTTTGATCTCCTTTGGAGTCTTCCTGGCCTTGGCGGGGTCCTCAACGAACTTGTGGATGCGCGACTTTTCTCTTTTTTGAGAAAATTTGACCCAATGTTACGAAATAACAAAAATAAAAGCTTGATTTTCTTAAAAAAACAAAGTTCTAAACCGGTTTTGATACATAAGAAAGAAATCAATCCAATTTGTCTTAACTTTAATTTAAGTCTATGATTAAGAAGATTGATGCAATATTTTGCAAGATATAAACTGATTCGCATCATTATCCGAAACAACCTCGTACAACAATACAAAATAAATAATAAAAAATATTTTAGACTTGTGATAAAAAAAAAAATAACATTTTAAAGAAAAATTTCTATCTAAAATTTACAACGATATATAAAATTAAAAAAAACATCTTCCATAAAAAGCGACGATGATTTTTTCAGATCCTCTGTAAAATGTTTAAGTCTTCCGCTGCCCTTGATGGCACATATTAAATTAGATCTGAAGCTCACTCCCGCGAATAAGATCCCTTTTATTTTGTAAATTTACATCAACTTATATTTATTTTAATTATCTCAGACATCGTTACATATCAAGAAAACCTTTTCATTTGATATATTATTAAGTATAAATACGTTTAAAAATTGGCATGTATAAAGAAAAAAGAAGTTTCAGTTCTTTAAAGAAACCAAATTTACCATGTTTTTTTCTTTTTTCAAAATCAAGTGCTTTCGAAAAATGACTTTTAAGCACCATAACCAATCACTTTTTAGTGGAATGGACCCTTCATTTGAGCTCACGGAAGACAAAGACGTCACAAAACACATTCCAGTGGATAGCAGCAACACAACCAATTTAATGTATTGCCTAAAGAAGAATGAATTAATCCATATTTTGGTGAGCACTTAAAAATTATATAACAATCAATTAAATTGTATTGGTCAACAAATATTTTTTACTCATGCCAATTTGGGCAATTACTTCTAAGTAATTAAGTAATTGCCTTGTAAAACGTTATAAAGTTATAGCCGTGTCAAAAGCGAAAAAATACATTATAACAAAAACGGATATTTATATTTCATTAAGAAGAAGTTATTTTGTTTACATGTATGCTAATAGAGTCATTAGGGAGTTTCTGCAGCAAGGTTTTTATTTTAGTCACATAAAACATAGGCGAAAAAAAAACAAAAAAACTTATAAATAGTTTTATTTGTTAGAACAATAGTAAACAATATAGTTTATACGAATTGGTAATTTCAGAACTAAATCAATCTTAACTGACCGATTTAATGGAATTATTTTTTTTAACCAACCTAAAAGTTTAATTAAGCTGCCATTGGATATTTCTGTTTAAAATATTAAAAATTATATAAATCTACGTCTTTATGGGTTAAATAATCATTTGTATTCTACAGAAATGAATTTTTTTTTTTTTTTTTTCAAAATCTAATGTTAAATACAATGTGTTATTTTGTAAAATGTATATATAGTTCTTAAAAAACAACAACTAGGAAGATGAATTAGAAGGCTGTGTTTTCCTATTCATTCTAAAATATTAACGCCCTAATATAAATGTTAGTACTTCAAATATGTAATTGAAGTAAAATGTGTTTATGTATTTGTTTAAATTTTGTTTAGGATAGGTCAAAATAATATATTTGTCCGTATGATGTATTTAACGTTTAAGTAGGTTAACCTATATTAGCGAAGTTCATGAGAACCTGAAATGATACTGGTCATTTATGGCCTATATCTGGTCTGTGTTAAATTCATTATTTTTAACATTCACAAAAATTAATGTAATATCAACAATGCCACATGAATTTAAAAAAATACTTATGATGATTTTGCTTCTACTTTACAATTAAATAACTCATGTATATGTAAAAAAGTCTGAATTATTAAGTGTTCATAAAAATGAATATTGTACTTATATGTATGTATTTAAAATTATAAATTCCTTTATGATGAAATTAAGAAAATTTTGTTTGCTTAAGTCATTGACAATTATTTTATTGCAACCGGCAAAGTCACATAGAAATTGCTATATGTCGTAATAAACAAACACTACTAAACTAAATTACTAAGGCAATACAACAATAGATGCTTGTAAAACACTGTAATTACCTAAATTTCTTACTCCTGCAAATAAATTTTTTATTAATAAAAGTGTAGAAAAGTTTTATTTTAATAACATAAAATGAACCACAGTCGTTTCTCGTACCCAGTTCATGACCTGTTTATTTAATTTTAGCTCGCTATTTCTCCTTATATATTGTTTTTTATAAAAATCTTGTGTGAATATAATTGTCAAAGATGAAATAGTAATAAATGCAAGTTAAACCCAATGGAATTGTGGCAAAAATGTCGTTCCAACGATTGAATATACCTATCATGACGTATTAATGCATCTTTATTTCCATTGGCATATATAATTTAAAGGAACATCACATAGGAAATTCTACATTTACTTTTTGTTCAACTTCTTCACCGTTTGAAAATAATAATTTTCAATCATATGTGTATATTGTAAATGCTCAAAATAGCAAGACATGCA
>CP045895.1:25343286-25359950 GCA_013387185.1 Caligus rogercresseyi
TTTTTTTAAGAGCATTGCTAACGGTGATCCTATTATAAAATAAAGCAATGCCTCATATCAGTTTTTTGGATTATTTTATTTTAATATTCATCTATTTACCGCCTTGTAAAATAAAATTATACTTTATAAAAAAATATATTAATTGAGGATCTTAAAGGGGGATTATACGTTACCCAAGTAACGGGTCCATTATCATGAATGCATATCAGCTAATTTGATCAAAAAGTATTCCATACGTTCTTATTAAGCATACATACTGACACTAATGTCTCACGGCAATTTAAAAGGCTTGATATTTTGATAAAGTAAGTGACAATTGAAGATCCAGAGCTTTATATGAGCACTATGATTAATCATTTACCATTTTTTATGTGTCATAATAATACATACATCCAAGACGTTTATTTTGTGTGTATAGTATGCTTGGGTAGACTAAAAGAACATGTTGTCCGTGTGTTGTGTATTACAAGACTTAATGATGGAGTGCTGTACCCAAAAATGGATAGATAAGAGATTTTTCTCTCACTGATAAAAACATAATATATGGTAAGTACTTTATCCTTCTTGTACTTTTATAGAACTAATGCATTAAACTAACAAGAAAAGGTGCCCATTTATAATATAATTATGTAGAACTTTATTCATATGTTTAAATAATACCGTCTTCAAAAATCATTGAAAATTGATTGATATTAACATCACCAAAAGATGTACTGCGACTTTTCTATGATTATATCACATTAAGCATCTCTTTTTTTATTATATGTAATGCTCAGTTCGAATGTATGTAGAGTTGTTTGAACGCTTTAAGAAATAGTTGAACACGCCTTAACGAACTGAGCTATAGCACTCTCTTTTGAATCAAAATATTTATTTTTGAGAAAAATTGTTAGTTTTTTTCGGTTGAAAACATTTTATTTGGCAACCCAAAACTTTTTTTATAAGTAAAAAAATATTTATTTCACATTTTCTAGTTCATATATAAAAAACCAACGGTAATATATCGCAATTTAAAGTCAACTATCGGTAATATATCGCCCCTTTCAAGTCAACTATCGGTAATATATATCGCCCTTTAAACCAATTATCGGTAAAAATCAACGATCGGCCAGCCTTTTGTTTTTATGTATCCATTTTAAATACCAGAGTCACAAAAGTACTCATTATTTTTGAAACCCCTCAAATATCCTCAGCATGTGAATGTTAATGACCTTGCATTACCTTTCCTTTTGTCTTTGCTTATTACGTTTCGATTTAAATATAAATCATCAGGCATATTGATATGTGTGTTGGTGTTTGGTTTGGTTTCATTATTCTTATTATTCTTATGATTATTGTATCTAGCGATTCAAATCTGAATAAGAATAAAAATAGTGCCTCGTATCTCCATGGGGTAACCCACATAATTCATGAATGTGTTGAGACTTTTGATATGGAAGTCTTTGAAACAAACATATGTTTACCTACGTCTACATAGATAGGTACCCATGAGCAGTTGTATGCAACCCGTTTTAAGATTTATGAAGAAGCGCTGCCATAATGAAAATATACTCTGTATTTAATTTAATTAATAAACAGTTCGTTAAGGGGCGAAAGAGGATTACAAATGGTTGCTGGGCTCCTACATCGAATACAACTGCTACCTACTATTAACTCTTGCATGGGTACAACACTGAATCTGATTTGATTACAAGCTTTAGCAAGGAAAACGTCATTCATGTGAAAGAAGATGGGAGGTTTTTTTACATTATTATATACATTCAATGTTCAATTGAACATAGATATTTTAGTTTGATATGAAATATATTATTATAATTTATATACTCAATATTATTTTATTGGGTTATTTATATTATTGTATTAGTCGTACATTTTGCATATATTATAACTATGCATTTTTGGCTTGGCATTCAAAAATAATTTGCACCTTTTTTAGGCCATAACTAAAACGTTTTAGTTTTCAAAATCAATTTAAATCACATCTTAGTTCAACTTAAATTATCTTCTACTTGCTAAATAAAAGCACTTTTAAACATTAGTAAAATATTATCAAGTTATCTAAAGTACATATATGTATTTATATATATATATATATATATATATATTACAAGAGATGAAGGTTTGTATAACATATTTATGAGGAGCAATGGATCATCTATTTACCATACTCAGAAGCCCTTCGGCAAACCCTCATCCACTAAAATCGGACTCATATCCATCAAGAGTAGTTGGACGCGACTGCATATTAAACTATACTTCTTCAATCACCTAATTAAATCGTTTATTTTTTACATGCCCAAGAAACATGATGAATGACTCTGCATCATTTACTTAGCATCAATGCCCTTACTATTAAGTCGTCTTCAGTAACCCTGTCTTTAAAATACAACAACAAACATTCTTTTCTCAAATCATGCTTGATTTCATCTTCCTTTGTAAACTGCTTTTTTGATTGTTTCAATAATTCCATGCACACAAAAGGAACCAATGATGATATTAAGTTAATCTTGAATCAAGAGATCCTCATTGATAACCTTATAAACCTAACTGATTGTAACCATATATACAACATACTTGAGCAAACTTCATCGTAATGATATCTTTGTTTTAATTTGAAGAAGAGGGGGGAAACAAGGTTTTCCCTCCTGTTATTGGTGGAGTGATGCAGTTTTTTTAATACATTGGTTTAACAACCGGAGAACATCAAAGGGGGCGGATATTGAGTTTATGTTTCCCCTCAAGTAGGAGTTATTCTTATTGCCTTCTTAAATCCTACTTTCGTCTACCTTCTCCCCGGTTTTATATTGTAGATAATCATCATCATATTTCTATGTCCATATTTGATTCTTCTTACTCACTTCTTCTTCCAAAACAAAGGCACATTAAACTTTATGCAAGCTATGAATTATGAGATAGAGTATCCTTGATAAGCCTCTAACCAATTAAAAAAGCTCTTTTTCATGTGAGGGGGAGATTAATTAAAGAAAGCAGGCGAAAGTGAGGATTTTAATATATGTGTGTTCCGGAGGTTTGCCGGTGTGGAATTATATGATTTGTCTACACGAAGAGTCATAAAGAATGTCCCAGGCGATTTGGGTGGCGAACAAAGTTCTTCTTCATATGGCATGTTTATATCCCACGTCACAAAGGAGCCAACATGCTTTAAATAAGGTGGAAACATTATATAAAACGGCCAATAAAGCAATCAGACATGTTGAAATATTTGGTGCAAGTAAGGGAGTGCGATAGCCGTGTGCGTTACGGCGTGTTCAACTCTCAATGTTGGGGACGCAGTTCGAATCCTCCCGAGAGGGGATGGTCATTTTTGGTCTACCTCATTGATAAGATCCTAGGTTCGAGTGACTAATTTTAATGCTATAATGCTTATTTATATCCAGTTGGATGCAATTCTGTCACACCATATAGGCAAAAAAAATTGGTGCAATGAAGACATTGAATAGATTCTGTAGGCGAAGGAATCACTTATTTTCAGGGTGAAGGGAAAATTAGCCCAATTCAAAATAACATAATGTATTCTGTTTGGTGTAGCTTCAAAGGCCCTTTAACGCACTAGTAATCTATTCCAAAGTATTGATAAAATAAAAATTGTCAACTATTTTTTTACTTCAGACCCAGTTGGCTATAATAGTTCCATATTAGGGTTTCAATACAACCGCCAGTGAGCCTTAGGATTACTCAATTACTCATTTCAATGGTCTGACAAGATTTTATTGTAGTTGTAGGTTTTGATTTGATTTATGTAAAGTAAATTTGTTTTTGAAAAGAAAGGGGGAAAATGATTTTACTGATATGTTTTCTCATTCATATGAAGGGATATCCTCATTTTCGAAAATGAATATACTTTAATTTAGAACCATTACAGTTAAGGAAGTACATAGTAGAAGCAGAATTTGCTTCTATTCATATTTTATAGCTACATAGGCATATAAATATAGAGTTTAAGAAGGATTCGAAATACCATGTACATATGTTAAGAAAATATTGCTTAATGGTGTGCTACTAAAAGTTTTAATTATTTAAAGTATCTATAAGCTCTGCCCATGATAACTCATTGATCTCCAATCTAGGAAATAGAAAAATAGTTTCTAACTGTAGGTCATTAATACATTTTGCATTATATTCCTGTTAATTAAAATAATTAATAACCTCCATCTATAAATCGCTACAGCCTGCTTAAATTTCAAATTTATCCTCTGATATACTTTAAATCATTAAAAGTTGTTCCTCTTTGTCATCAGAACTAAAAATGAATGCTCTACTTCTAAATTGTTTATAACTTGGTTTTACAGACGCTTTGTTCTGGTCAGGAAGTTGGTAAATTGGTTTGCTTTGTTTGTACGTAAAAATATAAAATTCAAGATCTTTCTTATCTAGGACGACGTTCTTCACTCTAAAAATAAGTTTGAAGAGGTCAAGAAGCGATATATATATATATATATATATATATATATATACCAGCACCACAAAAACTCATTAATCACTCCTCATTTTATTTATTAGTATTGTAAAAACCATTTTGAAATATATTTTGCAAACATATTCATCTTGGCACACGCCTGACCGTACCTCATTTTTTATGAAGTAAAGAAATTCAATATAGTCCATTAGCATACTTAATATTCTAAGACCTTTAGTATGTCCATAAATATTATTGACGCTGGTTCTTACAAATAAAGATTTACCAGAAGTATGAGTTCCTCAAAACGTTCCTTTTATTAAGTTATGTGTGACAATTATCTTAGTATTTGCACATTGTTTATAAAATGGATTCTGCATTTTATGTTTTTTCCCAAGAATCGCTTTATTCTATTGATAAATCATTTATAAGACCAATCAAAAAAAATCTTATAGTACAAATTCTACCTGCGATTACATATATCTAAAAAATAATAATACAGTTACGATTCCCTAGGATATGTCCTTTTGTGAGCGACTGCCGTTAATCACTCTCTGTACCTTTGCAATGCTGGTCTTTACTTATATTTTAGCATGGAATTTAGCTGACGCTACGGCAATCCTTTATAATCGGAGTAACCCTCAGTCGACTGAGAGATCCTGATAATTTTTCATGCTATATCATTAGATTTTTTTGTATTTTCCTAAGTACATGATGCAAAAAATATGTTATGCTAATTGGGAAAAAACATTTATCTACTAATATTTACTTTCCATAGACGTAACTTTTAATATCTTAGCCTTGGCTCCTATACAACCTAAATATATGCATATATTTTATAAAATGTACCGTTCAATGGTAAAATAACCAATTAAATGGTTTGCATACTTAAATATCTATTTTAAACATTCTCAATAAAGATCAATAAACTTTCCATAATGCAAAATAAACGGTTTGCCAAAAAAGTTTATACACTCATGGGAGGATGCAAAGGATGGTTGATGCCTGCCGGACTTCTCATTCTCATGTCCCTATACATGTTCATGCATACATTGACTAATGGCTAATTTGACATATATAGGTAATGTTGTTTTGCTTGAACCTCCTCTTTCCTCCCTCCGCGTCTCCATGTGTGTTCTCATTCCTCTTTCATTCCACTCATGTGGGTGGCATCAAGTAAGGGAACAATGCGAAATGATAGGTGAAATAAATTTGTTTTATTTTCCTCGCCTTTCATAGTTTAGGGATTTTATCTGATTTCGCAAGAAGAGAGGAAAAAAAATCCATTTATCACCCCCTCTCATATGTTACTATATTATTGCCTTGAGTACTTCCTTTGAAAGCAGTGTCTTTGTAGATGATCAGACCGGTGAAGCACACACACCACACCAAGGGTGCAGAATCAATTCCCTCAGATTACGTGAGCTAATGAAGGAATGGACAAAGGTCGTTTTATTATTATGCCCTTGGAGTTTGATTTTGCAGAAGAATTTGATATACTCGCATATTTTGGCGCCTACGGCGCCCATATGTTCATATTACATAAGTTTCTTAAAATGTGTATCATGGATTTTGTGGAGATAAAATAGGTTTTCTAAATGTCAAATGAGTTACAATAATTTTCTGTTTGTACAAACATTCCTCATAAAAAGTTTGACTTTTTACAAAAATATGTTTTAAGTCACAAGAGATGCTTTTTTTCTTTTTCCTCTCTTTACCTTGAAAAGTAGGTAATAAAATCAGAAAAGGTGATTTTTCTGGTTCAATTCTGATCCCATCACTTTGTAAATAGTTTTATTAGGTCCGTCTTGACCCAAGGATTCCATAAGTACCTTCAAAGTTCAAATTTGACCATAAATGTGGGAGGAGATAGCATGCGGACGGACGGACAGAGATTGGTGAATTATTATATAGATTAATTGTCGTTCCTCAAATAAAGCTGTGATTTATCAAAGTATCATTATTCTATTTCAATTCGAAGAGCATCAGTTAAGAAAATATATCATTAGCATAGTTCGTAAAATATCAATATCTTGCCTTTAGAATCAAATATATTGAAATAGCTTTGTAGTTGTATTGCTGCCTGACTATAATTAACAACTGAACGTCAAGTCAAATTCGTTTCTAAAATCCTTAGGATTTAAAGTGTATTTGTCTAGACCCGTTTAGGAGGAAGCCTGAGTCTGGACTCGGACTGCTGTTCATAGATTAGAGACACTTGATTACTTTTCAACTTTGACAAATTTCAACATGCTTATCTAGTTTTAATCTAACTTATATATTTTATGGTAATGAGGTATAAGCTGAATTTTGAAAGGGTATATATTAAATATTAAGCCCGGAAACTGTAAAACAAATGCCGAGGTCTAAAAAAGAATCTTGTTATCTCAAAGAATCGAGTGTCACGTTATAGAAATAGATTGTTCGAATGACTAATTCGATTATTTTTTATCATCATAAACTTAAAATATTATCACATTTAAAGAGTCTATGGATTATAACAAAAAAAATCTGGTAATAGGAGTTAATGTATTGAATTACTTCACAAAAAATACGTTCAACTCGATTTTAAAGCGAATCAAAGAGTGGAAAGGTGCACGCGTCTCAATGTTTAGGACTCAGGTTTGCATACCGAGTGGGGAAGGTCAATCATGATCAATCTCATTGAAACCTTTCTAGCTTTGATGAACTAAATAGGCGCTATAAATATATATATATTATTTCCGCACGATTGAAATTCTATTAACAATAGTGAACATAAAAAATCTAATTATAGCAGTACACCGGAAGATGGAGGATTTATTAACATACATATACATTATTTAAGTATTTAAGTCTTGTATGGTTTGCACATAGAGATATAAATATATAGTGAGCTTATTCCCTTTGAGAGCAGAGAAACATCGTTCAACTGTCGCCAGTGGCCAATGTAAACAAAGTAATTTGCACTACGTCATTGTAAGTTGATCATAAAGATAGAAAGATTTGTTTATATGGGGCATAATGACGTATTTCTCTGAAGAATGTAATACACTCTCTAGGTCTTTATTTCTCTATGGGTTTGTACGCAAGGAAAATATGTAAGCTGTTTTATGTTAATTAACAAAGAAAAATAAATGGACGCTTTAAAAAATATAAAAGAAACGTTGCAAGATTTAATGTCTTACTTTACGTATAAAGATGTTCACGACTCGTTTTTGATGACATCCCTCCACCCCTTCCATTCGCATGTACATAAATATAGGATATTTTAATCTGTTTAATTTCAATGTAATAAAATTAAAATCTAAGGTCTTGTACTCTGTGCATGGTTAAAAATTAATATATGTTTTTTTTTTAAATTCATTCGAAGTATAAGAACCGCGTATTAGTTCACCATACGCTATCTAACATTTTTTTGATACGAATGTAACGATTACATCCATAGTAAGGCTTATTTATATAAAATAACAACCTGTGACAATATTTTAAGAGCCTAAGTATCCAAACTTTAATTATTATTTTAGAGTTTTTAAACAATGCCTAGACCCTAAAGAGTAATTTCATAGTCTGTGAATAATTATATATTTGTTTTTTCCTTATATTTTTTGTGGCCCAACAACATTTCATTCATAATAAATGGTCATTGCATTTATTAACATGTTTATATATTCAATACACTTGAAAATTGAGAAAAATGACGAAACATTTTTGAAGATAATTTAATATAAAGTTTCTTATGAGCAACAGGAATATATAAATATATATATAATATTGTACATATATATATATTGTACATATATAAATATAACTAATGTCTTTGCAAATATAGTTATTTAGCATGAACTTTATATCCTTATTCAAAGGTTTATAATATTACTTGAAGGAGAATATACCATATCTTTGGGTTTTAACTTCCTCTAAAAATGCAAACATAATGACTTCCATGAAGTTTTCTTCACAATTGAAAAAAACATATCTTTTATGATGCAAATTAGTATGTTTTTTTTCTTGATTTCTTGGCGGAAAAAGTTCTTTAAGACAGAAACACAAAACATAAATCTATTGAAAGAGTTATGTGATAACCCTCAAATAAAAACATTAAAATATTATGAGTATTAATTTAGTCACAGCTCCATGTGCATTCTAGGCATAACGTCGTTTCATGCACATTTAGAAAAGGATAATAATAAACATTGAAGTAAAGGTTTGGTTTTGAGTTATTAAAAAAATAAAGAATGCATTCTTTATGACGCAGTAAAAGAAAAAAATATCTTCAAACATTACAAAGTGTTGAAAAAAAGTTAATCACATTTTAAATGTCTCTATTATATATATATATATATATATATATATATATATATATATATATATATATATATATATAGTCTCCTAGGAAAATAAATTCTTGTTTATGGTATTCAACAATCTAAATTGTCATAATAAAGGCGAAAATTTATAGAGATAAATAAAATTTTATATAAAAAAGTTCATACCTTTCGACGCTGCTTATATATATATATATATATAATGCTATTTTTTATACGTATGATAAGCCATAGTTTGTATTTTCTTTTTTAAACATTTTAAGTTAAATTTCATGTATGTTTAATCCATAGTTCTAAAAACCAAATTAGAAATAGTATTCATTGGAAATTGAGGCAAATGTTTGAAGTAATATATGTACATGAATGGACGTAAAGTTTAATTTTTTGCCTCAAAAGGGAGCAAACATAGGTAAACAATATTTATATAAATCAAACTAGTAGAACTTAATTATAATTTAATATTAAATATACCAAAATTTTATAATAATAATATTTAAAAAAGGAATAGCTCACATATATACATAATTAAAGTTTTTAATCTCCTTGAAGTACTTTGCTATAAAGATCTTTGAACGAATGTAGTTAAAAATATATTTTTATGAATTGTTTGGCAAGGAAAATATTTTTATATGGCTGTTTTTTTTACTCATGCATGTCTTGCTATTTTGAGCTTTACAATATACACATATGATTGAAATTATTATTTTTTCAAACGTTGAAGAATGTTGAACAAAAAGTAAATGTAGAATTTTCCTATGTGATTGTTCCTTTAAATATATATTGCCAATGGAATAAAGATGCATTAATACGTCATGATAGGTATATTCAATCTTTGGAACGACATTTTTGCCACAATTCCATTGGGTTTAACTTGCATTTATTACTATTTCATCTTGGAAATAATATTCACAAATATATTTTATAAGAGCTATCAGTTTATAACAATCCCAAGGGAAGAATGCCATAATTCATATTTTATCCGGAAGCGATTCGAAACGCCTCTGTGTGTATGTGTGTGTTTTTAAGTTTCTGTCTGTCTTTGTTTTGTCTGGAAAAATTTATATATATTATAATATATATTATATTATATATATATATATATATATATATATATATATATATATATATATATACACAGGGCGTTTACGTATAATCTGGACTAATTTAAACAAATTTTGAAATGTTAATAACTTATTTATTTATCAATATTTTTCAACAATTTTTTGTTAAATGAAGGCACCACATATATAGATATTTATTTTCAATATAGCCCCCATCAGCGGCGACGACCATCTCAAGGCGGTGCCTGAAGCGGCGCATGCCTTGGCGACGACGTCCTTCTTCATATTGGCGAACTCCTCCACGATGCGGCCCTGAGGAGTCGAAGTGTTGTGAGCGTGTGTCTTGTTCTCGACCATCCCAAGAAGAAATATCGAGGGGGTTGCAGCCAGTGGAGCTGGAGAAACAGCGAGCTAAACATTAAAAAAAACAGGTCATGAAGTGGAATGAGAAACGACTGTGGTTCATTTATTTTATTAAATAAACTTCTACACTTTCTTTAAATAAAATACATTTATTTGCAGGATGTAATAAATATTATTACAGTATTTTACAGCATAATATATTGAATTAGTAATTTACATTTATGTTTTTTTATTTAATACATTAGCTTTATGTAAATGCCGGTGTAATAAAAATAATTGTCCATAAGACTTAAGCAAACAAATTTTCTAATTCATAAGCAATTTATAATTTTAATAACATACAATTCATAATGAACTTTTTACATACAGAGTTATTGTATAAGCAAAATTCACATAAGTATTTTTTTAAATTCATGTGCATGTTAATATATATGCTTTATGTGAAGTTAAATAACAGAATTAACACAGACCAGATATAGGCCATAAATGACAGTATCATTTCAGGTTCTCATGAACTTCGCTAATATAAGGTTAACCTACTTAAACGTTAAATACATCATACGGACAACATATTATTTGACCTATCCTAAACAAATATTAAACAAACATAAACACATTTTACTTCAATTACATATTTGAGTACTAACATTTATTATTAGGGCGTTAATATTTTAGAATGAATAGGAAAACACAGCCATTTCTAATTCATCTTCCTAGTTGTTGTTTTTTAAGAACTATATATACATTTTACAAAATAAACATTGTATTTAACATTAGATTTTGAAAAAAAATAAAAATAAAAAATTCATTTCTGTAGAATACAAATGATTATTTAACCCATAAAGACGTAGATTTATATAATTTTTAAATATTTTAAACATAATATCCAATGGCAAGCTTAATTAAACTTTTAGGTTGGTTTAAAAAAATAATTCCATTAAATCGGTGAGTTAAGATTGATTTAGTTCTGAAATTACCAATTCGTATAAACTATATTGTTTACTATTGTTCTAACAAATAAAACTATTTATAAGTTTTTTTTGTTTTTTTCACCTATGTTTTATGTGACTAAAATAAAAACCTTGCTGCAGAAACTCCCTAATGACTCTATTAGCATACATGTAAACAAAATAACTTCTTCTTAATGAAATATAAATATCCGTTTTTGTTATAATGTATTTTTTCGCTTTTGACACGGCTATAACTTTATAACGTTTTACAAGGCAATTACTTAATTACTTAGAAGTAATTGCCCAAATTGGCATGAGTAAAAAAATTTGTTGACCAAATACAATTTAAAATTGATTGTTATATAATTTTTAAGTGCTCACCCAAATATGGATTAATTCATTCTTCTTTAGGCAATACAATTAAATTGGTTGTGTTGCTGCTATCCACTGGATAGTGTTTTGTGACGTCTTTGTCTTCCATGAGCTCAAATGAAGGGTCCATTCCACTAAAAAGTGATTGGTTATGGTGCTAAAAGTCATTTTTTCGAAAGCACTTGATTTTGAAAAAGAAAAAAAACATGTAAATTTGGTTTCTTTAAAGAACTGAAACTTCTTTTCTTTATACATGCCAATTTTTAAAGTATTTATACTTAATAATATATATAATCAAATGAAAAGGTTTTCTTGATAATGTAACGATGTCTGAGATATTTAAAATAAATATAAGTTGATGCAAATTTACAAAATAAAAGGATCTTATTCGCTGGAGTGAGCTTCAGATCTAATTTAATATGTGCCATCAAGGGCAGCGGAAGACTTAAACATTTTAAAGAGGATCTGAAAAAATCATCGTCGCTTTTTACGGAAGATATTTTTTTAAATTTATATATCGTTGTAAATTTTAGATAGAAATTTTGCTTTAAAATGTTATTTTTTTTTTTTAAATCACAAGTCTAAAATATTTTTTATTATTTATTTTGTATTGTTGTACGAGGTTGTTTCGGATAATGATGCAAATCAGTTTATATCTTGCAAAATATTGCATCAATTTTCTTAATCATAGACTTAACTACAGTTAAGACAAATTGGATTGATTTCTTTCTTATGTATCAAAACCGGTTTAGAACTTTGTTTTTTTTAAAGAAAATCAAGCTTTTATTTTTGTTATTTCGTAACATTGGGTCAAATTTTCTCAAAAAAGAAGAAAAGTCGCGCATCCACAAGTTCGTTGAGGACACCGCCAAGGCCAGGAAGACTCCAAAGGAGATCAAAAACCTGGTCGACACGGCCTTTGAGGTCAACAGCATTTCCCAAAGCCAAATCTACCGCATTTCTGCATTAGTTAAGGCCGGGAAAGACTCTTCAGACAAGAGGAGCACGAACGGGAGGAGGAAGGTCCGTACCGAAGACTTTATTGAGGCTGTGAGGGTGTACGTGGAGGCCAACCGTCGGGTGACTATTAGTGTTGTCCATTTTAGATAGATTTTAGAGCCCGAGCCCGCCCGAAAAGACTAATAATTGCCCGAGCCCGCCCGAGCCGACCCGAGACAGAGCCCGATTAGTTTGATATGCGCCGCGACTGCGCCCGCCCGACCATTGGGAAATATATTGATAGAAAAAAGAAATTCAATTCAACAGATCTGAGAAAAAGTGAGGACTTTTTTTTAGAAAGAGGTCTGAGGAAAAAAGTGAAGACGTTTTCTTTAGAAAGAGGTCATTAAAAAAAAAATAGAAAAAATTAAAAAAGCCGCCCGCATAGCCCGCCCGACTTTCATATTTTATGCGCCCGAGACCCGCCCGGCCCGTCGGGGCCCGGGCGGACGGGCGGGCTGCCCGCCCGATGGACAACACTAGTGACTATGGAGGAACTGGCTATCAAGTTCGAGACGTCGATCAACACCATTTTTCACGTCCTCCATGACGATCTTGGCTCTCAATCAAGTAAGCAAGATGGATCCCCAAGATGCTCAAAGAGGATCACAAAATGAAGAGAGTGAAGTGCGCACAAGTCTTGTTGAAATTCAATTTTGAGCTCGGATTGGGGTTTCTGGACAAGATTGTGACGATGGATGAAACCTCTGTGTTTTTCTTCACTCCTGAGTCCAAACGAGGGTCATCACAATGGCTCCCAAGGGCTCCAACCCGCCCCTGAAGTTCAAGCGTCAAGAATCAAGGAAGAAAAAGATGGTTCTCAGCTTTTTCGACAACTGCGGCGTGATCTTCCAGCACTATCTCCCGATGAGGACCTCCTCACCGCGGCCATGTTCAAGGATGTCATGAGCATGTTTTTAAAGAAATTCAAGGAGAAGCGACCTGAAATGGCCAAAAGAGACTGATACTTTCCACTTCGACAATGCTCCGTGCCACACGGCAAATAGCACGAAGGAATTCTTAGCCAAGAAGAGGATCAAGGTCATCGATCATCCACCCTACTCTCCTGACCTTGCCCCCGCAGACTTCTTCTACTTCTCTGTATGAAGAAGATGCTCGAGGGCGTGGAGATCGTCGACAAGAGCGTCCAGAAGGAGTGGACCCGGGTCGGGAGGGCATCCCGGAAAACAGGTTCCGTGAGGCCTTCAGGAAATGGGTTGAGAGGTGGGAGAAATGTATTCGAATCGGCGGAAGTCATGTGGAAAAGATTTGTTTAAGTTGTTTTTGTTATAATTGAAATTATATTTTATGATTATTATTTTTTCGCATATTTATCCGAAACAGCCTCTTATGTTATTTGTAATAATTATGTTGTATTTATTTAACTTTTTTAGATAACAATTAAAAATTGTATAACAAGAAAACAACAACTTTATGTCCAGGAACTAATTTTTAATTTAGTAAGCCGTTGTTAGGTATTGTTCCTTACCTAGGTGTATGTATTTGATTGGTATATCTGTTCTTTACAGTATTTAATGATAAACATTATAATATTATTTTTCGTTGTGAGCCATGCTTAAAATGGCGGAATGTTTATTTTATGTACTAGAATGTTTATTTATGTTTTATTGTAAAAAGCACAATTTCTATTTTAATATGTATTTAAGTATGTTACTTTTTGTCACTTAGATAAATAAAGGCCTTGCTGATGAGGGAAAAAAAATGGCGGATAATTGTTGTTTTTTAGATGGTAATGGTTGAATGTACCCTTAAAGCCGTTTTAGACATAAACAACTATCTAACTAACGATCATTATCCAACAGAGGACAACATTCATTTTTTATGGAGCAATAAATATGTAGCTGAATGTTCCTTTGACTCTGTCGATTACTTTGTGATTTATGATTGCTTCTAGGTACTGTAATAGAAGGCAAAACAACAACCAAGAGGGTTTAATTGAGGGAAACATCCTCCTCTGTGTCGTTATGCCACAAAGCCACATACTAATCCAGGGTCTATAAAATGTGATCCATGCATGAAGGAGTAGTTTAATTTCCCTCTGACAGCTTTAAATATTGATGTCACAAACAGCATGACTGCTATACAATTCAACTCTCATTAACATTATATGTACAGTATATTTTGTTAAAAATAATAATTGCATTTTTTAAATGTATATATATTATGTGTCTTGATTTATATACATGAAATTGCTTAACTTAATTGTCAGCTAGTCCAGAAAGCGTTTCGAATATTAAAAAAAACAGATGGCTGATTTATAAATGAAACTAATGGATTTAATACTTTTTTATAAATATCATTTAATAATACAGACAGGTTAAAAAATTACTTAAAATCATACCTTCACTTCCTTAAGAACCATCACATTGTTTTTTATTGTTTGATATATTATATATATATAATATCAGGAAACAACCGTGTACCCGGCTGCTTTTTTAACTTCCCCGGGTACCAGGCTGTTTTTGTGAACGTCCCGGTGATTTTAATATTTTCGTTCGTTTCCATCATTTTGAAAATGACGATATTTTTATTTTGAAAAATATTTAATATTGAAACATAAAAAAAATAGTAACTTTCAGAATAGCGAAGGAACGAATATATTAAAGTCCCGGCCCGGTTTTGGCCGTTATGATTTTTTAGTCCCGCCCGGCTCCCGAAGAAAATGTGTCCAGTCGTTTCCTGATATATATATAGTATATAATATATATACATATATGATATATCTATATATATATACACATAAGTATATATAAAGAACATTGATATTTGATCAAACTTATAATATCTGACACTCCGGTTTGCCTTCAAAAGCTTTCCTCCTCCTCTTCTCAACATGACCTGAGTAAATGTGAGTATTTACATTCTTGTGGCCCAGGCAGGGTGGTGCCCTTTAATAACCCTGATCGGTCCAAAATCACTAACATAGGTATAAATTAATGATTCTTCTCAGAGGGAATTAATTCTTTTTTATTTTGGAAGAGGCTTTTGTCTCCTTGTAATTATTGATGAGCAATTTGAGGTTGACCCTTGGGCACACATTATATTACTCATTATCAGGTTGAGAGGAGTCAAAAGAGGGGGACAAGATTCTTCACTTCATACAGGAGTAAAGGAATATTTTCTTTCAGTGCCTTAAGAGTAAAAACTATTTTAAATAGAAAATATATATTTTTTTTTTTTGGGTAACAAGAACTTTTATATTTCAAAATAATCGTTTAATTACATGTGTAGCAAATTGATTTATTATTTACTATTAGATCAATATATATACTTATATTAAATTAATCAATATTACTTGTAAAGTTATATAGGACGTAGCAGTTCGAAAGTTATATTTTTTTCCTTTCAGTGACTAGAAATTTTAATGTAATATATAAACTATATATAAAATTATATTATTATATACTTCATCTTAATGTCAAGAAGCCAAGCCCTGCACAACAATGATTAATTAGAATAGGAAATTCAGGGCATGACCAAGGCAGTGCAACTCTCATATGTTCTATGTTCGCCGACGACCTTTGATTGGCTAGTTTCTAACTCACTTCGATATGTGAAGGTCTTCCACGTAAAAGATATTATCTCCTCGATGCCGTTTAGGCAAGGGATCCTCTACGCGTCCAGAGAAGATGCACTCCAGAAAAGGATACGAAAATACGTGGACTCTTGAATCATCAATAAAGTGGACCCAACCAACAGATCATTTTTTATATAGAGAACAAACAAGACGATACATGAATAAATTATTTTTTGAGTTGATACAGTTTCTTGATTTTCTTCTTTCTATTATTTCCTTTTTTCTGCCAATCCCTTAAGACCCCCTCCGCTATTTTTATTGTTACCTCCTTTTTAATACGTACCAGAAGTCGTATAATTAGATGTGTTAGAAATATGTTTATGGATATCGTATTTTAATCATTTTCAAAAAGCGAACTTTTTAAATTGTTTTTTTATTTATTTTCATACATCTATCCAGTTATTCACAACATTCAATATACTAACTTTTTATTATTATTATTAGCAAAACTGTTGTTCTCAGCATACATAGATACTCAAAGTATTCTGGCGTGCAACTATAGTTTATATTTTACATTGATAATAAAATATATGATGACCATCCGTTAAATTTCCATAAAGAATTTCATAAAAGGAAATATATTTAATTATATTGTTT
>CP045895.1:25360050-25374312 GCA_013387185.1 Caligus rogercresseyi
CAAAATGAAAGTATCACTGCTTCCACGGCTGACATAAGAAAAAGCTTTACAACGATGCGGCCCATTTAAAATTACTTAAATAGCAGAAGTATCCAAAGAGATGCACAAGATAGTATCAAAGCGTTTACAAACACGTATCTTTTCCGCTCCGAAAAATGGTTTGAAATACCAGTCCCTTTAGGGACACTCTGCGGGTGAGAGACAAGTTCTTCCAAGGGCAGAGGAGTATGTGTCGCTTTTGCAAGGAAGGCCCCGAAACGACAGATCACATCTTTTGAGTTGCACTTCGCTCCGAGAGATCCTTAACTCTGTCTCAGAAACTCTCAAGGAGAAATTCGGAGCAGAAATCGGAAGGGAAGACTTTTTAGGCCTCCTACCGCGGAGAAGAGAATCCAAAGTCAACGCCAATCATCACAAAAGTACAACAAATTATATATAATGCGAAGAGCGATCGTCGGAGGACCCTGACGTAGCAACGATTTTACCTATTTTTAAGTATATACCAAAGTTTTACAATCCTTTTAATTATTTTTACTAGTATTCTGCAATGTATTTTTTTAATTGTTGTCTTGTATTTTGTTGTCTTTTTTTAATTGAAATTTTTGTCTCACTATGAAATATAGTTACGCCTGTTGGCCAAAAAAAAAAATGTACATCAAAACAGATAAGCACACGACATATATAACCGGTAGTTACGTAAGAGAAAATACATGATAACATTTAGTTTTAATAATTACTACCCTGAAGGAATTATATAACATCAATAAACATTTATACTAAAACAAGCAATTCATATATCATAAGGTATTTATAAGAAATTACACAAATTCTTTAAAATCTTATCTAAATATTTTTTCTGATTTAAAGATGTCGACGGAAGAAACGCACCAATTCTCCAGCGTAGCACCATGATTTGAAGTCGGCCATAGGAACTTTTCACATATGGAGCTAAATATCTAGCTGACGCAGCTTGTAAATGGTTCTCAATCCTCTTCCTGTAGTAGTTGGTACAGAGTTAGCTTTTGAGCTATAAGAGCTTTACAGTTCAAAGCGCAAAGTCCATTGCCCTCGTTTTGGGTGAGTCACTAATTTAGTTGCTCGAAACTCGCAAATTAAAATTAGTCCTTTAACGTAGCTTCATTTCCTCTTTCAAGGCCTGGCAGATTTATTTTAGGAAGCATTTTTAGAATTGACACTGCATGGCATCCACAAACGCATGAAGTGGTTTGTTGTACAATTTTCACACAGTCTTTGCAGGGCCTATAGAAATATTTATTCAATCGGTGGAAATTTGTAACTGAACTGTAATCTTCCTATTGTCGAGATTCCTCGTAAGATAAAACATCCTTTTCGTCCACTTGATAGGGAGATCTAATCGAACACGGTGTATTTTCCAAAGAGTCGATCAATCTCTCCTCATCAACTTAGTTCATCCATCTTGATATGCCACGGGATGGGCATAACATAATTCTTTGATGAACGCGCTAAAGTGAAATGGAATCTTCTATCGTTAAAACAGACTGGAAGCTTATATCATGATAGATAAAACATTGCCACTTATGGCTATTTCTTCTAAAACTGAAGGATCGGTAAGATTTAAAAAAAATTAATTTTTTATTCCTTTTTTTTCTTAAAATGTCGATAACTGAATCATAAAAATATGAGGGTTATTCACCAAATGATTCGATGTGCTGCCCCCCAAACTGGAGAAATATCATCAACTATTTATTCGATAAGTTAGTGCACATCATAAGCATATTGTGAGAGATCATCCTTAATAGTCCCTTCTCCATCCACTGTTGTTTTCTTGAAAAGTCCTTCCAAAATTTCGTGAAAATCTTGGTCAAATGTTAGAGAGTAGAGAAATCCTTCCTCCAAGAAAGCGGATCGGGCGTTTCATGATCTCCACATAATTTTAAAGAACACACCTTTCAGCCATTGTTTTCTTCTTTCGCCGCCTTTTCTGCAAATAAAGAGTTTTGCAGAAGCTTTGTAAATCACTAATGGAACAGCTTGCATGTGTACATTGTACTCTTTTTTGCAAGTTTAAGGTCTTCTATTTAGAGATCTGATGGCAATAAATGTTGAAACTTCAGACCAGTTTTTCTCATGAAATCCATTTCGACCCCATTTAATCCCTAGAATCTCGACTGAGATTGAAATTGGGATGGAATTGATACTGAATCCTTCCTGAGGGTTCCATGCACCAAGAGGAAGCATAGTCGTCTTTTTTCTATTGACAGCCAGCCCAGACTTTTTTTTAAACTTCTCGAAAAAATTGAGAAGGACTTTAATTCTTGCAATAAGTTGTGCCTCTGAAATACCTTCAAGGTATATATTTACAATATTATTATTTATGTATTTTTATCATGATGTAAAGATTGACTCTTATTTTATTCACATAATAAACTAGAGGCATGTATACACTCAGAGAGTGCAAACCTCCGCCGATCCCCACAAATGAATAGTGATTCATTTGAATCACTTAACGAATTATAATCCAATCATATATGTCTACATAAGTAGGTGTGTTGGTGAATAATGAGTGAGGAGAGAGCCATCCTAAAAAACATCCCTTGACGTCATACTTGTTATTGGTTAATTCAGAAATACGTCACTGGATGTTTAAACTCCTTTCTTTTCTCCATCATGCTCTTAATATTAGCGTTATTATATGTATGTTATGTTATTATGGAAGACGGGTAGAGGAAGAAGTTTAAGCTACGTCACTGGGTTGACATAGTCCTGAGCTGATAAATGAACAATAATACGTCAATGAACATTTTTATAGCGTTTGTTCTTTCCTACTCCCTGAATAGAGACCCCATTTCATTATTATTAGTAGTAGTATTTTGCTCATTTTGCATATTAAAAAAGCACTTAGAGATGCCAAAATTTAATCACCTTTTCTTTTGGCATTTCAACAACTCCACAAAGTTTCATTCGAATCCGTTCTGTACTTTTTGAGTTATCCTGCTGACAAACCAACAAAAACCAACAAACCAACGCCAGTGAAAACATACCTCCTCGGCGGAGGTAATTACTTTCTTTTTATTATTATAAACTTTTTATAAAGCGAAATATACAATATATATTACAATCCCATATTTTATTTGGATATATTCGAACATCTGACAGCATTACATTATCAGGAGACTCCAAATCAAAGAAAAGTATATTTTTTTTTTCTTAAAAATATATTGAACATAGAGTTGAATAACAAAAAAAATTGCTATGGTCTTCATAGTGATGCATAAATCCTAGCTTGTTACTTCGAAGGAGGCCACCTATGTAGAGGTCAGATCCTAGGAGATTCGTGTATTTATTATTTTTATGTATTCCACTATATTGTCTGTTATATTTATTGAGGTTGTCTATCTGACTAAGGGGCCATATACTTTCGATTCACCCATGTCAATATAATAGATATAAAGGTAAAGACACTCAAACCCTTGGAATATGACTTCATTTCAATGAATACTCTACGAAATTCTTAGCATGAACGGCATGAAGAAAAAAACGGCGTAGAGGGACGGGGGAGGTTCCCCACGACGGAAATTCCGAGAGGAAGACGCTCCCGGCACCCAATTTCACAGCACACGCGACATCTATGGCAGTGCAGGCTAATTGAAATATTTATTAGTATTTAGCTTATTTTGCATCTTAATTCTGCACTCAGAGATGCCAAATTTAATCATTTGTTCCTTTTGGCATTTTCAACAACTCCACAAAGTTTCATCCGAATCCGTTCGGTACTTTTTGAGTTATCCTGCTGACAAACAAACCAACAAACAACAAACCAACGCCAGTGAAAACAATACCTCCTTCGGCGGAGGTAATAAAGTATTTGAAGTATGTTTGAGCTGAGTACCAGTACATTTGGTCCGACTCTAATAATGTCAGTAAGATGACTGCAGGAGCTATCGCTCTCGAGAAATGAATAGAAGTGACCGGCTTCGGGTACTCTTAAAGATGAAGACCCACCAGTGGAGGTTGTGTTGTTGATTTTATATATTCCGTATATTATTGTTAACCATGTTAAGTAGTGAGAAGGAAAAATAAAGATTGAAAGAAAGAAGCAAAAATTAGGCAAAAAGAGTTATTCAGGATTGATAGTTGTTTTAAGTAGATTATAGTGACAATAATAATGAAAAAATACGTGATTTCTATGGCTGATAATAATGATTTGGTTCATCACAAAAGCTCTGAAAGCAAACAATATTTAAACAACAATCAATCTGAATAACAGTTTTGACTTTCTCATTCTCCTCTTCTTTTTCCCTCTTTCTATGTTAGTATTGTATACTAATTAAACATGGTCAGCTGTTTTATACGGAATATATAAAAACAATAACGCAACGTCAACTCCAGGGTCTATATCTAAAAAGTGCTCCGGCTTCAACGGACTGAATGATTCTATATATGGAGATTTACTCCGCAAACATTGATATTTTGTAATTTAAAAATTACTTCTTTTATTTTGCAAACACTTATAAAAATTCCAAGGATTTGATCATTTGTATCTCTTTATTCTTTTAATTATACTAGAAGTTAGGATAATACGCTACCTCCCTTCGAACTCTGCAATACATCTCCGTTGTAGAGGAAACTTCGCAACAAACTCACCCTCGAATCCTAGGTTTGTTTTTTATATTCAATTTTCCAGTTCAAGGTATTTAGATATATAAATTCATAATATTTTTTTATGTATCCTTTTTAATTCATTATTTCATATTGCATTATTTGTTTTTAGATATTTAAGTCTTCTTATAGTAAGATAATAATTTAAAGTAAAATGTTTATTTATGTTATTTTCAACACGTTTTTCCTATTTTATATTTAGTTTATGTAGATGTTTTTATGAATACATTCAAGCTGAATAAAGACCTTACTATGGAGGAAAAAATATTAAAAAAACTGTGGTTAAATGATGAAAATCATTGGATTGAATCAATACTCAATGAGTTATCAAATTGAAACGTAGGAGTATAGTAAAAACATATATAACGAACAAAACTAAAATAATGTGCTTTGTATTTAATTTCATAATTACACTTTGTTTTTATTTATCAAATTGGTCTAATTGATTTGTATTTTGAGCTTATGAATAAGTGTTTAACATTACAACTAATCTATCTAACTTAAATAAATTCTAGAAGGTTCCTCAATAAGACTTACTCCTCTTTGGAACATGCGAGGGAGAACATTTTATAGTTGAGCACGCTAAAATGACTAAAAACTTTATTTTTTATTACACAGTCCATAAAAGAATATACAGGCACAAATAAGTGAATGTATATAAAATGATGTTAATGTGTAAAAAAAACATAATTAAACTTTATTTCTTGATGATGGAAGTGTAAGCAAAGGATAGGAAGTTTTTTCTCTCTTTTCGACTGCAAAGTTGCTAGCGCATGCATGAATATAATCAGTTTCGAGTAACTTGCCTCAGCAAATAGTAGCAAGGATTGAATTTCCTATAGCAGGTATATATTTGTGATTATCATAGCAAACGCAGTTTATGATATAAAGCATATTAGCCTGGAAAAAGTAGTGTCTTAGCCGTGAAATGTATTCGACAACTATTAAAAAAAAGAAATTATATCTCAACGTTCATTAAACTTCTATATGTTTAAATGAACCGGTATGTTAATATATCAATTCAAGAATGTTCTAAAAATTGTATATTTTCTGTGAATTTAATATGATTCATAGATTGGGATTCGAATATATTTCAAAACAGTTTTCGTACTTATCTTTATTTCGAACTTATTTGCATTTTATCGTCAAAGAAATAGAGTAAATGAATTTTTCACATAAAAAAGTTATGTAGAGTAATAAAATCTTCAGCTTTATTTTTTCAAAATATATATTAAATTTTATTTTATGACAAAAAATATACCATTTTTAAAACTAGATAAGAATTGCATTTCTTTCTCTTCTTTTTACATAAAAATGATTGTCAGACATCAATTCCCTGTTCTCAAAAATAAGAATACAATGTTTTTTTATAAAAAGGTATTTTCTAATTATATAGCTTTAGCATAATTAAATAAAAAAAGCTTTGCTTCATCTTGAGTCTTTAGCCACAAAGTATATAAAATAACCATATATTTATTTCCCAGAATTTTGCTGGGTCTACAGATTTGATGTTTTGAGCTTTTTTTTAACGATACTCACTACTATTTATTTATAAAATAATAAAAACATTTCCTATTATCTCACATTAGGTTTCAATTAATTCTTTCAAAGCGTTATCATTCACCTATATAAACACTATTGTTTGCTCAGACGAATATAAATAGAACTTACTATCACATGTTGATATTAATTACCTTCGGAGTTAAAAAGTGATGAGAGAGTAGTGAATAACCTTCTAAATAGAGGAAGATATACTTCTCTATTTGTATTCATATATTATTAGTTGTACCACCTCATAGGCCTGATCAAACAATGATAATGAAAAAAATCAAATTGCCCTTCCGAGTCTCAAATACTTATCTTGTCCAAAAAAAATATTAGGGGGCTAACTCAAACAAGTGCTTGGAGTGCTGGTGGGGAAGCTGTGAAGATTGTGTTGTAAGTTGGGTATTTTAAATGGATGGGCATGGCAAATATTGACTATAGAAATACATAAGTACCCCTGTACAGACTCATGGAGAGAATAAAAGAGGGGGGAGCTTTAATGTCAATGAAACCTCTTCAGAAAGTTAGTTGTTTGCTTCTTTACAAAAATAACTCAAGTGTCCTTACTGCAACTAATAAGTAATATTGTCTTTTTAATGTGACTCATACGAAGGCAATATCAATTGTTACAATATTGGAAAACTGGACTTTTTTTTGGAATTAAATTTCGTCAATATGCTATGTTTTTGAGAAGCAAATTGGTTGTATTGAATGAAAAATATAGTATAATATACCAAACTCAATAAAAGTCCAACAGTTTATTATTTTATCCTAGTATATAAAAATCGAAAAAGTGAATAAGAAATCGAATACATTTTATGGTCATTTGATAAGAAGCTTGTATATTTTTTTTATTGATGGATATATTACTGATTTTTTCTGAATATCGGAACTTTAACCGGATGGAGAGTTACATTGATATTTTACGTTTATTTTGTATGTAACCATTAAAAAAATTAATCATTCTTTATCGAAAAATTCAATACAAACAATTTAAAGTGTCATGATGATAATATATTTGACAAAAGTATATAAAACAATTAATACTCGATAACAATATGAAAATAAATATTTTCTAAAATATTTTTTTTTTTTTATACGAGTTTCCCCTCATGCAAATAAAACCTCCTCCATAATTCAATACAGGAAGTCGTATCTCAGATTTGAGCTTCATTAATATTCAATGTGGAAGTGTTCAAAAAGTTTTGATTATGTGTAAAGAGTGCTATGAATATAATTATCAAAAGTAGTTTTTTTTACTTTTGGCTATGCTGAAATTCAGATCACTTGCAAAAAAAAGTTGTAAAATGCATCTCACCAGGATATTATTTATTCATTTATTTGCAATGCATACTAATTTTAAACCTAACTGTAAATATTAAGGACTTGCCTATAATGGCTGGTGATTATATTGACTTCATGTTCAATATTGTCGGAAATTTTATGACCAATCATATTTTTTAGCTTAAAATTAACAAATTAAACTTCATGTGATCTATTAAAGTTAATATTAAGCTTTCCATCTCGGGTTGATGAACCTATGCCTTCGACATAAGAGGTGCAAGTAATTATTTTTCATATACAATAATCTAAATAATGACTATATACTTTTTTAGTTATTTCATGATACTTGGATGTGTGATATGTTGAAATATATTGTCGTTCTTCATACTTCAAAAATAAGAACTGAATAAGATCAATTATTTTTATTAAAACCAGATTTAATTTTTCTCTGTTTTGCATTAATATAAATTGAGTCTTTGTATATTTAAATTTTAGATCTTAGTTTATAAGATCATTATTACGTCTTCTACGAACAATATATGGTAATCTGCTTCAATTATATTTTAACGTATTTGATCATTTTTGTAGCTTTTTCCTTCTTGAAATGACCTATTTTCTAATAGATTTTAAATGCTTCATAAATAAGACAAGAACGCAATATAACTTTTTCAATATATATATGTTTTTTAATAAAAACAGAATCTTCTCTCAAAATCTTAAATGAACGATAGAAAAATGGAGATTCAATATGAAACCTTTTCATTATTTAAAAAATAGATTTTGAGAAGACTGAAGGATTATCTTTATTGTTTATTCAAAAAAATATTTGAATTGAAAGCTTATATCAAATACTGATATTTTGAGTTAAATAATCTAATCTGAACACAATATAGATACTTGAGTTTGTCTATGTTTATATCTGATTATTTTTCAAAAAAATATAATTTTGATCCATTGATTTTCAAATAGATTAGTTGTTGGTTGAAACTATGGAGAAAAACATGCGTGTGATGTATGTCCATTAATTCAAAGTCAGGGTAAAGATGATATTTATCTTAGAGTGAATATAAATAACCTTTTAATCATATTGTATATATAAAATAAAATAATGGTTTCTTAAATAAAAAATACAAAAAATGTATTATAGCACAAAGAAATATATTTTCTAGTGGAAAAAACATATTTTAAAATAAGGAAGTTCACCGTCTCAAATTTTCTTTGTTATTATCTTGAAGGATAGTTATGTACTTGAAAAAAATGAAATTGTCCCAAAAATTATCATTAAAGTTCGATAAAAATACTTATCCTTATTCAAGGAAAAATTTGAAAGATTTTGGGTAGCTAGTACACCTATGAATTGAAATGTTATGTCTGAAAAAAGGAGGAAGAGGGCTATATATCATTTGAAAGGTTAAATTGATATAATATTTTTTTTTTATATCTTTGAATATATATTATCTAACACTTAAACTATTGAACTGAATAAAACTTGAAAATCATTCTGAAGACGATATTTTTTTTAAAATTGTTTTTACATTATTATATAAACCTAGCAAATAAATTTTGAATAGAAAAAATATATAATTTAGAAATTGTTTCCAAAATGAGAATACAATAAAAAAGACTTTATTTCTCAAGTGTTACAATAGGAGCTTATAGTTTTTTTAATGGAGAGAAAACTTCAAAATATAAACCCTATTTTAATCGATTGCATAACATTACATAGTATATTTCCTACTGAACTCTAAAATTTATCTGAAAACAAAGTTTTCTATAAAAAGTGAATATAATATCAAGGTAGTAACTCGAAAAAAATACTTGTGAAAAATACATTTAGAAAATAGAACGTGAAAATTTAACATACTAAAATAACTAACATGAGAAATAAAATCATTCTATTACAAATTATTAATAATTAAGTTTAATATTTATAAAAAATCTTTCAAAGTATAAAATACACTCTAAATGGTTTGACAAATCAAAAATTATATATATATACATATATATATATATATATATATATATATATATATATATATATATATATATATATATATATATATATATATATATATATATATATATATATATATATATATATATATATATATATATATATGAACAATCCGATAAAAGTTTGTTATTAAATATATTTGTTAACTTGATAGGTATTTTGGAGTAACTAAAAAAATTATGTTTTGAAGAAAACGTCTTTCTAAGGAACAAATAAAATAAATTGCTTGAAAAATTGTTTTTAAGACTTAAAGTCATTAGAACTAAGAAAAAAATAATGAAAATGTTTATGACACCGAAAATAAATTATGTTACTGAAAAAACATATTCATTGTCCTATTTATAATCAATATCTAAATTTCAAGAGATTCATAACAATCGAAAAAAATATTTTCACTGGACTATTTTTTTTAATACAAAAAAAGGAAGTCAAAAGAACTGTATAGATACTTTGACTATAAAGAGTAACTCACGATCAGAAATATTGGAATATTTAATATGTAAAGTTGCAAATTTGAATACATTTTTTGGCAAAGTAAAATATGGAAGACACAGTGAAAAAACCATCATGCGTAATTCCTATCTATAAACCAAAAATTTCTACTTGAGTTTTTATTGGGAAAAAGCTATTTTAATTAGTAGTTATAGTAATTACATTTGTTATTTTTTATATGTTTATATGTCTACGTGATATTTGATTGTAATAAAAACCTCAAGTAGGAGTCGGCCAATAAAAAGAGTTTTCTTAATTATTGACTACACCGTAATGCGTATAAGTTATATTCATGGATATACTTTTAGTCATCAAAATAAGAATAGGAGGTAAAACTATTTCCAAACAATGTAATAATTCATATACAAAATAGACCCATACCAAATATGGTACCCATCAGATTATTGGAATTTTTAATGTTTTCTCGATGGTCTGTCTGAAAGGCGTTTCTAGGTAATTTAAAATCAGATTTAATCAATATTAATCCTACGCTTCAATATTCTTTATGTTTGTAGGATAAGTTTTTAATCCTTTACGTAATATATTTTCTATCCCTGAATATAAAATTGAGAAGGAATAAATTAATTTGCTTCAAGTGTTTCTTCGAAAAATGGGTAAGTATTGACTTAGGATGTAGATACTATAATTATGACTCATATCAAAACAGATACAATTCAACAGAGCCATATAGGCAAAAATATATATTTGGCATGTTTAATAATAAGTATTCTTTTAAATATTGATCACAGCTAAGTGATTTATTCGGAGTAAAAATATTTCTAGCCTTCTTGGTGAAAAGAAAAAATATATATATTTAGAAAAAATATATAATAAATTTGTAAGTTTATAAAATATACTTTTAGTGTATGTAAGATCATATTTCCTATATGCAAATACTTTTTTTAGTATTGTATTGAATATCTTTCATTTTTATATTGTGTAGAATAACGACAATTATACATATTTTATATAAAACTGGTTTATTTTCTTAATATGCAGTTATTTTTATTATTTATGATACTTAAGTTTCGCATGATTTAGTTTCTGGGACGAATAAACATACTTACTTCATAAAATCTCATGGAATAAACAATCAATATTTATTAAAAAATACTGGAAAAGTAATATTTCCATTGAATTTAATGATTAATTATGTTAATTTTAGTGTGTGGTATTGAATATTTATATTTTACATTACATTCTGAAATTCATTCATATTATTTTATGGATTATAAAAACAATGAAACACATAAGCAAAACCTTATATATATGATTATAAATCTTCTATATAGTAGACCACGCGTCTCCTTATACAAAAAAACCCTGTAGAGACTTCATCTATCATATTTATTGAACATCTACGCTACTTTCTTTCTTATTCCAAATTTGGAGTCCAAAAGAAAATAAAGAATATTGATTACTTGCGCAAATAAAAAATTGTAGGCAAAAAAAATAGATTGTTGTAGGTTGAATCCTGTATGGATTGATAGGCCTTACCTAATGTATTAATACAGTATTCATATCTACTACATACGTTCCAACTTGTTCGCTCAAGGAATTTGTAACCCTAATGAATACTTTTTTTTTTGCTTGTACTTTGAAGATGACGAATGAGGGAAGCCTTTCTTGTGTGTGGAGGAAAAAATCGTTTGTGTGAATCGTCCAAATACGCATATGATAAATCAACGTAAATGGATATTTTAAATGGTTGCAGAGGAGAATTAAAATTATGTGTTTCCTCTTTGGCAACTTATTTAATCGGACATAGTCTGGCTATTTGTTTAATAGTGGATGACAAACATGCATGAAGATCTTAAGCTTGAATGTGTAAGGAAATAATAAATATTTTAGGTGTATATAATATATATTATGTATTTGGTTTATTTTGTACGTTTCGTATTATTATTTTACCTCCGCCGAAGGAGGTATTGTTTTCACTGGCGTTGGTTTGTTGGTTTGTTTGTCAGCAGGATAACTCAAAAGTACGCTACGGATTTGGATGAAACTTTGTGGAGTTGTTGGAAATGCCAAAAGTAACAAGTGATTAAATTTTGGCATCTCTGAGTGCAGAATTAAGATGCAAAACGAGCTAAATACTAATAAATATTTCAAGTTAGCCTACTCTGCCAATAGATGTCGCTGTGCTGTGAAATCGGGTGCGGGAGCGTCTTCCTCTCGGAATTTCCGTCGAGGGGAACCCTCCCCCGTCCATCTACGCCGCCCCAGTCGTGAAAAATCCGCCTCGGAAGGCTCATAAGGACCCCGTGACGGCAGAGGTTTGCACTCTCTGAGTGTATATATGCCTCTAGTTAATACTTAATTGTACTTTATCAAGGAAGCACCTTAGCTTGGGGAAAGTGTGCTCCATTCTCAATGATGAGTGCGTATGTTCGACTTCCGATAGGAAAAAGCAAGTATTGAGAAGTCTCCTTTTAAAAAAAATAGGTTCTTCCGACTAATTTAATGTGATAATGCCCATCGTATCAGTACGGGTGTGCAATATGCAAATATGCAAAAATGTCTCAGAGATAACTGAAACCTATTAAAAACATCGTTTTTCAAACTTGTTTATTATTGCACCTCATGAAACACTGCTGCAAGGTTTATTATAAAGCCATTTGCATTTTTTAATGAACAATAGACAAATTTTAATGCATTAGAGTACGTTGGTTAAAACTGTTTTGAACTCTTAATATTTTAGTGTTTCCCTTTCTAGAGTTTTGTTTCAACCACATTGAAAAGTTCTTATGTCAGAAGCATTAAACTAAAGCGTTAAATGCCTATTTATATTGAAGCGAAAATGAAAATCCATCAAACCAAAAGAATTTATTTTTTACAGTCTCTTATGATTTTGTGGGGAAATGGAGCGTTAATGAAACGTTTAGGACTAGTCTCCGACAATCACCCCCGGACTAGCACCCCGACAATCACCTCCCAGGCATCACCCCCCGTGCCATTCGACCCCCGTTACTAATATTTCTTATCCTTAAGTCACTTATGATGTTAACTATGTTTTCTTTATGACAAAATTGCATTAGTGTTTAAAGGCTATGTTCCTAATAATGGTCATATGTTTTATTTGGCCGATATTAGGAACATAGTTTTTAATAGAGCCAAATAAAAACTTATAAGGCTCTGGTTTTAAACACTATTGCAAAATAAAAACATAGTTCATTCATAAGTTGACTTTAAGGCTAATAAATATTAGTAACGGGGGGTATATGGCACGGGGATGATTGTGGGGGGTGTGGTAGTCTGTTACGGTTAATGATGGATAGTTAAGCTTTAAAAAAAGAGAGTGGATTCAATCATGAGTCATTTTAATTGTCCATGATATCAAATATTGGGTCAACCCAACTTGTTTGAGCTTCCTTTTTATTGGATATATCATATAGGTATTTATAGCAATGGAGTTCTAGATATGGGACAGACGTCATAATTATCTAATCAGTTAATGACGTGTTTACAAAATAGGAGGAGGGCAGAATAGTATGATATGGATATAATATAAGGGCATGCAGAGGTCTTACATATACATTGAAAAGACGCTATATGTTTAGTGTACCATAAAGCTGAACTCCCTACTATATATTTTTTGTATAGTCATAGTTACAAAAATGCAGTATTTAATTTGTAATAATTACGTTTCCTTAAAGATCCTTTGACAAAATTAAATAATGATTGGACTTTTAAGCATGTGTAGTTTATATTTTAAAAGCAAAAAATGCTATTAAAGAAAGTTAAATAATGTCCAACGAGTTTGTCACGTTTACAAACTTTATTTCATGCAAAAAATTGCTGTAAATTTCAAAAAAAATGAACCAATAAAAAACATTGAATATTCAACTTCTTAAGTATTTAAATATTTATTTAAATGTTCCCGGCAACATTTAAATATTTTTTTTACTGCAGCCATATTGACATTTTAAAGCGGCTAACGCTATACTATCTTGCATGTGGTTGACCCCTATGCAAATCAAAACACAAATTTTCCTCGATTCGAGAATGAGTGCAAGGGGCCAAATGCCGCACACAGGGCTGTGCAGGTCGCCATAAATGACGCCGCCAGGAGCATCGTTGGATGTAAGAGGCGGGATCAATCCACATCGGGGACATCCTGAGAGAGCAGCCTTCCCTCCTCAACGAGGGGGGCCGTCAAGGCGGTGGCCATGGAGACTTGGAAATGTTTTTACTCCAGCGACGGTGGCAGCGGTGCCAGGAACCCGATTGGTGATTTCGTCTTCCCCATCCGAGGAGGCCCCTGAGGTCCACAACTTCAGATGCAT